>CM021105.1:451321142-451634961 GCA_007115665.2 Sequoiadendron giganteum
TGTTCAAGGTTTCCTTCACTGATTTAATTTTCTCTTATGAGTGATATTTATGTGTCATTGATTTTTAAGTAGGTGCACGTGGCCTAATCTAGTTCCATCATTACTTTTCATCCGTCACTGATGTGGTCTAAAATTTGAAACATAAATCAATGACGCACGATGTAAGGTGAAGACTAGAAAAGGTGGATGGTGATTCAATGGTCAAGATCTCATTGCACCCGTGCCCTTGTCGTTGATCAAACTTTGGAAAGCAAAGGCAAATCCATGGCAGGTGATAAGATGTTTAAGGGAATATTCATTCATTTTCTAGCTCTTTGTACCTTGCTAATGTAAATGAAAAAACACAGACCAGAATGGAGATGCATGGCTATTGTCAGATAAAGGATGTTTAATGAAATTAAGGGTAAACATGGCAACTTTGTGAGTTGGTATTGTCATTTTTGAGGCATAAGTTGTAAAATCTATAAGTGATACTTGAAGATCACCATTGATGGTGTTTTAAATCCAAAAATATTGATGGCCCAGATTCAAAACTGAGTGGCTAAGTTGTCAACTCGCTCGTGCAAGGCTCTCATTGATCACTAATGGCTATATGCTCTTGATTTTTCTACTTAATGTGGAGTTCCTATCATTTTATCTCACCATTTTAAGCCATAAAAAATTGAGAAGTGGGAGCCAGGGAGGAAGTGTGTGAGTCTTTGGTCTTAATTATAGAGGTATTGAAGTTTTCACCTCGGGTAAGTTGATTTTCATATGAGTTATGTTTGAGTCATACATTGGATGGTCTAAGATTTTCATACTTCTAGGATAGTAGGAGTTTTGATTATCTATAATTGACACTGGGGCTAGTTAAGATAGTTGAGGTTTGAGGGTTTTATTGCATTCAAGTTCCATTCAAGAGCTTAGGTCAGCGAGTCTTCTTGTAATCAAGAAAGCTAAGAAGGGTGGTGTCGAGAGCACCTATAATTTGAGGAGCCGAGTTGTTTCAGAAGAATTGGTCAAAGTTAGAAAGAAGGAATCAGTTAAGCCTAAGAAGAAAGAAAAGAAGAAGAATAAGTATAACAAGGCTTATCTGGGGAGGCACAATTCCCCCATTGATCTTTCTGATAGCCCTTTGGGTGATGGAGGAGATACTAACCCAGAGTACGACCATTACCTACTTTCTTTGGTGTCGTATGAGGATTTTGATGAGGGAGGGGTAGTAGCTCCTCTAGTTTTAGCATGAACACGGTGCAGGCAAGAATACTCTGATGCTGAAAAATTAGAGTAGCGTATCAACCTTATTTTTATTTTTGATGACACAATTTACACTGCACCAATATCATCCTCTTCAAAAAGTATATGGTTTTTTTTATCTTTAATGCTAACATGGAAATCTTTTTGGCTAGTGTGATGGATAGGTGTTGAACTCTGTGTCTTCTATGGAAAATATGCCTTTTTCGGTTAATATATAAGTTTTTCCCTGGGTGCTAGTGGATAATCTTCTTTGGTCGATGTGAGTGAGGGATTTTGGTGCTGCTGCAACAACGAATGATGCCTTTTGGAAGATAGGTTGGTATGCTTCAACCGACTATGTGGTTAATCTTTTGTTTTCCCCTGTTCTGAAATCATTAAATGTAACCATCTAGATGGTATCTAAATCTAAAATAAAATGTGTGCCAAATGAAAATGTAATTGAGATGGTAATTTAGCCTGTAGCTTGTGGCTCCCATGCTTCTATAAATGGGATATTAGGGCCGCTTATTGGGGGTTCAGGTTTTGAGTCTCAAGATGGTCTAAGTGGGAAAACTTTACTCATGAAAGAGTAGATTGTAAATTCATGCATAGATGAATAGATCAGTTAGGAGTTTGGGGTACACGTCGGTTTGTAATAATCTCAATTTTTTTTATAGTAGCAACATTTTATAAGTGAAAATGATAGTTCCAAAATACATTCTCTCCTATGTAACTTTCTTCTTGATTAAAAATGAAATGTTTAATGATCTTTTTCATTTGTCCTGAATTGTTTTAATTGAATGAGTGATTTCATCTATGCTTCGATTCAAAGGATTGATTAAATGCTAAAGTGAGGTCATAGATTTAGGAGGAAAGGTAATAGGATTTAAACTAGTTATGTTTTGGGCATAGTGAGTTGAATATTGTAATGCAGTATATCAATAGTCCATTTATTACTAATTCAAATAGCTACTTGGTATTACTAGTTATTATAAATATGACTCCATTTACCCCAAGATAAGGCACTGGTCTCTTCATTTGGTTATCCTGAAGATAAATAAGTATGCACTTGACCAAGGGCTTGAAATAAGAACAAAAATCATCTAAAATACCTTCAATGACAATGTACCAATCTGAAGTACCATCTTATTCCTTGCAATAGATAGTAGTTTGTTTAAAGGTTAGACAAATCTTTAATGAATGTTATCTATTTTCATTATATAGTAATTTTTTTTTTTTGTAGAAATGTTCTTGATTAAATTAATATCACAAGAACATAATGGGGATTACCCTCCTAGGTTTCAAAGAGCCCGAAGAGTAGAAGTAAGGGCGTAAGAATCCTTGCTTATGTGTTGGACAATCCTTACCCTTGTTGATTATTGGGTTATGGAAAATTCATAGGTAAGTGGTAAGATTAAGTTTGATTCTAAAAAATAACCAACACAAGGTTAAGTGTATAGGGAATAGGGTTTAAGGATTTAAGGTTTAACAGTTTAAGTTTATCTAGGGGTTGAGGGTTTAAGGTTTGAGCAATTAAGGGTTAAGGATTGAGGGTTTAAGGGTTGATGGATTAGGGTTTCAGGTATAATATTGAGGGTAGAGGGTTTAGGGTTTAAGGCTTAAGGGTTGAGGTTTGAGGCTTTAGGGATAGGGTTTAGGGTTGAGGGTTAAGGGATTAGGGTTTAAAGGTTGAGGATTTAAGGATTTAAGGTTTAAGGGGAAATGGTTTAGGGTTTAATGGTTTAATGGTTGATAGCTTAAGGGATTAAGTTTTAAGGGTTAAGAGATAAGAGAATAGGGTTTAAGGTACAGGGTTGATGAATTAGGGTTAAGGGTTTAATGTATAAGGGTTTAAGGTTGAGGGATTATGGCATAAGTATAGTGTTGAGGGTATAGGTTAGAGGTTTGAAGTTTGAGGGATAATGTTCAAGGTTAAGTGTATAGGGTATAGGATTTAACGGTTTAAGGGTATCTAGGGGTTGAGAGTTTAGGGTTTAAGGGTTGAGGGATTAGTGTTTAAGGCATAGTGTCAAGGGTAGAGAGTTTAGGGTTGAATTTTTAAGGGTTGAGGCTTGAGGGTTAAGGGATTAGCATTTAAGGGTTGATGGTTTAAGGGTTGATGGTTTAAGGGTTGAGAGTTTAAGGGTTGAGGGTTGAGGGATTAGGGTTGAGGGTTGAGGGTTGAGGGTTGAGGGTTGAGGGTTGAGGGTTGAGGGTTTAACATATAGGGTTGAGGGATTAGAGTTTGGAGGGAGAGACTTGAGAGAGGGGGAGGGGGTGGGAGAGAGAGACCTAAGAGAGAGAGAGGGGGTTGTGAGGGAGAGACCAAAGAGAGAGAGAGGATAGTTGGGAGATTGAGAGAAAGGGAAGGAGGGGGGAGATGTAGAGATTGAGAGAAAGAGATAGAGATAAGTATATATATAAAAAGGAGAGGTAGAGATGGGGAGGAGGGAGGGAAGTAGAAAGATATATAGAGAGAGAGGGAGAGACAATGAGGGAGAGAGAGGTGATAGATAGAAAGGTGATATAGAGAGAGAGGAGGGAGGGAAGTGAGATAGAGAGAATGAGAGAGGGAGGGGGGAAGAAGGAAGGTGGAAATATTGAGAGAGATGAGGGAGGGAGATAGAGTGAGGTAGAGATGGATAGGTTAGGTAGAGATGTAGAGAGGGAAGGTGCATCAGAGGAGGGAAGAGAGAGAGGTGATATATATATATATATATATAGATATATATATATATATATATATAGAGAGAGAGAGAGAGAGAGAGAGAGAGAGAGAAATAGTGGTGAGATAAAGATAATTATATAGGGAAGGAGAGGGAGGGAGAGGGAGAGATAGAGGGAGATATAGAGAAGTATATAAGGAATGAGAGATAAAGAGGGAGAAGTAGAAGGAGAGAGAGAGTGTGAGAGATAAACACAAATGGAAGGAGGAAGGTTGGGAGATTGAGAAAGGGAGGGAGGTAGGGAGGGAGAGGTAGAGATAGAGAGATGTAGAGAGAAGTATATATGTAAGGAGAGATAGAGAATGGGGAGGAGGGAGGGATAAGTAGAGGGAGGGAGAGTTAGGGAGGGAGAGAGAGGTGAGATATAGAGAGACGAGGGAGGGAGATAGATAAAGAGAAGTAGAGAGTGGAGGGAGGGATAGAGGGAGAGATAAGTACGATAAAAAGTATGAGAGAGAGAGGAGCGAAGGAGGAAGTTGGAGAGATTAAGAGAGAGGGATAGGTTAGATAGAGAGAAGCAAAGAGGGAAGGTGGTTGGGATGAAGGAAGAGAGAGAGGAAAGGAGGAAGGTGGAGAGATTGAGAGAGAGAGGAGGGAGGGAGAAAGAGGTAGAGAGGGATAGGTTAAATAGAATGAAGTAGAGAGGGAAGGTGGGTGGGAGGAAGGAAGAGAGAAAGAGGAGGGGGAGATAGAGAAAATTAGAGAGGGAAGGAGGGAAGGAGGAAAGGAGGGAGGGATAGAGGGAGAGAGAGAGGTTAGATAGATAGAAGTATAGATGGAAGGAGAGAGTGTGAGAGAAAGGTCTAGATAATAAGGGATAAAAATGAGTGAGATAGAGAGAGAAAGATGATACAACTTGCTGATTACTAAAATTTGGCTATCTGAAAAATTGTAAGATCTTCCAAAAACTAGAATTTGAATTATAACTCCTAGAGATCTGAAACCACTCTTAAACATCCTAAAACTATATACATGAAATATAAATTAAAGTATAAGAAGAAAGAGAAAAAAGGAGGAAAAAATTTCAACATAGACCAAAATGTTAGCACATTATAATGCGCTCGAATTATGGTAATGCCTTTTTGAATTAAAAAAATGTGCATTTTTTAAATTCAAAAACACATTTTTTTGAAATTCAAACCATAAAATGAGCATGTTATAATGCGAGAGCATTATAATGTGCTCGCTTTTTGGCCTGGTAATGACCAAGTCTAAGCTCGGTCATTACCAACCCATAACATGAATGCATTTTGGTAAAATGCGCTCACGTTTTCACCTTTTTGGGATGAAAAAGTTGTTCAAATGCACAAGACAACTAAGAGGGGGGGTGAATTAGTTGTATCTAATTACTTTCACTTCTGACCTTAATCAATTCCACATTCACTTTAATATGTTATTAGTTATAAACTTGAAATGGAGACAACAAAAATAAAATACTAGAGACACTAGACTTACGTGGAAAACCAAATAAGGGAAAAACCACAGTGAGGATTAATTCACAATATAATAGTAATGCAATACCAGATACAAAGGCTAACTACAAGAGGGCTCACTGCCTAGAAAGGACTCATTGTCTCGATACAAAGGCTCACTACCTACATATAAGACTCACTATCCAGAAGGAGGCTCACTACCTACAGACAAAGAAAGAAAATAAAAAATTCACCACAATAGGTTTCACACATTCCCAGCTTGATCAAAGAATCGTAGACACGATCAGTTCATTGCTTTCAGGAATCTATCGCATTGAAGTACTGCTGCCTTGATTCACACTTTTGCACACTCTTCTCTTCACACTTTTTTTTGACACTTGTTCGCTTCTAATTCACAACATATTGACTTGTATCTATACCATCTTCAACCTTAGAAACTTTCTCCAAGGTCGGCTACACATTCTTTATTTTATAAATTCAAATTAGGTCGGTGACTCAACATTCCCGTGATGGATAATAATGAGAGTGGACCAAATAAATAGTTAACCAAGACCTAAAAAAACATCTTGGATCAATCACACACTTCCTTAATCAATGCTTATTCTTTATGTAACGTTTAGACACCAGGTTGGCCAAACCTAATGAAAACACCAATAATTTTTTAAGTACACACATCCAAAACAAGATGATGACGTGTGGATCACACAACACACTACACCAGACACTAGAAAACCTCTTAGAAACCTTTAGATACATCTGAAACAACTGCAAAAATCTTCATACACAAAACTCTTACCAATAGTCCAACTAGACCGTGCAAGTGCACACATAGTAGCTCTACAGCAAGTCTTCTAGAGCACCAAACCATGAGCACATTTTCTAGAACACAGATAACATCAATATCAACCATCTTACAGATCTGCAAGATTCAAGAAAAACTATCAAGGGACTACAAAGCAAAAAAATTTGTCCTAGTCCACAGACAAACAGTTTTGCCAAACTAGTTCACACACTGATGAACACAACTTTCACTCTTCGTCAACCTAGAAGCTATAACTCAAGATATATTATCCAATGAATCCCATAAACAATACTTCAGATCCACATAGGCATGGGATAAACATATAAGAAATGCAGAGCACAATACCAGAGCACATTCAGAGCACACACACAACTCTGTCTTCATTTTTTATTAATTTTCTCAAAAGAACTTGACATCAACACATCTTCAACACCATAAAGATAGATCCATGTACTCTCAACACTTGTACAGTATCTCAACCATACATGTACCACCTGTAATCACTTGATTCCTTTCTCTGCAATGACCTGAACTGTGTTGACATTAACAAAAAAATTAATGACAACACCATCAAACACATTCATAATTGCAACAATCTCCCCCTTTTCATTGATGGAAACACATGATGTGAAAAACAATCAAAGAAAACATACACACTCTCCTACTTCTTCTTCCCTTTCTTTTTTATATTAGACAACCTACACAACATTTTTGCACTCTCTTCTCCTTGCAAGATTCTCTCCCCCTTTCAATTTTTTCACATGACTCTCTCTCCCCCTTTGACATCAATCGCAAAAGAAAGTTTTGCATGAAAATTATGCCATATAAAACTCTCATCACTCCCCCTTAGGAGTGCACCCACATCACATACTACAAAAATGATATTCTCTGCTCCCCCTGAGCAGTAGACCTCAATCATCAGCCCAGACAAATGATGAATCTGTAGATCCATTGGATTGATGCACCTCTATGTGCACCTAGTTCAAAGGAGGGGCACTAACCCATAACTTCTCCTTGAGATACTCAAAAGTATCCTTCAAAAGAGCCTTAGTAAATATATTTATAGTTTGTTCTTTAGTAGACACATATACAAGCCTGACTTCATTTTCTAGCACCTCCCTCAAAAAATGATATCTAATAAATATTTGATTTGTCCTTGAATGCATTATCAGATTCTTTGAAATATTTATTACACTTGTATTATCACAAAATATAGGGATAGGCTCATCACACATCACACCTATCTCCTTCAATATTTGTTTCATCCAAAGTACCTGTGTACAATAGGATGTTGCTGCAATATACTCAGCTTCTATAGTGGATAAAGAATCAAAATCTTGTTTCTTGCTTATCCATGAAATAAATCTTCCTCCAAGAAAGAATGCACCACCACTTGGACTCTTTTAGTCATCTACACAACCAACCCAATTTTCATTAGTGTAGGCATTCAAAGTGAAATTGGTATCCTTAGGATACCACAAGACATAATCCAAAGTGCACTTGAATTATCTAAATATCCTCTTCACAACTATAACATGTGTTTCTTTAGGTTCTACTTGAAATCTAGCAACTAAACATACTACATTCATGATATCCGGTCTAGTAGTAGTAAGATATAACAATCCACCAATCATAGATTTGTACATGCTTTGATCAACTTTAGAAGAATCATCAACCTTACTCAGTTTACATCCAGTCACCATAGGGGTACAGACTGGTTTGGAATAATCCATTCCAAACTTCTTCAACAATTATTTAACATACTTAGATTGTGAAACGAATATTCCCTTATCAGTTTGATTCACTTGGAGTCCAAAAAAGAAATTCAACTAACCAAATATAAACATCTCCAACTCTTTTTGAATCTCATCTACAAATTTCTTGCACATGCCTTGATTTCCTCGAAAGATAATATCATCAACATACACCACAACTATCAACATTATGTTTCTTTGAGCTTTGAAATAGAGATTGTTGTTTGTGAAGCCTTTGATGAACCCTTGCCATGTCAAATATTTGTCCAATCTTACATACCATGCTCTGGGAGCCTGTTTAAGTCCATATATTGCCTTTTTCAACTTGCAGATCGTGTCCAGTTTATTTGATAATTGAAATCCTTCTGGTTATTCCATGTGCACCTTTTATTCCAATTCTCAATTAAGGAATGCAGATTTAACATCCATCTGGTATACTTTGAAATATTTGTGAGCAAAAAATGGTAGAAACATCTGAATGGCCTCAATTCTTGCTATCGGAGAAAATATATCCTCAAAGTATATTCCTTCAACCTATGAATAAAATTTGCATACAAGCCTTGCTTTAATTATTACTACTTCACCATCTTCATTCAACTTATTCCTAAAGACCCATTCTATACCAATTACATTCTATTTTATAGGTCTAGGAAATAATTCCCCTGTTTGATTCTTCTCTATTTGAATGCCTTTTTCAACTTGCAGACCATGTCCAATTTATTTGATAACTGAAATCCTTCTGGTTATTCCTTGTGCACCTTTTCTTCCAATTCTCCATTCCAAAATGCAGACTTAACATCCATCTGGTATACTTTGAAATCTTTGTGAGCAGAAAATGCTAGAAACATTTGAATGGCCTCCATTCTTGCTACCACAACAAATGTATCCTCAAAGTATATTCCTTCAAGCTATGAATAACCTTTTCATACAAGCCTTTCTTTAATTATTACTACTTCACCATCTTCATTCAAATTACTCCTAAACACCCATTTTATACCAATTACATTCTTGTTTACAAGTCTAGGAACAAGTTCCCATGTTTGATTCTTCTCTATTTGTTGTAATTCTTCTTTCATTGCGCTAACCCAATTCTCATCTTTGTATGCTTCACTCACTATTTTAGGTTCTATCTTAGAAAGTAAACACAAATTTACCTTAGTTGCTACCACTTTACTTCTTGTCTTTACAACTTCACTTTTATCTCCAATTATCTATTCTTCCAGATGATTCTTCTATACATACTTAGGAGTCTTAGGAGTAGGCTCTAGAGTCTCTTCTTCTTCACTTTTGTTTTTTTTACTTATCCTCTTCTTGTACTTGTCCATAGATAGGTTCATCTGGTTCAACTTCACTTATTTCAATTGGTTTGTGCATATCTTCATCAAATTTTACATTTTCACTTTCAACTATCTTCCTCAGTCTTTTATTGGAGCATCTTTATGCTTTGCTATTAGTTGAATATCCAAGATAAATACCTTCATCACATCTTGCATCAAACTTTCCAAGGTTCTGATCATCTCTTTTAATGTAACAACTACTTCCAAACACCTTAAAGTACTTAACAGTATGGGTCTTACCAGTCCATAGTTCATAAGGGGTCTTTGTGTTGTTACCTCTGATCTGAACCCTATTAAGAATATAAATAATAGTGTGGATTGCTTCTCTCCAATATACATTAAGAAAATTTTCCTCTTTCATCATAGTCCTTGCAACCTCTTGAATAGTTCAATTCTTCCTTTCGACAACTCCATTTTGCTAAGGAGTTCTAGGAGCAGAAAAATGTCTCTTTATACCATGCTCTTCACAAAATGCATTAAACTCACCAAAAGTGAATTCTCCACCTCTATCAGACCTTAAACATTTGATTCTAAAGTTCACTTCATTCTCTACCCTTGCCTTGAACACTTTGAATCTATCTAGAGCTTGAGATTTCTCCCTAAGAAAAGTAACCCATGTCATTCTAGAGTAATCATCAATGAAAAGCATAAAGTACCTATTGTTGAGAAATTATGTCTCAACTTCCAGCTTGAAGTCCTCGTTGTCATGCCTAGGTGTTTTTGTGTTGTTTGCAAAGTTCTGTTTGCCTAAGTTCTGGGTCTCTAGCAGAGGCGGAACCGGGATGGAACTTGGCATTGTTCTATTTGCCTAAGTTTTGGGTTTCGGTTCTCGTTCCTGCTCCGACTCCACTTCCTACCGTCTGTTTCTTCTCACTTCGTTTCGCAGGTTTTGGCGGAGGTAGAATCAGTTTTGGAAGTTGGCAATGTCTGTTTGCCAGGTTCCTGTTTCAGTTTTTGTTCCGACTCCGGGTCTGACTCCTGCTTTTACGATCTAGTTCCTTTGGATGTTTGGATTCTCCTCGGGGTGTTTTCCTCCACCTTGTCCTGGTTCTGGATTATTGTTTCTTGCAGTTGGCGGAGGAAAAACTAGAACCAGATTGGTTCCTGATCTTGGACTTTTGGTAAAGTCCTGTTTCTATTCCTATTCCGTCCCTGGGTCCGACTCCGACTCCGGTCTTTTGTGTTCCCATCTTGGTTTGACCCCGAGTTGACTTTACCCAGTCAGAACTGTTTCTGATGAGTTCCCCTTTGTCGTGGGTGGATGTGGAACCGAATTGGTTCCTGAACCTATAATTTTGGTAGGGTCATGTTTTGACTCTAGTTCCGTCTCCGACTTTGACTCTGACTTCGACTCCGACAGTGTATATTTTTGGTGGAGTCCTGTTTCGACTCCTGTTCCAACTCCGGCTCTGATAGTGTTAGAAATGACTTGAAGTCTTGGTCGCGCCTGATGTTTGTTTGACCATTTTGGATGCTTTGTCAACTGTGATTGCTGATGGGTCTTGGACTCGTGGCACTTGGTTGAATAGTGATTGGATGGATACCAAGATAGTTATTGTGGCAGTTGCATTTGTCAACGAAGGGTGGCGAGCTCAACCATTTTGAGTGATGGCTTTGAATGCAAAGTCAGCTCGTTGCAGGAAATCTGTCAGATCCGACCAGTTGCGTGATTTGAGGATGGACTTCATTGCTCTTTTGAGTCAGTTACTTATGGATGAGAGATATGTCATTTCTCATAAGTTAGAAAAGTCAAGGGTTGAGTCGTAAGTTGCAGAGCAAGTTTGAAGTTGCTTGCTGAAGAACAAAAGGACGTGAGTTCTTGAGGAGGGTTTTGAACTATATGTTGTAAAAACATTGTAATAGTGAATCTGAAACTCTCTGGGTGATTGTGAGCTGAACAAAGAAGTCTAGTTATTGTATGTAATCGATTCATTACTGTAATACAATAGATTTGACTTTGTGTGGTGGGTTTTTTACCTGAAAGGGTTTTCCCACATAAATACTGTGTCATCTTTGTTTGTTTATCTTTCTGGTTTCTCATCGCCATGGTTGTATGCATCTCTATAAGTTTAAGAAATTGTTAGTTTTTCATTTTTGCTTCTCTCCCCTAAAGTAAAGGTGTTAAGGGAATGTATTCCGCACTATTGGGTCAGTAGATCCGCATTCTTTTCCCTTCACCTATCACCATTAAGGATTCTTGTTCTTGTAGGACCAAAGAGTTTTGTATGAATCAATTCCAACATTCCAGTAGATGAATATTCATTTCCTTTAAAACTTCATCTTGTTTTTTTCCCAATTGACAACTTGTGCAAACAACACTAGTAGGCTTTGTGATTCTAGGAAGATCCCTAACTACTTCTCTTGAACTGATCCTGATCAGATTTTCAAAGTTTACATGTCCCATCCTCCAGTGCCACAACCAACTTCCATTAATTTGAGAAATAAAGCATTGACCATCACCACTCCTAAGCTAATAGATGTTTCCATAAGTTCTTCTTGTTGCTACCACAATTTCAGACCCTTTTTTGATCTTACAGGTGTTATCCTAAAATACAAGCTTAAATATTTTGCTACACATTTTCCCAACACTCAAAATATTATGCCTTAAGCCCTTAAAATAATAGATTTAATTAGTACTATGTTTTCCATGAAGACTAATTGTTCCTTTTCCAATAATCTTTGCACCAAAATAATCTCCAAGCATGACTAATCCTCCATCATAATTTTCATGTTTAGTGAAATTACTTTTGTCTCCAGGTCTAGCATGAAAGGCAATAACCAGAGTACCTTCCATCTCATCCTTTTTGTTCTCTAGACCAAATTCCTTTGCACATCTTCCATGGTTAGTAGACAAATTTAATTTCCAAGGATAGAAACAAGCATTCATCTTTATCATCCTCAAAATCAAACTCATCATCAGAAGTTCCAACATCTTCTCTAGCATAATACAATATCTTAAATTTTTTGTCCTTTTTGTCTTTATTATTATCTCTGTTCTTCTTTTGTACAACTCTATTTGGACATCTTGAAGCATAGTGACCAATATTTCCACAACTTAAACATTTAAGAGGTAACATACCTTTGTACTTTCCAATACCTTTCTTCAACTTCCTTGTAAATTTTGCTTCCAACTCTTTTAAACCATCACTATCTGGATCATCTTCTATCTTAGTTACTTTGAAGGTTGTTTCTATTTTCTCATTTTCTTTTCCAAACTTCCTCATATCAAATGCAGACAAGGTGCTAAATAGTTGTTCTTTAGTGAATTTCTTTGGATCATATATATCTTCAATAGTAGAGACCTTGTCACTGTAATTCTCTGATAGGGTCATCAAGATATTTTCTATTATATCTTCATCTACAAGAGTACCACCTTGATTTTTGACTTCATTTATTGCAATCTCAACTCTCTGAATGTAGCTTGCAATGTCTTCACCTTCTCCCATTTTCAAGTTCTGATATCTGTGCTTTGTTGTTAGCTTCTTTGATAATTTTACTCTATTATTTCCTTCATAGATATCTTTCAATTTTTCCAATACTTCAGCCTAAGGAAATAATTTTTTTCTGCTCAGTCTTAGATAAAGCACTAAAGGTAGAATACCTTGCCTTTTCATTCTCCTCATTGGAAAAAATCTCATCTACAGAAGAAGGACCACTTGCTGACTCAAAATATTTTGTCTCAATAGCTTTCCAAGTCTTGAAACCAAGAGAGATTAGGTAACCTCTCATATGCACTTTCCAATCACTATAGTCAGCTCCATCAAATATAGGGATTTGCAACTTGTGCACCATGTGATCTACCTCAAGTGGTTAAGCTCTTCTTCGATGAACCAAAGCTTTGATACCAATTATTGAAATGCATAAGACAACTAAGAGGGGGGGTGAATCAGTTGCATCTAATTAATTTCACTTCTGATCTTAATCAATTCCACATTCACTTTAATATGTTATTAAGTATAAACATCAAATGCAAAAAAATAGAAAGAAAATACTAGAGACACCAAATTTACATGGAAAACATGGTGAGGATTAACTCATAGTATAATAATAATGCAATACCAGATACAAAGGCTCATTGCTAGAGGGCTCATTGCCCAGAAAGGACTCACTGTCCAGATGCAAAGGCTCACTACCTATAGATTGGAATCAATTTCCAAAAGAAAGCTCACTACCCAGAAAGGACTCACTGTCCAAATACAAAGGCTCACTACCTATAGATTGGAATCAATTTCCAAAAGAAGGCTCACTACCTATAGACAAAGAAAGATAATAAAAAATCCACCACAATAGGTTTCACACATTCACAACTTGATCAAAGAATCACAAACATCATCAGCTCACTGCTTTGAGGAATCTAACACATTGAAGTATTGCTTCCTTGATTCACACTTTCACACACTCTTCTCTTCACACTTGTTCACTTCTAATTCACAACATATTGACTTGTATTTATACCATCTTCAACCTTAGAAACTTTCTCCAAGGTCAGCTACACATTCTTTATTTTAAAAATTCAAATTAGGTCAGTGACTCAACATTCCCACAATGGATAAGAATGAGAGTGGACAAAATAAATACTTAACCATGACTTAAAACAACATCTTGGATAAATCATGCGCTTCCTTAATCAATTCTTATTCTTTATGTAACGTGTAGACACCAGGCCGGCCAAACCTAATGGAAACACCAATGAAATTTGAATTACATGCATCCACAAAAAGATGATCAAACATGGATCACACAACACACTACACTAGACATTGGAACACCTCTTAGAAATCTTCAAGTACATCCATAGCAACTGCAACAATCTTCATACACAAAACTCTTACCAACAGTCCAATTGAATCATGTAGACACACATAGTAGCTCTGGAGCACCAAACCACAAGCGTGTTTTCTAGAACATAGATAACATCGATATCAACCATCTACAAGATCTGAGACAAACTACCAGGGGACTGCAAAGCAAAAACATTTATCCTAGTCCACAGACAAACAGTTCTGCCAAACCGGTTCACACACCAGTGAACACAAATTTCACTCTTCGTCAACCCAAAAGCTATAACTCATGATATATTATCCAATGAAGCCCATAAACAATATTACAGATCCACATAGGCATAGGATCAACACAAAAGAAATGTAGAGAAAAATACCAAAGCACATATAGAACAAACACACAACTCTGTCTTCATTATTTATTAATTTTCTCAAAATCACTTGACATCAACACATCTACAACACCATAAAGATAGCTCCATTTACTCTCAACACTTCTATGGTATCTCAACCATACATGTACCACCTGCAATCACTTGATTCCTTTCTATGACACAACTTGAACTGTGTTGATATCAATGAAAATATTAATGACAACACCATCAAACACATTCATACTTGCAACAAATGTGAATTGGCCACTTTTTGGCCCCCCATCTTTTTGCACCCTCCCTCTAGATTTGAGGAAGCATATAGCTAAATTTTAATGGTGTTTACATAGGTTCAACCAACCTTAGATGTTTACAGTAATTGCAGATTTACTTCAGTGATTGTGGAAGTGTGGCATGGAGTGTATGAATGTATTTAGGTCTAAGTTAAGGTGTGATGTGGTCTGCTTTCATTCCTTTCCACTGTGAGAATATTTTGGTGCCAACCTAATTTTAATTTGCATGGTTGAGGTGCATAACCGACCTTGGAGAATGTTTTCAAGGTTGATGGAGGTATAAATATGAGTTGTGTTAGTGGAGAATTTGAGAGTGAAGTGTGTGATGTGAATTGTAGAAGTGTGAAGTGTGAATTTGTAAAGTGCAGTGTGAAATTCAATGAGTTAGACTACTAGAAGCAGTGTGAAAAAGGTGTCTACAATCTTCAAAGGGACTGAGAATGTGTTGGTGATGCTATGGTGGAATTTTCTTTTGTATTGAGATGAATTTATCATTGTAATATTCTTATTTCTTCTTTTCTATAGTTTGGTAGTGAGCCATTAGCAGTGAGCCCTTCTTTCTTCTGGGAAGTGAACCCTCTGACAATGAGCCTATTGTATTCGGTGTTGCAAAATTTCACTTTATATTGTGAGCTAATCCTCACTGTGGTTTTTCCCTTGTGTTTTTCACGTAAATCTGGTGTTTTATTGTACATGGTGTTGATGTGTTTCAGTTTATGTTATTTTCTTCTATTATTCTAACATAATTAAGGGTTAATAAAATTGATAAGGATCAATATATTTATGAGGGTTTTGAAGTTTTAATGTACAACTAATTCAACCCCTGTCTCAGTCGTCTTGTGTGCATTCAATAGATAGAGCATTCACTAAAATATTCTCAAGATTTTCATGGTAAAAATTGATTATTGTAGTAGAGAGATTGTGATGATATTTAAAATTTACCATAATAACAAGTAATAATTTCATGAAAGTGAGTATTTTGGATCATTTTAAGGTCTACAAGATTGATCAGAGACTCTTAGAGATTCCCTATTACTAGAGTGTGTGCATGGAAATGGGGACCAAAGGAGAGTCAAAAGTTGTCACTTTTTTCCTAAAATCAACAAAATCTAAACTCTGATGAGTAACTCAAAATTTCTACACTCAAAATTGACTATGTGATAATGAAAGGACCTCTAGAACTCAAAATATATTTTTTGAATTACAAAGTATTTTAAAAATGATTAATATTAAGAGGGTTAAACATGAGTGTACATAAAAGTGGTCATTTTTTTATCATTATAATATAACATAGTGTCTAATGTGTGCCACAATTTTTCATTTTATTGAGTATTTTTAAAAATTAATTGGTAGAAAGATAGCTAAGAGTTTGTAGTACAAGTTATATATTTTTTATGAATTTTTTTAATTAATTTTAGAAGTAGATGCAACCTGACAAATAATTATCGAGTGTGCATTTCACCCAACTTCAACACAAGTAATTATAAGCATAAATTTTCAATATATAGAGAATGAAGCATAAACCAATCACATATACTTTTTTTAAATATTTTTTAGATAAATTAATTAAAATAAGGGAAAACCAATGCATTTGCATTTGAGGCATAAGAAAACATTATTGAACATAAATAAAGATAAGTATATCGTTTTTTAAAAACTATAGAAAAAATTATTAGAAAGCTAAGTACATTAACATAATGGTGATGGTTTTATAATTTTTTTTCTATAATGTGTAAACCTAATGAGGAAAATAAAACATTTTTATTTTTAATCTTTAAACATGGATTTGAGAGTCTAATATGAAAATCCAACCCTTGGGCTTAAAAATATAATCCTAATGGGTAGGATTTTTATAGTTATTATTATAATATGCATAACATGCATACATTATATAACACAATAAAAATAAAATTAGGTTGTAATTCAGTGAAGCATGTACATGTTACATCACATACAAGCCACAATGCATATGTATTAAGGTTTGATTTTCCTTTTAGAAGCATAGATGTGTTATAGGTTAAAATGGATTTTTGGTCACTTTTTGGCTTCCCATATTTGGGAATTTACCCACTATTTTTGATAATCCTCAACCATCATCACAAACCCTTTTCTCTATTTTGACAATGAATTTTTTTTTCTAATTTCTCATGAACACTCCAACAAATTTGAATCACCATGATTCTAATGGTCTAGTTAGACTTTGACTTGATTAACTAATAACTAACATTTCTTCTTATGAGAATTGATTATTATTACTATTGATACACCTTTTTTAGAGCCTTTTACAAGTATAACTCATAAAAATATTGGTCCAAGTTAGGATACTAAGATACATACTTTCTAGGTAAAAGTACAAAGTTGTGTTACATTTATATAAATGAAACGATCAACATTGATCAAATTTTTAACTTGAATCACTAGAAATTGACATATTTTTAGAAGATTTTTTAATGATGTAAAGTAATGAATGTATACTTTTAAGTGTATTTTATCTTTAATAAATTTTTACATAAATTAAATAATTATTGAACAATATAGTTTTTTATAAAATAGAAACTATAGTTTAGTTGTTGATAAAATGTTCAAAAATGAAGGTAAATGGGACATTGCTCTTTATATAGTAATTTTTTTTTTTTTGTGTATTTATAACTTGAAACTTTAGTGTACGATTTTTTTTTCATTTTTAATTTTTTTCTTTAAATTAATCTTATTAAAATTTGGATGCATTGAAAGTAGGACTATCTCCATGGGACATAACCTTTTATCTTAACCATTTATCCAAATTAGAAAAATATATATCATCTTAACATACAATCTTTTTGCTAGTGTATCATATTTTTTTTAAAAAATTGAAATAAAATTTAATATTTTTTCTTGAGAAGATAATCAACCTTATATTTTGGTGTTGTTGACCTAATTTTAATAAAAATAAAAAATATATCATAAATAAAATAAACTATTAAAAAATTATATATTTAAAAACTATACCTATAGATCTACAAAATGGTATTTAAAAAATATTTATAAGAGTAGAAGTTTTTTTTAGTAAAAGGCCAAGGGCCTAAATAGTTTATATTAATCGTAAAAAACTAAAATACATGTTGGTGAGTTCATAGTATTTGTACGAGGGGAGAATGCTTATCCCACTAGCTTAAGAATTTATCTCAAAATTCAAAACAAATATAATCGCTATTACAGACCATCGAGTGCAAGATAGAGAAAATATGTATAAGATATCCCCCTCCCCCCTCCTCCCAATAAATAATCTGAAACGACTACTCAAAAATCATGATGCTCATATGTCTATCCAAATTTAAAACAAAACCCATAAACCTATCTCGCTAGAAGTCTCTTCTAAACTTACTATCAACTAGAAAACCATCTATATCGACATAGCTTTCATAAATGGATAAAAGGGATATAATGTAGATCTTGTAGAAAAGACTCAGTTATACATTACCAACTTCCTAAATATAATCAATAAATTTTTTGACCCATTCAATGTCTTGGATCGGCTCCACATGCAACATTTTCCTCAGGAATTTCATTGCCACCTATGCCCGCTCTGTGTGTGCACACAATGCCTCAACTTTGATATCTAGTAAGAAGGGGAAGAAGGTTATACTTCTTCACATAGAACCAAAAGATGCTCCATTTTACGAAGCCTAAGCACACCAAGGCTAGAGGAGGCAACATCCATCACCTCCTCCAACCCACCTAAATTTTTTTGTATAAAGAGTTTGCGAGCCAACTCCACCACCTCCTCCTTTAGAGTGTGCAAGTCTAGTAGTGTCACCACAAATTGAGAGGAAATATTTGATTCAACTCTATACCATTTGCTAGACACCAAAAATTCTCTATCAAGGATGAGTTTAACTACAATTAGCATAAAGTTTGGTTCCACCATTATTCACTTCAATCGAAGCTTCGTGATTTGACCTCAAAAGACCATTTGTCTATGGGTGCTTATGAAACTAATGGGGTTATCCATGTCTTCTCATAGGATAGTTGAAAGCCCTTGAATCAGGTAAACACACTATTTTTTTTAAAATTTTGTTGTCAATTAAGACTCACAGGTATTTAATAATACTCTTGTGTGAGATAACACTCTAAAAAGTGTGCCAATCAATCCTGATAGCAATTGATTGTATGCTTATGTGGATAGTGATGATGGATTTCAACCTTCGCACATTCCCATCCTTAGTCTTGGAAGAGGAAATCCATTGAATTAGATGTTGGCATGAGCATTTAAGGCTAGTGGAGGTACTTGGCTTGATTTTTGAGATGCATTTCCTTGCTAGGGCAATTAATCATTAATGATTGCCAAATAAAGTTAAATTCAAGACCACCAAATTTAGCCAAGAAGATGTCAAAATAATATTCCTATAAATTTAGAGGGCTTCTTGACATTTACAATGATGTTCCAAAATAGAATTTATGGGTATGTATGATAGTGGTCATAGATACATATGCTCCATCCTAAGGTAATGGCAAGCTAATGGTGAATTATTAGCTTCCCTTGGTCCCCAAGTGACAGCTGGCCTTAGCGGTCATCAAATTCTTATTAGGTTTTAAAGAATCCAATAGCGCACCTTTGTGCAATCTACAAGCTTAAGATTGTCCTGAGCTTACGCACTAATGACACCTGGATTTAGCGGGTATCATATCCTAAGTGCTTTTCTTTTGATGCTTCCCTTAGGGGGATAC
Organism: Sequoiadendron giganteum; assembly: GCA_007115665.2. NCBI lineage: Eukaryota > Viridiplantae > Streptophyta > Pinopsida > Cupressales > Cupressaceae > Sequoiadendron > Sequoiadendron giganteum. The sequence continues at coordinate 451,340,562 of CM021105.1, forward strand.
GCCATAACAATTGTGGTAAAGGAAAATCTACTTAAATTTTTTAGGACCGCTCTTAGGATCATGCAACAAATATTCATGTTACAATAACACACGATCATCCCACACATCCTTCACATCCTCAAGCTCTAAAGTGTTCTTCAACTTACACCCATATGACACCTCCCTTTGAAGAGAACTGTTTGATAGTCACCCAAGAGTCAAGCCGACATAAAACCTTAGAACACCCGGTTCGAGGCCCAAACAAACTAATTTTTTATGGTACTTTCCCGTGCCAGATTCAAAGTTAGGATTTTGGGATATCCCTTGGAGGATTTTTCCTCAAAGCGCATAACATTTTCTGTGTAGGCCCTATAATTCTCTTTATTACTAACACATAAGAGAGCAAACTAGCTCCCACTAAATATGGAAATATCGTATCTTCCTCGATCTTCAAGCTTCAAGCATTTAGAAATTTATGCACAAAATCCACATGGTATTCACAGATAGTGGGTATCAAAGTAAATATAGTTGGGACCTTCCTTATGGGAGGGCAACATTGTGGTGTTTGAGGAGATCAGGCCAACCATCCCGCAGACTAGATAAAATAGCTTGTGAAAGTCACTAATAGATACCAGGCTTAAGATTAAGCTTTTTGAACCACTCCTGTATAGAAGTCACACATAGTACTTAACATCACACTTAAAATTATGTGCTTATTAATTACTAATTCAAAACCATATCGAAAATTTTCTTCACCAACAAGGTGAGAAGCCTATATGATCCTTCATTAATCATGCGTTTATATTGAGACCCCAAAAATGTCCCTCCCTTGACCTTGTTTGTAGATGATTTATGTAAAATCCTCCACTTTGAGAAAATTAGATGAATCAATTTAAAGGATATCTATTTCTATTTTACAAGCATGATTTTCTAGGGTGTCTACTCTAGAGTCAGCTTGCCTGTAGCAATGTGTGATTGTTACCAAAGAGAAGCCCTTAACAAGCACCCAAACTGATTTCAAGATGTAAGAGATGGCCTAGTTGTTTGCCTACCAATTCCTACAAGCATAAATAATATTCAAAGAATCTCCTTAAATGTAGATATTTTATGGTTGCATGTTGTGTACCAGTTGTATGCCTGCTAAGAGGCTATATGCCTTTGCTATATTGTTTGTCCCCTTAGGAAACTTTAGAGACAATCCTTTTAGAATCTCACCTTTGTCGTAGATTACACAACCTAATCTAGATAATCTCAAGTTGCCTTTAGATGCACCATCAAAATTTAAATTAATGACATTTGAAGGCAGGGCACACCACTTGATTATACTTTTGTCAAATTTTTGGATGTTAGAATGTGCCCCCTGATTTAGAACCTTTAGGAGAGGCCAACACTTTAGAATTTTGTTTTCCAAGCTTGAGAATGAATTGCATTGGTTTGAAATTTTCACTACATCTACCATTACTACTTTCAATATGTTTCTTTTCAATTTGTTGAGGAAGATTTGCAAATTTAAAAAACTACTTTCGAAAACCCTTTTATTTTGTTCAATCCATATGTTCCACACTAGTAAGGCCAAAATTACCACCCATAGTGTTTCAAAGAGAAAACCTTATAGAGTAATGACCAACTTCAAAATAACTCCAGAATGGTGTTTGATAGGGGGAAGACCAATGAATTTTGTTTTGGATCCAATTCTAGCATGTTTGAGAAAAATTATAGTGGAGAAAAAGATGATCTATTGATTCTTGGTGGGTGCCAAAAAGGATATAGTTGAATGGCTAGACTAGGCCTAGCCTACAAATCTTGCTACTAGTTAGAATTTTGTTATGAAGAGCTAACCAGGTAAAAGTCCTTGCTTTAGGGAGAATTGAGGTGTACTAACAAAGTTGATATGGCCACTTACCTAGTTGAATTATGTCCTCAAAGGTTAGGGATTTGTAACCTTGTTTGACAATAAATATTTTCCTATTTTGGATGGGGCCTAAATGATTTTATCTTCAGAATCCAAAAATAAAATAGTTCTTGTGTCTAATATTGATTGCAGCTTATGCTTTTGATGTTGGGGGAATAGGAGATTATGATTTTTTTCTATGTAACATTGGACTTGAGGTTTGTATTGTCCCTTAGTACATGATGCTTAAATTTTGAGCTCCAAATTTCTTTTAGGCAAGCTTGTGCCTCTTATAGACCTTCAATTGTAATTAACAGAGGGTTACCATTCCAAGAATCTTCCTAAAAGTTATTTTTCTCTCCATTTTTGATAATACATGATAGGAAGGGTGAGATTACTTCTCAACATGTGATGATCAAATTCCACATTTTTTTATCCTTCTAGAGGATTTTCTAGCATGAAGATTCTCTCCAGGCCTATTGAATCTAGGTATTTTGGATCTCATGATTCAACTCAATTTTGAAGAAGGATTTGCATAGAATTTCTATGTTAGCTTTGTGCCTAGGACCAAATTTCTCTATTCAAAATTTTGAATGCCAACAACTCCGAAGACTTTTTCCTTCCATATTTTTTCCTAGGAAACTAAGGGTATTTTTTGGAATTTTCCCATTGCCTCTCCAAAAAAGTTTCCTCTAGTTTCTTTGATAATGTTGTCATGAATCCCTTTTAGTATTTTGAGTACTGGTAGAAAGCAATTTGGAATGGAAGATAACATTGATCTTATCATGCTAAATATTCCTACTAGGGGCAACCATCTATCCTTCCAATATGCAACTCTACCTCGTATAGTCACAAAGATCTTATGCTAGAATGAGGCTTTCTGAGTTCCAATGAAGAAAGGAATACCCACATAAATATAGGGTAGCTTATTTAGTCTGAATTCTAAGACAAAGAGGATGCGGCCAATTACTCAAGTTCTAGTATTTTGAAAGAATACTTTTTACTTTCCTAGATTGATCATTTGGCTTGAGATTAGGCAGTAGTTGTCCAACACATTCTGTATGGTTTTGGATTCATGCATCGAGGATTGACCATATAGTAATATTTCATCTGAAAATAAGGAATGAGTGCAAGGGATGTCTAATCTTGGTATTTTTATGCCATTCCATTTACTTGATCCATGGAATGTTAAAATTATTTGGTTCAATTCTTCCACCATCAGGATGAAGAGGAAAGGAGAGATGGGATATCATTGTCTAACTCCTTGAGAGGCAGAGAAGAAACCAGCTGGGGAGTCATTTTTGAGGACTAAAAATTTAGATTATTTGAGATAGGAAAGAATCCATTTACACCATTCAGAGGCCAAACCTAACCTTACCAAAAACTTTGATAAAAACCCCAGTTTACTCTTTCATAGGTTGTCATCATGTCTAGTTTGATGATCATAGATAGAATTTTTCCTTGTTGGATCACGTGCAATATTTGATGAATGATTATTACTTCTTAAGTTGTTTCTTTTCCTAGGAAAAAACCACCTTGTTCCTCTCAGATTAGGCCTAGAATGAGTTTGGATAGCCTTAGGGTGATAGTTTTGAAAAAATATATAAATGGTATTGTAGAGGGAGATAGGTCTAAAATCTGCAAATGGGGAGGGAGTTTTGACTTTAGGTATAAGATAAATATGAGTCCAGTATTGATCTCTTTTAGAATTTTGTCAGTTTGATGATATTCTTTTAAAGCAAACTAGATATAGATCTTCCCATAAAATTCCAACATTTCTGGTAGAATAATGCAGTGAAACCATCTAGACCTGGAGCTTTTTTTAGGGAAAGTAAAAAACTATGATTTTGATCTCTTGCAAGGTAAAAGGATCTAGGAGGAACTTATTATCATATGAGATAAGTAATTTTTGAATGAGATTTAGGAACTCTTGTTCTTTCCCAACTCCTTTAGGGTCATGATTTGCTAGTTTTGTAAGGAGGTTGGAAAAGAATAGAACAACCTCATTTTGAATCTGTTGTTCATATTTTAGGAGTTCATTAGATGCATAATTTATAGAAAAAATTATATTGTCATTGCATCTGACCTTGGTTGCATTGTGAAAAACTTGGTGTTCTTGTCCCCCTCTTTTAACCAAGTTTCCCTTGACTTTTGTTTCAAATATATTTCTTCTCTAGTAAGAACTTATTTAAATTCTTTTTGAAGATAGAATTGTGATGGTTGAAGGATTCATTGTCCATACCCTTTTGAACAACTTGTTCATTTAGCACTTGAATTCGCTGAATGAGAAGATTTTTTTGTTCAGAAATATTTTTTAAATGGAAATGGTTCCATTGTTTGATCTGACCTTTTATGAATCGGTGTTTTTTTGCTAATTGGTAGATTCTAGAACCTACAATGAATGGAGAATTCTACTACTATTGTATGAGGTGAAGCAAAAATTTGTCATCCCTCAACCACATGTGTTCAAATTTAAAGGATGATTTGAATTTATTTGGTATATAATTGAAAACAATATCCAATTGGATTAGATAATGGTTTGAGTATGAGAATGAAATGATGGAAGAATAATATTTAAAAATAGTTAGTCCAAATTATGGAGAGGAGAAATCTATCTATGTTGAATTGCACAAGACAACTCAGAGGGGTGTGAATCAGTTGTATCTAATCACATTCATTTTAATTTGTTATTAAGTAAAGGCATGAAATGAAAATAACAAAAATAAAATACTAGAGACACCAGATTTACGTGGAAAACCCAATGAGGGAAAAACCATGGTGATGATTAACTCACAATATAATAGTAATGCAAAAATAGATACAAAGGCTCACTGCCCATAAAGGACTCATTATTCGGATACAAAGGATCATTGCCTACTGATAGGACTCACTATCCAAAATGAGGTGCGCTGCCTACAGATAAAGAAAAATAACAGAAAATCCACCACAACAAGTTCCACACATTCACAACTTTAATCAAGGAATTGTAGAGACCATCGACTCATTGCTTTCACATTAAAGTATTTCTGCCTTGATTCACACTTTCACACATTGTGCTCTTCACATTTGTTTCGCACACTTGTGGTATATAATTCAGAACATCTTGAATTTTATTTATATCATCTTCATCCTTATAAAATTTCTCTAAGGTCAGCTACACATTCTTCATTTTACAAATTCAAACTAGGTCGGTGACTCAACATTACCGTAGTGGATAAGAATGAGAGTGGACCAAATACATACTTAACTAGGACCCAAAGCAAGATACTGGATCAATCACACACTTCCTTAATTGATGCTTGTTCTTCATGTAATGTGTAGACACCATGTCGATCAAATCTAATGAAAACACCAATGAACTTTGAAGTACATGCATCCACAACAAGATGATAACATGTGGATCACACAACACACTTCACCAAAAATTGGAACACCTCTTAGATGCCTTCAAATACATCTGTAGCAACTGCAACAATATTCATATACGAAACTCTTTCCAACGGTCCAACAAGATCGTGCATACATACATAATAGCTCTGGAACAAGCCTACCTGAGCACCAAACCACAAACACTTTTTCGAGAAAACAGATAACAACATTATTAACTTTCTTCCATATCTGCAAGATTTGAGACAAACCACTAGGGGACTGTAAAGCAGATATCTTTCTCCTAGTCCATAGACAAATAAATTTATCAGACCAGATTACACACCGGTGAACATAACTTTCACTCTTCATCAAACCAGAAGCTACAACTCAAGATATATTATCAAAAGATTCCCATAAACAACACTACATATCCACACAAGCATAGGATCAACACAAAAGAAATTTAGAGCACATTATTGGAGCACATTCAGGATACACACACAACTCTTTTTTCACTATTTATTAATTTCCTCAAAAGAACTTGATATCAGAACACCTGCACACCAAAAAGATAGCTCCATGTACTCACAACATCTCTACAATATCTCAACCATACAAGTACCACCTGCAATCACTTCATTCCTTTCTTTGCAACAACCTGAATTGTGTTGACATGAATGAAAACATTAATGATGACACCACCATACTCATTCATACTAGCAACAATCTCCCCCTTTGTCATTGATGGCAACACATGATGTGAAAAACCATCAAAGACAAAATATTTACTCTCCTACTTCTTTTTTTTTTGTTTTTTCTAGATTAGACAACCTACACAACATTTCTGCACTCAATTTTCCTTACAAGATTTTCTCTCCTTTTCAATTTTTTCACATGACTCTCTCTCCCCCTTTGAAATCAATGGAAAATAATTTTTTTTGCATGAATATTCAGCCATATAAAACTCTGATCACTCCCCCTTAGGAGTACACCCACATCTCACACTGCAACAATGATACTCTCTACTCCCCCCGAGGAGTAGACCCCAACCATCAGTCCAAACAAATGACGAATATGTAGATCCTTTGGAATGATGCACCTTCATGTGCACCTAGTTCAAAGGAGGGGTAGTAACCCCCCAACTTCTCCTTGAGATACTCAAAAGTATCCTTTAGAAGAGCCTTAGTAAATATATCTACAATCTAATCCTTTGTAGACACATATTCAAGTATGACATCATGAACTCCAACACCTTCTCCCTTAAGAAATGATATCTGATAGATATATGCTTTGCCCTTGAATGAATTACTAAATTCCTTGAAATATTTATTGCACTTGTATTATCAAAAAAGATAGGGATAGGTTCATCACACATCACACCTATATCCTTTAATGCTTTCTTCATCCAAAGTACATGTGTACAACAAGATGTTTCTGAAATATACTCAATTTCTACAATGGATAAAGAAACCAAATCCTATTTCTTGCTTAACCATGAAACCAATCTTCCTCCAAGAAAGAATGCACCACTACTTGTACTCTTCTGGTCATCTACACAACCAACCCAATCTGCATCAATGTAGGCATTCAAAGTGAAATCAGCATCCTTAGGACACCATAGGCCATAATTCAAAGTGCCCTTTAAATATTTGAATATCCTCTTCACAACTGTAACATGTGTTTCTTTAGGTTCTGCTTGAAATCTGGCAACCAAACATATTGCATGCATGATATTTGGTCTAGTAGAAATAAGATATAATAGCCCACCAATCATATATATGTACATGCTCTGATCAATTTTAGGAGAATCATCATCTTTACTCAATTTGCATCTAGTTACCATAGGGGTACATACCAGTTTGGATTCATCCATTCCAAACTTTTTCATAAATTATTTAACATATTTATTTTGTTAAATGAATATGCCCTTATCAGTTTGATTCACTTGGAGTCCAACGAAGAAATTCAACTCACCAATCATAGAGATCTCAGACTCCTTTTGCATCTCCTCTGCAAAATTCTTGCACATACCCTCATTTCATCCAAAGATAATATCATCAACATACACAACTACTATCAACATTTTGTTTCCTTCAACTTTGAAATAGATTATGTTGTCTAAAGAGCCTTTGTTGAACCTTTGTTGTGTCAAATATATGTCCAACCTTGCATACCATGCTCTAGGAGTTTGTTTGAGTCCATATAGTTCCTTTTTCAACTTGTAGACCATGTCTGATTTATCTGATAACTGAAATCCTTCCGGTTGTTCCATGTACACCTCTTCTTCCAATTCTCCACTGAGGAATGTAGACTTAACATCCATCTGGTAAACTTTGAAATATTTGTGAGCAGAAAAAGCCAAAAACATCCAAATAGCCTCCATTCTTGCCCCTGGGGAGAATATCTCCTCAAAGTTTATTCCTTCAACTTGTGAATAAAATTTGCACACATGCCTTCCTTTATTTCTTACTACTTCACCATCTTCATTTAGCTTATTCCTAAATAACCATTTTGTACCAATTAAATTCTTGTTTACAAGTCTAGGAGCCAATTCCCATGTCTGATTCTTTTCTATCTACTACAACTCTTCTTTCATTGCTCTGACCCAATTCTCATCTTTGCATGCTTCACATACCATTTTAGGTTCTATCTTAGAAAGTAAACAAAAAATTACCTCAGTTGCTATCACTTTGCTTCTTATCTTTACACCTTCACTTTTATCTCCAATTATCTATTCTTCTGGGTGATTCTTCTATACATACTTAGGAGCCCTAGGAGAAGGTCTTAGAGTCTATTCTTCTTCAATATGTTCTTTCTCTTCCTTGACCTCCTCTTGTAATTTTCCGTAGATAGGATCATCTAGTTCAACTTCACTTTTTTCAATTGGTATGTGCATATCTAGATCAAATTTTACATTTTCACTCTCAACTATCTTTCTCGGTCTTTTATTGAAGCATCTATATGCTTTGTTGTTAGTGAAATATCCAAAAAAATACCTTTATCGCATCTTGCATTAAAATTTCCAAGATTCTCATCATCTCTTTTAATGTAGCATATGCTTCCAAACACCTTAAAGTACTTAACTATAGGAATCTTGCCAATCCATAGTTCATAAGGGGTTTTTGTGTTGTTACCTCTGATCTAAACTCTATTAAGAATATAAACAACAGTGTAGATTGCTTCTCTCCAATATACATTAGGAAAAAAATTCTCTTTCATCATAGTCCTTGTAGCCTCTTGAACAGTTTGGTTCTTCCTTTCCACAAATCCATTTTGTTGAGGAGTTCTAGGAGTAGAAAATGTCTCTTTTTACCATGCTCTTCACAAAACGCATTAAAATCACCACAAGTGAATTCTCCACCTCTTTGAGACCTTAAAAATTTGATTCTCAGGTTCACTTCATTCTCTATCCTTGCCTTGATCACTTTGAATCTATCTAGAGCTTTGAGCTTTCTCCCTAAGAAAAGTAACCCATGTCATTCTAGAATAATCATCAATCAAAATAATAAAATATATGTCACCATTAAGACTTCCTATTTTTGTGGGACCACAAAGGTCTATATGAATCAATTCCAGCATTCCGATAGATGAATGTTATTTTCCTTTAAAATTGCATCTTGTTTGTTTTCCCAATCGACAACTTCTGCAAACAGTATTGGTAGGCTTTGCACTTTTAGGTAGATCCCTGACAATTTCTCTTGAACTAATCCTGATAATATTGTTAAAGTTTACATGTCCCATCCTCTGGTGCCACAACCAACTTTCAGTAACTTTCGACACAAAACACTGACCATCACCACTCTTAAGCTAATAGATGTTTCCATATGTTCTTCTTCTTGCAGCAACCACCGTTTCAGACCCTTTTTTTGATCTCATAGGTATTATCCTAAAACACAAGCTTAGATCCTTTGCTACACATTTATCCAATAGTCAAGAGATTATGCCTTCAGTCCTTAAGATAATAGACATCATCAGTACTGTGTTTTCTATTAGAGCTAATTGTTCCTTTTCCAACAATCTTTGCACTATAATCATCTCCAAACATGACTAATCCTCCATCATACTTTTCAAGTTTCGTGAACTTACTTTTTTCTTCGGTCATATGATTTGAACATCCACTATCAATTACCCAATAATCTTCATCTAGCCTAGCATGAAAGGCAGTAACTAGAGTACCTTCCAACTCATGCTTCTTATTTTTCGAACCACATTCCCTTGCAAATCTTCCATGGTTAGTAGACACAAATTTACTCTCCAAGGATATAAACAAGCATTCATCTTTATCATCCTCAAACTCAGACCCATCATCATAAATTCCAACATCTTCTCTAATATAATACAATTTCTTGAACTTTCTGTCCTTTTTGTCTTTATTATCTCTGTTCTTTTTGTGTAACACTCTATTTGGACATCTTGAAGCATAGTGACAAATATATCCACAACTAAATCATTTAAAAGGTAACATACCTTTGTACTTACTGGTACCTTTCTTCAACTTCCTTGTAAAGTTTGCTTCCAACTCCTCTTAACCATCACTATCTAGATCATTTTTGATCTTAGTTGCTTTGAAGACGGTTTCGATTTTCTCCTTTTCTTTTCCAAACTTCCTTGAATCTCAAATGCAATCAAGGTGCCTAATAGCTATTATTTTGTGAATTTATTTGGATCATATATTTCTTCAATAGAAAAGACCTTATCACTTTAATTCTTCGGTAGGGCTGTCAAGATCTTCTCTATTACATCTTCATTTTCTAGAGTACCACCTTGATTTTTGACTTCATTTGCTGTAATTTCAGCCCTCTGAAAGTAGCTTGCAATGTCTTCACCTTCTTCCATTCAAAAGTTCTCATATTTGTGCTTTGCTATTAGCTTCTTTGATAATTTGACTCTATCATTTCCTTCATAGAAATCTTTCAACTTTTGCCATACTTCATTAGCAGTGCCTAATGAAATAAATTTTGTTTTCTTAGTATTAGATAAAGCACTATAGATTGCATACCTTGACTTTTTATTTTCCTCATAAGAAGAAATCTCATCTATAGAAGAAGGACCACTTACTGACTCAACATATTTTTTCTCAATAGCTTTCCAAGTCTTGAAACCAAGAGAGATCATAAAACCTCTCATATGCACTTTCCAGTCATTATAGTCAGCTCCATCAAACATAGGGATTGAAAACTTGTGCACCGTTAGATCTTCCTCAAGCAATAAAGATTTTCTCCGAGGAACCAAAGCTCTGATATCAATTGTTGTATTGCACAAGACAACTAAGAGGGGGGTTAATCAGTTGTATCTAATCACATTCACTTCATATCTTAATCAGTTCCACATTCACTTTAATCTGTTATTAAGTAAAGACATGACATGTAGATAAATAAAATAAAATACCAAAGACACTAGACTTACGTGGAAAACCCAATGAGGGAAAAAAAATAGTGAGGATTTACTCACAATATAATAGTAATGCAAAACTGGATAGAAAGGCTCACTGCCAAAGGGTTCACTACCCAATAAGGACTCACTATCCAGATAGAAAGGCTCACTGCCTATAGATATGAATCATTGTTTAGAAGGAGGCTCACTTCCTACGAATAAAGAAAGATAAAATAAAATACACAACAACAGGTTCCACACATTCACACCTTTAATCAAACAATTGCAGACACCATCGTCCCACTACTTTCACATTAATGTATTGCTTCCTTGATTCACACTTTCGCACACTTTTCTCTTCACATTTGTTTCACACACTCACTTGTGGTATATAATTCACAACATCTTGACCTATATTTATACCATCTTCAACCTTACAAACTTTCTCCAAGGTTGGCTACACATTCTTCATTTTACCAATTCAAACTAGGTCGATGACTCAACATTCCCACGGTGGATAAGAATGAGATTGGACCAAATACATACTTACCTAGGACCCAAAGCAACATCTTGGATCAATCACACACTTCCTTAATTGATGATTGTTCTTCATGTAATGTGTAGACACTAGCTCGGCCAAACCAAATGAGAACATCAATGAAATTTGAAGTACGTTCATCCACAACAAGATGATAACACATGGATCACACAAGAAAATTCACCAGACACTAGAACACCTCTTAGATGCCTTTAGATACATCTACGACAACTGCAACAATCTTCACATACATAACTCTTTCTAACAATCCAATCAGACCGTGCAAACATATATAGTAGCTCTAGAACAAACCTTCTAGAGCACCAAACCATGAACACTTTTTTCTAGAAAACAAATAAAATCATTATTAAACTTCTTCGAGATCAAAAATATCAGAGACAAATCACCAAGGGATTGTAGAGAAAAAAAATTCTCCCAGTCCACAAACAAACAACTCTACTAGACCAGTTCACACACTAGTGAACACAACTTTCACTTTTCATCAAACTAGAACCTCCAACTCATGATATATTATCAAAAGATTCCCATAAACAACACTACAAATCCACACAAGCATAGGATGAACACAAAATAAATGTAGAGCACATTACCAAAGAAAATTCAAGACACACACATAACTCTATCTTCAATGTTTATCAATTTTCTCAAAATCACTTGATATGAACACACTTGCAACACCATAAAGATAGCCCCGTGTACTCACAACATCTCTACAGTATCTCAACCATACATGTACCACCTGCAATCACTTGATTCCTTTCTCTACAACAACCTGAACTGTGTTGACATCAATGACAACATTAATGATGACACCACCATACTCATTCATACTTGCAACAATCTAGCCTCTCTGCAATGAGATAAAAATGCTTCCTTCTATTTGTCTAGGTACTTTATCTTTAGTTTCTAGACAATCAATCAATGTGTTATCCAAGATTAAATTGAAAAATTTCTCCATTTCTTTTGGAGAGGGAATAATACCTCCATTTTTTCTTTCAGGGAAGTAATAGCATTGAAATGATCCCCTCCTAGAAGATAATTTATTCCTCCCTTAACAAAAATAGAGTTTCTATCAGAGAATCCCATACATGTTGCTTGCCAATAGTTATGTTTTACCATAAACATTGAATATATCCTAAACCCTAAACCCTAAACCTTAACTATTAACGAGCATCTACCATTTTTGGGCTGCAATAAACTATATTTCGACCTTGCATGGGCAACTTAAGATTAATAGTCCTCCTAATGCCCCAACCTCAAGAGTATAGAGTACTTCCCATTTGGACCATTTATTTAAAATTTCTTTATTTTTTCTATCTAAAAGTTTAGTTTCTTATAGCAAAAATTATTAGCGTCACTTGAATCAATTTTTTGCTTGATCAAGCACCTTGTGTTAGAGGCATTTATTCACTTAACATTCCATGAAAAGGACCTTCATTGGTCTTGAGGAGAGTGATATGGTCTCCTTGGTCTCACACTTAGATTTTTGTCTAAGCTTTTCTACAAACCTATTGCGATCTCTTCTTGTATTTTCCTTTTCTTGTTCATTTCTTTGTATTTACTTTAGGAGACAAGGTAGACACATAAAATCATTTAGATCCTCCTCGCTAATTTGATCAATGATTTTCCCTCCTTCTACTAAAATCTATTCTTCCATTGGTGACAGATATTTTGAGGGAACTTGAGAGCCTTGAGGAACATATTCTATAATATCCTAGTTGTGATTCTCTCCAAGAAGATCAACTTATGTGATGTTTAGAGGCGTAGGAGGAGTATTTAGATTATTATTCTTGGTAGGAGTGTTCTAAGAGGTCATGCCTTCCCTAGAATTCTTAACTAGATCTTTAGCCAATGTGTCTGGGACTACTAAATAAGCATCCTTAGTCACATTGTCGTCTACCCCTGGGTTTGAGAACATTTTATTAGGTTATGAATTCTTGCTGCCATTTTCTAGCACTTATGAATTTGGTAGTTCCAACATTACATTCAACTACATTGAACCTTCAATCTCGTTGCTGCTAGCTGGGACCTTTTGAGGAGAAGACTTTTTTTTCACTTGAGAATCCAATAAATCCTTTTCTCCCAACGTGGTTTTTGGAGAAATTTCCTTCGAAACCTCAATACTATTTGATGGTGCCTCTTTAACGATTGAGGCAATCTTTGTAAACAGGATAAAATCATCCTTGGGGCAGATTATTTTATCAACTGGTAGACTTTCTTGGTCCTCATAGGCCTCCTAGTATTGTGTATCTTGATATAAACATTTTGTTCTCAAATGCTCAACTTTAGATGACATGAATGACATTTTATTTCTAGATCTTAAAGAAAAATATCATATTTCTAGGTCCCACTCTTGGAGCGAATTTGAAAAGCTCGAGGTAGGGGCTTAGTGGTGTCTAATAAAACACAAAGCCTTGTCGAAACTTCACTAGTATAAGAAAAGGTTCAATCAAGCTTCATGAAGACACCCATTTGATTCCCCATGATTTCTACTATTTGGGGAACTCTGTATTTGAGTGGTAGAGCTAGCACTTGCACCCAAAATGACACAAATATTATCACAATTGGTAGATAATTAAAGTTAGGAATCCAAGGTTGAATATAAAGTCCCACAGTTTACAAAAAAAATGCGTCTTTACTTTATAGACTACATCCTTTGTTTGCTTCGAGGAAAAGGTAGCAACAAAAAACCCTTTTCCCTTGTCTATGTAATGAACTTCATTAGCTCTCGCCCACTCATGCTCAACCCATTTAGTCAAAACATTTTTAGTAGGGTTTAGATTCCAAAACTTACCAATGATTACTTTTTCACGAAGCTCCTTGATTTGGAAGTTAACATGATCTTCTAAGAATGTTACCTAGATAACAACTCTTGGATTTTTATTACTTTCATGAGATCATGTGCCTTTTTGTTGTAGGTGAGGTCTCAGGTTTGTGCCATTTTTTTGAAATTTGGAGCTTGAATTCTCCTTGTTATGTCGCTTGACAATTTTCCTAGTGGTTCTTTAAAACCATGATTTCCTAGGTAGAGGAGGGTTGAAGGGGGCACCTAGTCGACTTAGTTTTAGGATGGACAAATTGTTATGAAAAGTCACAAGACCCTTCCCACCTTCCAATTCCTTTGAGAGAGTTCTTGTAGGCCCTCAACTTTTGGACTAGCTTGATTTTTTAAATGATGGAATACTTGCTTTTGCCAGCCTACAAAAATATTTCTACTATTCCCTATCCTTGGAAAAGGGTTTGCAAAACCCTTACCCTTGAACCATCTTGACTGTTGATGGTATTCTTACCAATATACAAAATTTTGCCAAGCCCTTTCACTTGGAAACCCTCATCATGGTGCCTCTGTGAAACTAAATTTTTAATAAAGCTTGTTAGTGCCATTTCATACTCGAAGGTCAACCATTCCTAAGAGATACGAGTAGAAGTTGTTGAAACATCAAGTTTTTTGAATAATTTTTTTTTTTGGTAAATTGGCCCCAAATTTATGCAAAATATGTATTTATTGGGCACTTTTAGTTGGAAATTTTGTGGCCCATATCTATCTTAGCTAGACTATATGTTTGACCAAAATTGATTTTTAGTTGGGAATGCTTAAATTCACTTATGTTGATAAATTTAAAATTTTATACTTTTATCCTCTATATCATTTCTCATACATTTCAATTAAGGGGTATATAATAATACATCTATGATTATCTGCTCATAAAGTAAAAATTTAAGTATTGCCTTTTTTATTTTATAAATTGTAATTATATTCCTAAAATTCATTTATAGGTTTCTAGGTTCTTATTGAACCTATTTCCACAAGCTACTTACTTAGGTGTCCCCACCATTGGAGGAACAATGGATACATTTTATGGTCCTTAGCCATTTATACTCACATTCTTACATATTTATGTTTACATGATGTTATCTTATGTTTTTCATTTACTCCCTAGTGCTTACCATGTTTATATCCTACAATATTATAATTATACATGTTGAGGCTAATACTTTCTTTTCAAAATATTTTGTTGACACGTATATTTCAAAGCTTCTCTTTTGTGATCATTACTACATCATGGCACATTCTACTAAGGTTATTCCATCTAATTTTCATAACTATTATTAATATTTTTGTTTACATGCTCTACTGATGATGATCCCTTTCATGATGACTGCACAAACTTTGATGTTTACAAGAACATATATGTTTCCAAAAATTTAACCTAGAACATGTTACATCTTTGGAACTATAAAAAATAACATTTGTAATTCATTTAAAACACCTAGAGTAACCAAGTGAACACATGATTCAAGTAAACCTTTTTTTCCTATTGATATTAACATTAAATTAGCATCCCACATGAGTATTGCATGATTGTTTATTGATCTTGATCTCGTCCTACAATTGTTGACTTGGCATCCTTATAAAAGTTTGATAGAAAGAAGTGTCCTTTTCATGTACAAACCCTTTGAGAATCCAAACAAAGCTTTTATGTGAAGATCAAGTTAAGTGTTTCAAGGTGGGTTGAAGGTAGATTTTTAGAAATTAGCAAAGATTATACTTGTGAGTTTGGTATGAATCCACATTCATAAGATCATTCTACAATTATAGAACTGATCATGACCAAAGAAAACCAATTTTATGGATTATAATCTATTAATTACAAGCCTTATTTTTTTATAACAATAATAAAATACTTTGAAACATCTATTAAAATCATATTCTACATCAAACCACAAACTAAATACTTATATTTATTATTTAAGTTTCTAAACAATAATTTCCATCTCTCATAAAATAGTTTTAGATGATCAATAATAATTATTTTTCTATTTATAAAAAAACATACAAAACATTTAATTTGTTAACAAAATATTTTCCCACCTATGAAGGAATGAAACTGTTCATAGTTGTGGTTCACAGCTGTGCTCTAGATGAGTACCAAACATCTTCATTGTTATTGAAACCCTAAAATAGGTCAAATAAGTTGCCAAATAATATATCACTCTTGAAAATCAAATACATATATGCATTTAAAAAATAAATAATTGTTAAACTCATGAAAAAATATATATATATTTATTTATTCAGTATACCTGCTACTTGCACCGATGGATATAGGTCAAATAAGATGCCAAATAATATAAAACCTACACAGCTTTGATATGCACCGATGGATATTGTTCCTGATAAATATCACAATCTTATGGCGGGTCTTTCTCATTCTCAGATTCCGTCAATCTGAGAAGGAAACTTAGGAATGAGAAGAAAATTCTGACTTATCATACTTACAAACGCAGGTTTGATTCGATTTGACAATGGAATTGGTGGATATTATTCTAACAACATTCGATATCATTGAACAGACATCTGGATCAGCCTGTGCGCACAGAAGTCCAATTTGAATGCATCTTAAATTCTTGGAACAACTACTCTTTTCTTCCATATAAAAAAAGATAAACGAAGATCTGTTTCACCTCCAGATTTGTTTGACTACAGATAGACAGGGCATTATAAAATTTGTTCTATAAGTTCCAACTCAGTATGAAAATGAATAATTTTTTATGACTTGCAAGAAAATTCGCTTTAGATTTGGAATAAAAATTCAACAGCCAAATACCACAAGATGGCATTGACTTTATACATACCAGAGTTATTGGGAATCCTAAGCTTTTGATGCTTTTCTACTTGTTAAATCTGTAGCAGGTTTAATAATTAATATGTTAAGAGATATTCAAGGGGAAATGATTCTTGCAATTTGCTGTATTTGCTTGAACAGGCGCTCTTTCAGGAAATGCATATGAAATCAGGGGGACGCACATGAATTCCAGACTATGCTCTCTCCACGTTCAATTTTAAAAAGAAAACAATACAATTGACATTATCGCCATGGCCTTCTGTGAACACTACTCAACGACAGCTTTTTTCCCTTCCACTCACGGTTTAGGGTAATTGACTTTGACGAATTCCTCTCTCTAATATTGTATTGTTAATGTAGACTTTATTTATTGTTAACTAACTTTATATTTATGGGGTAACGTTTGTTCCTGCCTGTTATATATGATTACAGATCTTGGAGCATGTTCATGTTCTTGCACAACACTAAAGCCATTTCAGAGTATAAGTCAATTTGGATATTTTGAAGCTAAGATGGATGGCTGGCTGGATGGCTGGGTCAGTGTAGAAAATAAAGATGTCCATTTCAAATAGTGGTAAACATTTAGTGTCTTCAATTCAAATTTAATTTAAAATTCTTTTCTCAGTTTTTATAGGAGTAATATTTTAATAATTGTAATAATATTTTAAGAAAATAGTTGGAGAGTATATTAATGAATCATATGATTATTTTATGTAAATTATATGACAAATCTCTTGAGCAAGCAACACAGTGTACAAATACAAATCAGTGCATTATCATCTTACATTTGTGTCAAAATGGAGATCTTGACTTCAAACACATTAAGGAAAGCGCTCCACAACATATTCAAGATTGAAGTTAAGGTCATGCTAAAGAAAAAGCTTTTTTTGCAAAAGAGGAAGCTTGTGTAGGAAATAAAGCCCTTTATGCAAAAGCAAAATTCCCTTACATAGAAGCAGCCAGGAATTGTAGATTATTTGTGTCAAATGCTAGAACATCCAAATTGTCTACTTGATGAAAGGATAAGGGAAGAAGAAACAATAAGGTGATAGGGGCGTCATTACCTTCCTACTAATTCACACAATGATGCTAAGTGTTGATTGCAACAATACCTAGTTGTACAAGCTAAATCAAATCCTATGTAAGTTGAGGAGACCTATATAGAGCTACAATGTTGTCAACATAAGAATATCTTTGTAAGAAAGTGGGCTTGTCTTCCACATGAAATGCAGTCAATAAATAATATTCTATGCTATCATCCATAGAAAAATCTAAAATGATGTCATCTCACAAGGTATAGTCAAGCACTTAGGTCTTTCCACTAATGCACATCCAAAAGCTTACTCTTTGGGATCATTAAAACAAGGATATTTAGGACCTTAGGTAATATGTCACTGTACTTTCAATTATACAATTAAACCCATGTAAAACATAATTACTTGTGACATTGTGCCACTAGAAGTCTATGACATACTACTTGTGAGTCAATATGTGTATGATAGAGATGGTGTTTACAAAATAAGCCATAATAGTATATAATGCATACTAAAAACCACTGATTTAAGCTTTATAAGTTTCACCAAAGAGAAAAGTAGCCTTGATACTTTCCTTGGAAATGATGCCACAAGATTATTTTCCACATAATAAAGTTCATGCTTCTCATGGTGTGTTCAGAGGTACCTAAATGGAGAAGCAACTGCATAATAGTAGTACACAAGTTAACATAAATTACATTGTCAAATTACCAACAAAAGCACAAGGCATTACAATTATATATAGATTTCTTTGAGAAATGCAAAGATCTTCCTTGACACTCTGGTACTCGATTAATTTTTTCTCCGATCCCCTCATTTCAAAAACTCTATATTATATATTTATGGGTTCAAATGATGCAATTGAATTCCAAATTCAAGAGTTGATTAATCATGTACTCTTCTTCATTTTATCACCTAATAGTCCTTGAACCAAATAGTGATGGTACATGACACCTTTACATTCAATATCACACATGTGATAAACAATATAGTACAAAATGGGTATTCCCTACTACACATTCAAAATCTTCTAGAACAAATTTCCAATGTGTAATACTTCACTAAGATCAACCTCAAGTTAGTATATCACTAGCTATAATTTTAACTTGAATATATTTTCAAAAGAGTATATAAAACTATGGAGGTATTTAATAAATTTTTGGTTGTAAATTTTAGCCTATGGAATGCACGAAAAACATTCATGTGCTTGATGAATAACATCCAATAATCATTTACCAACTCCTTTATTATCATCTACTTGAATATTTATCCCCATCTTTAGTAAGCATTAAGAGAAGCATGTGGATCATGCATCATTAATCAAGTTTATCTTTAAAGCATTACAAATACAATACTTGGGCTACATCATTGATCACATAGGATTTCATATAGAACCATATAAGATCAAGATCATTCAAGAATGGACAACTCTATGGAACATCACTAAATTGTGTAAATTTATCAAGCTCTCAAATGTCTTCCATAGGTTTACCTCATATTTTTGTACATTCCTTATTCACTAAGTCAAACTAAGCACATCAAGGAAGTATTCATTTGGATAATTACACACTAATGTGAGCCTTTGAGAAGCTCAAGAAGTGTCTCTACATAATTCCTATTGTAGGAATATCTAACATTATACACTCCTTAGGGATTTAGATTAACATATGACTATACATTGAATGCACAACACTCACAAAACATAGGCAATTGGTTGTATATCACATTGAAATTTTAGTGACATTATTTATCATTTCTCCATCAATGAGAAATAATTGTATACCATTGTTTAAGCTATCAACTAGTGGAAAAACTACATTATAGCTAATAAGAGAATCATGTATTCTAATCATAAACCACTTCCTTTTCTACACACATGAAGCAAGTTGTCCAAAGAATATGTGTCACATGAATTAGATGTCGAAATTGGAGCAATTCCATTTTGGGAGTAGCCACAACAAGGGGAAAAGATAATAAGGCAGTAGATTTCCTTAGTTGATTGTCAATTCACACATTCATCATTATGTTGAGCTCACATGACAATCGCTTCTTTGATTGGGATAATATCTATTGAATAAAAATAAACTTTGCACAAACATACACCATGCTTGTGTAGGGTAAACACAAATGTTATTTGTTTGAAAATATTCTCTTCAGGATTGAGCATCTATGTACTCTAGGAGGCATGCATGCTAAAAAATTATTTGGGAGGAACACTATGCAAAAATAGATAAGCATTTCAACATAACTAAAACATTTATAAAACTATAACAACATTTATGTTTGCCTCATTTATGCATAAACACTTATTTCCATATGAATTCATGCTTTCCTTGTTGCATATTTAAGCCCACAAATGGGAAGTGAGGGTTCTACAAACCTTTAGTGGTACTGCAAATGCCTTGGGAATTTAAATAGTATGGATTTAATGAGTGAACTACCTATCAAAAAGCACCATAATGACTTTGTGCTTATTTTAGTCTGAGTAGATTTTAAAAATGACCATCATAACTCCTTGTGAGAAAATAATCATGATGTAAGAAACCACACATGCATCTGCTTCAAGTTTATTTGGGTACATTTTGGGCCATGAAAATCTATTATTTCTCACCATGCGAAATTTTTAATGGATTTTGGAAATCCTCGTGGGAGAGATTAAACACACAATTTGATTAGTCAACAGTATTTTATCTATAGAAAGATGATTAGAGGGAGGAGGTTAATTACATATTTTTTTATCTTTTGTGCATCTACAACTACATGCATCCACACACTTGGGGTGCCAATAGATTTTTATAGAGATCTATAGGAGGCCATCCCTTCCAAATATGTTGGTTTACAATATGTCCGATGAAACCCTTAGGCATATTTTATAATGCATTTCTCATGTAGAGTGATGCATATAGGAATATAAAGTTGATAAAATATTGAATTTTTTATCACATATATATTGTACACTAGAGAGTACAAAATATTTTCTTAGGATAAGAACAAAAATATAAATAACATTATGATGTGCTTTTTACATCTTAGTCATTAAATTTAAATGGAAAAAGTTTGGTTGTAACATCTTTAGAAGGAAATGTTTATGGGCCTACACATGAAGATGTAACTTTTACACTATAGATGTGTGAGATCCCATACAGTTTTTTTGTTGTGTTTAAGGTGCTTTAGCTACCAATAAACCTTAGGAGGATGTCTAATTATTTGGCAGTGTGTGCTAGCTCACTACAAAAAAATATAGAAGATGAGAATTTTATTGATATTCTTGTGAGAAGGAATAAAGATAGGTTAAATCTACAAGGGTTTTACATAATATTTGGCCATAATTAAGGATTTAGTGAAAGGGACTAGGAAAATGGGGCATGCTAGAGGGTGTAGGAATGATATTGGGATCTAATGGTGAAGGGAAGGGATGAAAATGACAAAGGGGTCTACACTTATTGAGGAATTTTCATATTTTATCTCGTATTTCATAGAATGAGAAAACATGTAGACATCAAATACCATTTTGTACCGAGAATTAGTGAAAAAAAGATAGATTTATTTAGAATTTTGTAGGTCTAAAGATTAGTATGTAGATATATTCAGTTAAGTGTTCTTAATGATAGTACTATTATTAAGAGATAGTGTTGGAATTACTAATTCCAACCACTATTGAAAAACTTGTCTTATTTTATCTATAATAGATTAAATCCCAATATGATATAGTTTAATTGAATTGATCCAGACCCTACTCTATTTTATTTCTTTTATTTGTTGGAGGGATAACCATTCTCTTCTAGTATCTAGTGTAATGCATTATTAAGTAGCTCTGTTGTGTTTAGGTGAACGCTATCATGCATTTTAAATTGCATTTGGTTGAGACTCCATACCCTAGGATAAGGCACTAATCACTTTAAATTGTGTCCATGTTGCATCTTTATGATCATTAAAAAAATATATATTCAAATCATTAAATATTTACTTTCTATTTGGAAATGTATGCTGGAGTGAAGTTCTACCATATTCTGATGCTTTAGAATGTTAAATGTTGTAAAATATTAGCCATATCTTTGAGGTTTTTCATATATCAAGCAACATATTAGTTATTTTATGATGTATGAGGTAATTGGCACAAGAGTATCTTAATTGCATTGTAGGGATCACCCTCCTGGGTTTTGTAGAGCCCAAAGTGTAGAGGGAATTTTTTCAAACTTTCATATATTTGTTGGCCAATCCCTCTAGATAATTGACCATTAGAAATGCAAAATCCATAGGTTATCTGCAAGATCATCTTGGGTAGTAAAAAACACCAATAGATTGGTGACTCTGTTGGGGAGTAAACTTGTTTTAAAGTCTCTAGTTTGAGGTATTACATAGTCAAAGTAATTAAGTTCATTGTTCTTTGTTGTGTTAAGAACAATCTCATATAAATTCTCATCATAAGTCAAGTCTGCATTCTGTGAGTCAAATTTATTGGTCTTATTTTAATTTTTTGTAAGATTGTGTTCACATCTCTCTATAATTACAAAGTCTCCCAAAGAATTATCATAATATTTTCAATTTCCCATTAATTGGGTGGCGAATCTAAGTCTCTTGTGCTAATGCATTATCAATTTTTAAAAAGAGAGAGAGAGAGAGAATTATGAGAGAGAGTTGAAGCCATGAAAGGAACAAGGAGTAAACTCAAGAAGCATCTTGAACAAAAGCTAGAAGGAGAGTTTCTGCAAAATCCCAAGCAATCATGGAAGCAAAAGATTGCAGAAACAAGTAAGTTTTCCAATCCTCCTGATCTAGAATCTGCAAAGTTGAATGAATATTTATTTAAATATAGAATACCACCTAAAAATGAGGAAAATATTGTCACAAAAGAGACTACTACTAGGAGTCAACCTAGTCCAAATCCTAAGGTTTCAAAAAAATCTAAGCCATGGAAGTTCTGGGATAGGAATTTTGATCCTACCTTGGCAGCTTGGAGGTCAAATATGGGAGCTACTTCTATTCATAAAAATCAGGGAATTTGACCCAAATAGAAGGTCTCGTAGTAGAACCTCTGATCCTTTCTCACAAAGGGAAGTATTGAACCTTACAAATTATACTCCTAATAATTCAAATTCAAAGGTCACTCTAGAAAATGAGGAGGAATTAATACAAGATATGAAGGCACTTCAGGAGGAAGCCATAAGGCTTGACAAGTTAAGAGCTAAACAAGCAAAGGAGAAGGAAGAGAAACTAAAGGCTGCTATGTATGAGAGAGATTATTTGAGGAGGAGGGTAGAAAGAATGAAATTGATGGTTGATGAAGAGCCTACTCCCATTACCACTTACCAACCTATCCTTACTCCCAATCATGAAAAACTTACTATGATGTTCTTGTTGGGACTACCATTGCAAGTACATACACTAGCTCCATTGTCACAACTACAGTTGTATATCCTTCTACCATCACTAAATAATCTTAGCTTCTGGATACAGGAAAAATACATGTAGGTAAGCCTAAGGGGAAAACCATAAGTACAAGTGTCTCATCTAGTACTATCCCTACAACTACATTTCCTAACCCTGTAAATCTAAAAATACAGCTAGAGAATGAGAAGTTGGAAAGAGAATCGGATAAGATATAGTTCCTTAGTGTAAATATAGAAATGCAAAGGAAAATTGAATTCTTAAAGTTATCCATTCTAGATCCCCAAACTTGTAGTTCTCAAAATCCACCTCACTCTACACCACAAACCACCCAAACTAATGGAATGCATATTCCTTCCAATTCTATTCAATCCATTTCTCTTTCCCAACCACAAAGCACTCAATCTGGTGGGAGTATTTCTAGTAGAAGTGGAGATCAAAATATGGGAGGAAAGAATACACAATCTGAAAATTAGAATACTAGGAGGAAAGGTGGTGGTGAACCTCACATTGGTCAAGGAGATAAATTTACCAGAAGGTCGATGTAGTTAGACAAATATAGGAAATTATTCTTTAATGGAATACCTGGTTATCCAAATCCTTTCCCAAATGACATAAGAAATGTGCTAGTGAGATTCTCTCACAATAATGCCATAAGTGGGGAAGTTCACTTTAGGTCATTCAATAATATTATGGATGATTAAGGTTGAGAGTGAGGATGTTATGATGAATATTTTAATGCGGTCACCTACTGAAGATGCCAGAGATTGATACATATATTTATTAGTTGAAATTATTGGGTCATGGGAGGAATTTAAGAGAGTGTTCAAAGAATAGTATGGTGATAATATTGATCCTATATTCATGCTAACTGAGTTTAACGCCATTACTAAAGGACATAATGAGATGGTCTTTGATTTCAATACAAGATTCCAAAAGGTCATGTAAATTATCCCATGTTACTTAAGACCAAATGAACATGTGTGTTTGGTCACATACATTAATTATTTTGACTCAAAAATGGGATATCTCCTTAGGGATAAAATCTTCAAACCTTAAGGGATGCTTAAAAAGTTTCTTTTCATATTGAAAGCAACAAAACAACTACTGGTAAAGTGGGGAAGAGAGAAGATGTAATTTTTTTGAAGAATCCCAAACAAGAGAAGGGATCTACAGAAAATGGATCTTCTGTTGAGGATAAATTGGATAAAATAATGAGCACTGTGAAGGATTTGAACTATAGACTAGCTAAGCAAGAAAAGGGACTAGGAAATGAGAAGCCTAGTTTTCAAAAAAATGAAAGGCCACCAATATTGCAAGATCCTCCTTATAATACCAATTGGCATAATGGTAAGCAAATCCACAATAACCAAAAGAACATACAAAGTAAGGTTACCCCTAACCCATTACAAAAGAATTCTTCAAATTTTGTTGATGAGGCCCCATGGTGCATTTCTTGTCAATTACCACATTCTTCTTCCCAATGTGTAGTAGAAATATCCTTGGAAGAAGAATAGAATGCACCTAATAATTATGATTCATCCCATGAAAATGATGTGGGAATACACATGCTTATGAACAAATCATATTTTGTGGATGGTGAATTCTCTTTTGATGAAGAGTCACATGAAACATGCATTGATGAAAGGTGGAAAATTATTGTTGCTTATGGTTTAGGACATAGAACAACAATCTTCTACACTTCTCATTCAAGGATGCCCTAGAGATCCCAATCCAAGGATGAAGTAGGGGAAAGAGATCTTGCAGGGGATTGTCCTAGGGTATGATTAGAAACTAAAAGGAGATTCACCACCAAGCTAAAACTTGGAAAGACTAATGAAATACAAGACCTAATGTTTAAACCCACTACAATGAAAAACTTTACTAAATGACCTAGAAAATGAAATTGAAATGCAGACTAAAAGACTGATAATGAACAAAGGTGCACCTAGAAGAAGGATGAGGTCAAAAAAGCTCAAAAACCTTAAGATATTGTTTTTTAATGCCCAGTAGGACTCATATGTCAGTCTGGGTGATTTAGTCCCAAACTAAGGTTTTTGGCCAGAAATAGGAATCTCACAATGGTGAGTCTGAATCTCTTGAAATTTGGAAATATGCTATATTGGGACTCATACGCCACAAGTGGAATATCAGTCCCACTTTGATTTTTTGGAGGGTTAAGACTTGAATATTCTCTCTTATCTCTACTCTTCCTTCCACACTTTGTTTTTGGATCTAAAACCTTGATTTGCAACCTATAGGTGACTTTTCATGAATATGACAACCTTGTGACAACTTGATGACTTTCTTCAACCTTGCAACCCAATATTCAAAGGATCTTAAAGATCCAAGACACCTAGATCTACAATCACACGTGTAAAGAGAGAAAAAAATTTGTTCATTATTAGGATATAGGGGTTTGCCTAGGTCAAACCCCGTTTAGGTAATTAAACCTTGTGATGAAAGAATGAAACATGAAATATGAAAC
Organism: Sequoiadendron giganteum; assembly: GCA_007115665.2. Lineage (NCBI taxonomy): Eukaryota > Viridiplantae > Streptophyta > Pinopsida > Cupressales > Cupressaceae > Sequoiadendron > Sequoiadendron giganteum. The sequence continues at coordinate 451,366,270 of CM021105.1, forward strand.
ATGAACAATGATACCTTGAATGATGTTGTGAGATGTAAATAAAAAATATAACATGAAGTGGCGATGTGGAATGTAGATCTTGATCTTGAATATGGATATCAAACAATGCTTGCAAATGGATCTTCAATGCTACATCACAACACTTACCTCAACAACACGCTTGATGTTTAGTGACTTTGACATGATGATGGATCTTGAATTACTACAACAAATGATGGAGAATTCTACCCTTGAATGCCTTAGAAATTATCTTGTAAACTCTCCTGATGCTCTTGTGAACTCTTGAAATGCTTAACTCTTGAATGCTAGGCTTGATATCATGAATACTTAGTGAAATAATGATTTGAGATCTTGTTTATATAGTAAATCCATCTAATCTCTTGTTTATTAGATCCAAGAGGCTAACATACATGAAATTTGAATTTAAAACCCTAATTTCCAGCTCAAAACCCTAAAAAGGGGCCAAATGGGACTCATATGCCACTTGTGACATATAGGTCCCATTTGGATGGGACTCATACACTCAAGGTGGTGTATGGGTCTGACCATACCTTTTTAGCCTGAGAAAATGTCAGGGAGTTAAGAAATTAAGTGTATTTGATGTGTATGTCAGGATTTTGGTTGAAATATGCCTCAGGATGCATAATATAGGGTCTTAGGGGCCCATTAATGATGATATGAAGGTCATAAATGCAAGAGGGCCCAAAAATAAATGTAAAGGTGCAAATAGATACACTCTACAACATTAAATTAAGGAAAAAATAGGTGTATTTAGCTTAAAAGGGCCCTAAATCTATTATGAATATAGAAAACACATTACATCACTTAGATCAAGGTGGAATTAGGTCCATTTTAATGTTAATCACTCCTAAATTAAGTAAAAAATTAGGTTCATTTAGTTCACAAGGGCCCAAACAAGTGCGAAAATGTAACAGATGACATTTTTCTACACTGCATTTAGCCCCCACTTTAGTGAGAGGATGAACTTGCTACAAACTCACACTAAAGTTGACATTCAAGAGGGGTCCAAGCATACCAATGTGGATGAAAAAGGATGAAAAATATCAAAGGAGGTGGTCAATCCCCCAAGATCCAAGATCCAAGATCCTATGTCAAAACAACATAAGCATGAAAGGACATAGACAAGGTGTATGATATGCATCAAAAAAAGATACACAAACATGCAATATCAATAACTAAAAGAAAGAAAATAAAAATAAAGGGAAAAAAAAATAAAGGTGGATCAAGTCTCCATCATTTGTCCAACGTGATGTGGATTAGATCTAAGGAATTTGTCAAAAAATGCATGCTCACTCTTAGGCAATGGAATTTTAGGCTATCCGCTGGGTGAGTATCCAAAGGGTGGCTTAGTGAGAAAGTCATGTCTCTGTATTGGCTTCTCACTGTATAATGAGAAAGTCATGCCCATGTTTAGGCTTCTCAACATACATTAACCATACCAAATCTATACATCATGATAACTTTGACAAGGTGCAACATAATAATGAACTTTGAGCTTCATGAGGAAAGCAAAGCTTCATATTTTTGAAACTCATGAACAAACAAGATAGCTTCACAAAGAAGAAAAGTGTATAATACAAGGTGGTCATATAAAAATTGTTGTAAATGTCAAATATTGTAAGGTACATTCAAAGGGATTTTTCTTATTTCATGTGAGGTCTCTTCTTAGGGAACATCGTGCTTAATGTCTACAAGAGAGGAAAAGTCAGAGAAATATCACGCTCTTGGAGGATATGAAACCGAATGACACCACCAAGAAAAGGGTGCATCACAAGAAGAAAGGAAATCACACAGTGAAACATGAGTGTCAATGTATGCCCCCACTTTAAAGAGGTTTCTAACACCATTGTTGTGAGTGATTGTTTTAAAGTAGAATAATACATGAGAGGTTATTCAAAAATCCATATGTCAAATCATATATTTCCAATAAGCTACATCATGTAAAGGGAAGGGGTTTCTCCCAAAATATATAACCCAGTACATCACATATGATCCAACTTAAGGCATGTTGTCCACATCCCAAGATTTCTCTTATATGTACATGAAGGAGGTCAACTAGCCAAAAGAAACAACGACAAGTGACATACGAAAAAAAGGCTACCTAAGGCCTTGCCCAAACTTAGTGTAGGACAAGGATGAGTCAAGATGATTGATGAGAAACATGCTAAAGTGAAAATCAGTATCAATTAGAGGAATTAGGTGCTTCCACATATGTGATAGCACCACACTCCTTAAGATGTTAAATTTTGTTAATCAAAGCTTTGCATTCATTAGTAGAATGACCATGAACTCTATGATATGCACAAAATTAAATCTTGTAGTAAAAAAAATTCGTGAGAGATATCAAACAATCTTGGAGAAGTCTTGACAAGATACTCTCTTGATCAATAGCAGAATATTTTCTTTTATTTTGCAGAAAAGATATCTCTTGCTTAGTACAAGATGTCATATTTACACAAGACTCTCTAGAGTGTGAGATTTTGTACTCTTCTTTAAATGATAGGTGTAAAATATAATGAATTCCAATTGTTAGTGTTTGTCTTGATGACATTGACATTAAGCAAATATTTATTTGTTTGTTTTGTTTCTTTCAAAGGATAACAACCAAGACCACTAGTGTCTATCAGTTCAAGATGCACTAATGTTAAAGTTGGCTTAGAAGAATCTTTTGTAAGAGTGTCGACATTAAGTTAAGGCTTGTTTGTTTCTTTTGAGGGACAATAACTAAGACCATTAGTATTTTATTGTGTGTAAGGCTCTATAGGGACACAAATACGTTGTTCTCAAGCACCACATCCTTTTCCACTATACCCAAGTTGTTTCATAAGTTCATAACCTTTTCCATAAAGCTTTTTTATTTCTTTTGGATTTAGTGGTTTTTGATAATTGACTTCATCAAATTTTTTTCTATAATTTCTTTCATAAATTCTAAAGTGGTTGAGGTGGATGCTTTAGAAGGGTCTTCCAAATTTTTTGTTGACATTATCACTTTTTCTTTTCCCTTTTTAGAGTCTTTGTTTATGATCTCGTATTCACCCATGAATGTTGGTGTGAAATATAAGGAACCCCAATCATCTTCTAATAGCTTCATGAATTCCTCAATATGTTTTTATTTGTCTTTCTCTTACACGGGTTCTACTTGTGTAGTTGGTGTCAATTTTTTTAAAGGATTTTCCTTGTCTTTCTCAATGTTAAAACAACTATTTGGTTTGGGGTCAGCTTTGAGTTTGTACTCTTTGTTGTTGTAGAAATACCTCATTACACGATGAAGAGTAGAAGGCACGCCATTCATTGCATGAATCTATGGTGTTCCTAAAAGAATATTATATGAAATATCATGAGGAATAACATGGATCAGTGTTTCTAATGTGGCTTTTCCAGCTGTAATAGGCAAAGTGATCACACCAAGCGATTGTTTTCCTATGTTGTGAAATCGCTTAATAAATAAAGAGTCAGGTTGAATTTTTGATTTATCCACGCCAAGTCTATCCAAAAGGGTTACACTACATACATTAAGGGCGAAGCCATTGTTAACAAGGGTTATTTTTATTCACAACCTATTATAGATAGCTATTATCATGAAAGCGTCATTTTGTTTTTGCACTTCCAAAGGAGGGAGCTCACTTTGGTAGAAAATAATGCCAACATTCATTTCTTCAATCATGGCTTCTACGTCACTTAGTTGCACATTAGGAGGGGTGGGAAATTGTTGTAAGGCACTTTGAATCATGATATGTTAATGAGGGGAGGCTTGAATAAGGTCCCATAATGATATCTTAGTAGGAGTATTCTTTAGTTGTTCAATAATATTGTATTCCTTTTCACTTTGTGAAGGAAAACGAGGAGGGCCTAGTAGGATAGGGTTAGGAAATGGGAGGGATGTTGAAGGTTTTTTTGTTGGTTGTAGATTGTTTCTAGTGTTATATGTATAAGCAATGATATTATAACTCGGTTGCTGCAAAAAATTATTCTTCGGTGGATAAAGGATAGGTTCAAGTTTTTTTTAGTTTACGGTCATTGTGAGGGTGGGTAAAGGATTAGAGGATTCTTAGGAGGTCCCAAAGGGTATGTAGGATGTCCATTAATCAAGGGAGATCTAATGGAAAGTTGCACATTCATAACCTCAATGGTTTCAATGTGATCATTTTCTAATGAAGGGGAATCTATTGTTATCTTTTCACCATCATCTAAGGAAGCCAAAATGTTCATTTTCTTCCACCATGATATATTCTCTAGCAGGAGAGTTTTTAGGAGAACGAAAAAATAATAGTTCATTACATTCAAAGTTTGATTCTTTTGAAATGATTTCATCACAAGTAAGGGAGTCATCAATGGTTGGATTTTCTTGTTCAATAAGGTTTTCCCTAGGGGAAGAGAGGAAACTATGATTCTCATTACTTTCATCGATTGTATTTTCTAACATCAAATCATCTTCTTCACAACTAGGAGAGATACTAGGAGAAGGAATATTATTGTCAAGATTGTCCATAATTTTATTCCTTTGTCCCATAATTTCTTCCAAAATAGGATAGGTAAGGGAAGAAACATAAAGAGGGTTGTCATAGATCTTAAAGAGTTGATTATCTAACACCAACATATCCTCATGATGTACAATTTCATCCTCTTTCATTTAAGAATTATCACAAGAGGGGAAGATGTTGGGAGATGAATGTAGACTAGTGGAATTTTTAATGGTATCTAGTTATGTTATGTGATCATCATGATTACATATTGTTATATCCTCTTGTTCAATAATGTCTTGTCTAATAGGAGAGGTATGTGGAGAGAAACAACTAGGACACTCAAAACTCTCATTGATTGGTTCTTCTAACACCAAATATCTTTTTCATAAATAGGAGAGATATTAGGAGAAGAAGGAATATGATTGTTATGATTTCCCAAGTTTGTATTCTCTTTCACTAAAGCATTCTCATAGGGAGGGGATATGAAATTTGTCTTAGCATGCCTAGATAGGTAAGATACTAACATTGTTTGACCATGAATGAAAAGTACTTCTAACCATCTCATGCAATGCTTCAAGAATGTAAATAATGTATATCCAAAGATGAAAAATAGTTTTATCCAATGTATGCAAAGCTTTAAGAATGAAAACAATGTGTATCAAAAAATGAAAAGTACTTTTATCAAAATTATGCAAATCTTCATGAATGTAAGGATTGTATATACAAAAGTGAAAAGTACTTTTATCAATATTATGGAAATTTTTAGAAGTGTGAAGATTTTCAGATCTAATGATTTTTTCTATTGAAATGATTTCAAAAATGACTGCCCTAAATTGATGTTTTTGACCTAGATGCATCAAATAGAGGTTACTAAAACTTTCCAATCCGATACTATATGTTACCAACAAGATTGGGAAGTACATAAACAAGGTTTTTAGTGTTCTAAAAGGCAGCTTCAGGCCTAATCTAGGACTAAAATACTTAGAGGGGCATATGAGTCCTAGTCAGGGTTTTTTAGGTGTTCAAATAGTTCAGTCACCATAGAATACCTAGAAACTAGGCCAAACAACCTATACTTGGACTAAATCACCTTGAGGGGCGTATGAGTCCTAGGTTAGGGTTTTTGAACCGTTTTCAGCAAATTCTGTGTGAAAGTCAAGGTTTCTAGTTTCTATGATGTCTAGACTACGTTCAATTACAGTTTTAAGATGGAATTCAATGATGCAAGATGCAAAAATGAAACCTATATGCACTTTCACTAATGCAATATTAAAAAACCCTAGATGTCAATTAACGAATGCAATACCCTAATACAAAGTTAATGCAAGCGAGATCTAGGATTATGATGCACTCCAAATCAGAATTAAGATGTTCTAAATGTAGGTTCACCAAAAAAAAAGGTGGAAATTTTTTGTTGCTTATGGTTTAGAACATAGAACAACAATCTTCTACACTTCTTATTCAAGGATGCCCTAGAGATCCCAATCCGAGGATGAAGTAGGGGAAATAGATATTGAAAGGGACCGTCCTAGGGTCTGATTAGAAACTAAAAGAGGGTTCACCACCAAGCTACGGCTTGGAAAGACTAATGAAATCTAAGACCTAATGTTTAAACCTAGTGCAATGTAAAATTTTACTAAATGACCTAAAAAATGAAACTAAAATGTAGAATAAAAGACTGAGAATGAACAAAGTTTCACTTGAAAGAAGAATGAGGTCAAAAAACTCCAAAAACCTAAAATATTGTTGTTTAATTCCCATTAAGACTCATACAACAGTTTGGGCGATTTAGTCCCAGACTAGGGTTTTTTAGAAGAAACATGAATCTAACAGTGGTGAGTTTGAATCTCTTGAAATATGGGAAATCTGCTACACTGGGACTCATACGCCACAAGTGGCGTATCATTCCCACTTTTCTCTTTCAGAGGGTTAAGAACTGAATCTGCTCTCTTATCTTTGCTCTTCTTTCTACACTTCATTTTCAGATCTGAAACCTTGATTTGCAACCTGTAGGTGACTTTCTGTGAAGATGACAACCTTATGACAACTTGATGAATTTCTTCAACCTGGCAACCTAATCTTCAAAGTATCTTAAAGCTCTAAGATACCTAGATCTGCAGTCGTACACGTATATATATGTATATATAGAGAGAGAAAAACTTGTTGATTATTAGGATATAGGGGTTTGGTTAGGTCAAATCTCCTTTGGGTAATTAAACCTTGTGATGAAACAATAAAAAATGAACATGAAACATGAAATATGAAACATGAACAATGATAACTTGAATTATTTTTTGAGATGTATATCAAAAATCTAACACGAAGTGTCAATGTGGTATGTAGATCTTAATCTTGAATATGGAGATCAAATAATGCTTGCAAATGGATCTTCAATGCTACATCACAACACTTAGCTCAACAAAATGCTTGATTCTTGGTGACTTTTACATCATGATGGAGAATTCTACCCTTGAATGCCTTAGTAATGCTCTTGTAAACTCTCTTGATGATCTTGTGAAGTCTTGAAATGCTTAACTCTTAAATTCTAGGCTTGATATCATAAATTCTTAGTGAAATAATGATCTGAGACCTTGTCTATACAGGAAATCCATCTAATTTCTTGTTTATCAGATCTTAGAGGCTAACATACATGAAATTTGAATTTAAAACCCTGATTTCCTGCTTAAAACCCTAAAAAGGGGGAAAATGGGACTCATATGCTATTTTTGGAATATAGTTCCCATCTAGATGGGACTCATATGCCCTAGGTAGTGTATGGGTCCCACCATGCCTTTTTAGCCTGAGAAAATGTCGAGGCGTTAAGAAATTAAGTGTATTTGATGTTTATGTCAGGATTTTGGTTGAAATATGCCCCATGATGCATAATATAGGATCTTAGGGGCCCATTAATGATGATATGAAGTTTATAAATGCAAGAGGGTCCAAGACTTAATGCGAATGTGTAAATAAATACACTTTACAACATTAAATTAAGGAAAAATTAGGTGTATTTAGCTTAAGAGGTCCCTAAATCTATTGTGAATGTAGAAAACACATTAAAACAGTTAGATCAAGGTGATATTAGGTTCATTTGGTTTACAAGGGCCCAAACAAGTGTGGAATTGTAACGAAAAACATTTTTCTACACTAAATTTAGCCCCCACTTTAGTGAGAGGATGAACTTGCTTCAAACTCAGACTATACTAGACATTGAAGAGGGGTCCAAGTGTACCAATGCGGATGACAAAGTATGAAAAAGATTAAAGGAGGTGGAAAAGCCCCCAAGATCCAAGATCCTATGTCAAACCAACATAATCATGAAAGGACACACACAAGGTTTATGATATGCAACAAAAAAAGATACACAAACATGCAATGTCAATAACTAAAAGAAAGAAAGACAAAAAAAGATAAAACAAAAAAAAGGTGGATCAAGCCTTGACCATTTTTCCAATGCGATGTGGATTAGATATAAGTTGTTTGTCTAAAAATGCATGCTCATGCTGAGGCAACATAACTTTAGGCTATTCGTTGGGTGAGTATCCAAAGGGTGGCTTAGTGAGAAAGTCATGCCTCTGTATTGGCTTCTCACTGTTTAATGATAAATTCATGCCCATATTTAGGCTTCTCATCATATGTTAACCATACCAAAGCTGTACCTCATGATACATTTGATGAGGCACCACATAATAATGAACTTCGAGCTTCGTATTCTTCAAATTCATGAACAAACAAGATGGCTTCAAAGGCAAGCAAAGTGTATTATGCAAGGTGGTGATATAATAATTGTTGTAAATGCAAAGTAGTGTAAGGTACATTCAAAGGTATTTTCTTAGTTCATGTGAGGTCTCTTCTTAGGGAACATCGTGCTTAATATCACCAAGAGAGGACAATTCAAAAAAATATCATGCTCTTGGAGGATATCAAACCCAATGACACCACCAAGAAAAGGATGCATCAGAAAAAGAAAGGAAATCACACAGTGAAACATGAGTGTTGATGTATTCCCCCACTTTAAAGTGGTTGCTAACACCATTGCTGTGAGCAGTTTCTTTAAATTATAAGAATGCATGAGAGGTTATTCAGAAAAGCCTATCCCAAGTCATATGTTTCCAATATGCTATGTCATGAACAAGGAAGGGGTTTCCCCCAAAATATATAACCCAGTATGTCACATCTGAGCCAACTTAAGGCATGTTGTCCAATCTAAAGCTTTCTCTTAAATGTACATGAAAGGTGATCAACTATCCAAAAGAGACAACGACAAGTGACATATGAGAACAAGGCTACCTAGCCCCTTGCCCCCACATAGTGCAGGACAACGATGAGCCAAGATGATTGACGAGAAACATGCTAGAGTGAAAATTAGTATCAATTAGAGGAATTAGGTTCTTCCACATAAGTGATACCACCACACTCCTAAAGATGTTGAATTTTTCTACTCAAAGCCTTACACTCTTTAGTAGAATGACCATGAACTCTATGATATGCACAAAATAAAGTCTTGTAGTAAAATTTCTTTCATGTTCTTGGAGGGAGAGATATCAAAAGATCTTGGAGAAGTCTCAACAAGATACTCTCTTGATCAATAGTAGAAGATATTCCTTTATTTTGCAGAAAATATATCTCTTTCTTAGTACAAGATGTCATACTTGCACAAGACTCTTTAGATTGTGACATTTTGCACTCTTCTTTAAAGGAAGGTGTAAAATCTAACGAACTTCAATCGTTAGTGTTTTGTGTGTTGACATTAACATTAAGTGAATATTTATTTGTTTGTTTCATTTCTTTCAAAGGATAACAATCAAGACTACTAGTGTATATCAGTTCAAGATGTACTAATGTTAAAGTTGGCTTAGAAGAATCTTTTGTAAGAGTGTTGACATTAAGTGAAGGATTGTTTTTTTCTTTTGAGGGACAATAACGAAGACCATTAGTCTTTTCTTACATGTGAGGCTCTATAGGAACACAAATAACTTGTTCTCGAGCACCACATCCTTTTCCACTATACCTAGGTTGTTTCAAAATTTCATAACCTTTTCCATAAATATTTTTCATTTCTTTTGTATTCGGTGGTTTTTGATAATCAACTTCATCAAGGTTTTTTTATTAATTTGTTTCATTTTCTAAAGTGTTTGAATTGGATGCTCTAGAAGGGTCTTTCAAATTCTGTGTTCACATTACCACTTTTTCTTTTCCCTTTTTAGAGTCTTTGTTTATGATCTTGTACTCACCCATGAATGTTGATGTGAAAACTAAGGAACCCCAATCATCTTCTAATAGCTTTGTGACTTCCTCAATATGTTTTTCTTTGTATTTCTCTTACATGGGTTCTACTTTTGTATTTGGTTTCAATGTTTTCAAATGATTTTCCTTGACTTTCTCAATGTTCAAACAACTATTTGGTTTGGGGTTAGCTTCGAGTGTGTACACTTTGTTGTTGTAGACATACTTCATTACATGATGAAGAGTAGATGGTGCAATCACGGTAGGAGGGTCCTCAAAGAGAACAATCTGAACCATGCAGAAAGAGTAACACAATAGAAGCAACACATAATATGGAGGAAAATGCAGATGCAAACATTCTTATTATCCGAAAATTCAATTACATACAGTTGGCCACATCCAGGCATATAGATTCGGCTCATAGGCCTGATACAACATAGATGCTCCTATATGCCAGCAAAAATCCTATAGATCAAAATATATATACATCTTAATCTACTCAAACTTGTTTTATTACCTATATAATGATCCATTACAAGATCTATATCATATATGTGAGTCTAGAAACATCCACGTCAACCAAATATCATTGCAATCTTCGATGAAGGAAATTTAACGTGTGCAAGAATAGGTTGGCCTCAAATTTAAATTTCTTCCATGTAAGATATGCATGATAAAGTGTGGACCTAATATTAAGGTTGGGGACACTCCATGGAATAGATCAAAACATAATGTGAGGATCTGCAAGTCACGAGAAAGATCCATGATCGATCAAACTAGCCGTTAGGTTTTGAAATTATTCTAGGGCTAGTTCCAAAAACTATCACTCACTCTGGAATCGATAACTTGTTGAAAAAAGATCCAATCATGTTGAAAACTTGGAATAAAGCAATTGAACATGTCCATGATGAAACCATAGATCTATGAGGTTTGGTGAGTAAACATGAAGAAACACCGGATCTACCAACTTGAACCATTGAAACTGTAGACACATAAAATTGGCCTAGACCCGCAAACCACATTCTTCTATATCATGCTTCGTCTCAACATAATTAAAATATTTAATAATGTCCTATAGTCCAATGTCAACTATTAATTAAATAGTTCTTAATTATTTAATTAATTCACGTCTTTTATTCCTCCTGGCTATTTAAATAAATAAATTACATTTATTATTTAAATACGTCGCTAATTGCTTATGTCTCTCTATAATTAAATAAATTCCTAAATTTATTTAATTAGTCCATTAATTCCTCCTGATTATTTAAATAAATAAACTTTATTTATTTATTTAATACATCATTAATTATTTATGTCTACTCATAATTAAATAAATTCCTATTATTTATTTAATTATGACCCTCTTCAACTTTCTTTCTAATTTTAAATAAAATCATATTTAAAATTACCCACTTTCTAATTTTCCTCCACAATTGAATAATCTTAATTATTAAATTGTCTTATCGATTTTCTTTCTAAATTTATATAAAAGCATTTTATTTAAATTGGCAACTTCCCTATTTCTAAGTAAATAATTTTAAATTATTATTATTTACTGTCACATGAATTTACCATTTTGAAATTAATTTAAAATATTAATTTCAAAATAGCATTTCTCTCCACAAAGTAAGCTATTTCTAAAATAACTTGATTTTCTAAATCTTATCTTCTTGTTCAAACATTATCTTCTTGATTTTACTAACATTCATCTCAATGTGACGTTCATCCTCCATCATTGATTTAATTTACTAAATTAAATCTTGTCCTCACATTTGAGAATTTTACCCTAACCCTAATTGAGAATTGCCATTTTGAATCTTGACCTTTGATTCTAGGGTATTTTCCCAATCTCTCATCTCATCTGTCCATTCAAGATTGCATTTTCTATAAAATGGCAATCTTGTCCTCATTTTCGACATCTCATATAATTATCTTCTAATATTGTAATCTTTTATTATCATCTTTAGGCTTCTTAACTACTTGCATTCTAGATTTAATATCTATTTGCATTTAATTTATACAAATCCTTCAAAGTTTTTCTTGGGTCTAGTCAAATATAGAGTTTTCTCACACAAATCTGAGGGGACATTATTCATCACATCAAGCTAAGGAGGTGCAATGGTAATCACCCATGGAGGAGAGAAGAATGGGTGAGATTGTTCTAGTTTCATTTCTTTTCCCATTTATCTCCCATGTATTTCATTGTTTGGTTTGATTTAATTGAATATTGCATGCATTATACAACTAAAAAATCTATCTTGCAAAAATCCATCATTACATTGGTGAACCAGACAAGTTTCTTTAACACATTTTTTGTAGGTTTTTGTATCGCTTTTGGATTTTTTTTTGCAGGTACAGGTACGGAACACCGTATTTGAGAGGCTGTGTGACATAAACGCTCTGTTGTTCCGCATTTGACTTCTCTTGTGATGCATTTGCCCTGTTGTGCCACATCTAATAGTCCTAGCGACACATTTGACCTATCACACCGCATTTGTCAGCTTTCGAACTGCAAACGCTATACCGAGCTGCATTTGAACTATTGCGATGCAACTAACTGGTAAAACAAAAAGGGTTCTTGTTTTCTCTTTTTTTATATTTTGTCAGATTTTTATAAGTCTAGATTAAACATTTTGGGTTACTAATCTATTTCTTGTAGCATGTGTCAAGTTGGAGTCTAACCCAATATGCTTGATTTGTTCTTTTATTTCATTTCACATCTTGCTTAATTGTTTCCGTCACTTCATCTCACAACTGGCATTGTACTCATGGGATAAAAAGAACAAACATGCAAGTGCATAAGGTTAAAAAGAACACTACATCTTTTTGTTCATGGGGTTTAAAATTAACTTCTAGATTAGAAAATACTACAAACAGTTAAAATGAACCCCCTTGTCTGACAAACACTACAAACCGATAAAATGAACTCCATGCTTTTTTATGTTTGTCAACACATTTGATTTTGAGTTTAAAAATGAACACCATGCAAGTGTGAGTTAGCATATTCATGTTCTCTATCTTTGTTTCTAAACAAAGATTGATTGAACTATGAATATGTTAGTTTTCTTTTGTTGAACTTTAGAAAATTGGGTCTGCTTTGGTGGGAAAAAGTACTCATCCCAAAGTGACTCAAGTTAGAAATGAAGCTCTTTAGTCGAGGTACTCCTGACCGGTATCTAAATGCGAATCCAAAGGGAAAACCTAGGATTACGAGTGCAGATATGTTATACGGACCAAGTAGTACTCCCCAAAACCCTATTGAGCTTAACCTATTTAGGTTGGAGTGCCTCCTTAATGGAGCTTAATCTTGGCCCCATGTATGACCACTCAAATGGGTATCCGAATTAAAACCCTTTGTTTTAGCAAGCCAAAAACCTTCTATTCTTTGGTGCAGCAACAGTCGTTGCCAAGGCACCCGCACTTGTGCAGTTCTTAGTAGAAATGATCAATCTGCCATGGGAGAGTCATGGAGGTTGGAAGCTTGGTTGCCCTGAGAAGTGAGTGCACTGTAAGGGGGAGCCCATGGGGCCAAGCTTCTGAATTCATTCACTAAGGATATGCAATTCGTGGGATCCATAAGAATATTGTCTTTGCAACCCTAGGATTTTTGTCAATGTCTTCAATGTGGTTGCTTTTTATTTTTGACAACATCATGTGTTTTCCAACTATTTTCTTAAACAAATGAACATCAAACTTACAAAAACCTGAAATAAATCTTTGCAATCTGCCTGAAATTTTGTGAAAACACTTCCTATGACACATTCATCATCTTGCACCACAATTGTGTATTCCTAAGATGCATATGCTCTATCAAACCACAATCGCCCTCTGTAACACCGCAATCGGCTGTCATTTGATGCATTTGGTTGATAAAATGCCACATTCACAATTTTGAACCGCAATTGCTTTAGATTGAGCTGCATCTGCTCTATCAAGCCACAATCGCCATCTGAAACAACACAATTGCTCTGTTGGACCGCATTTGCATTTCTAAATGCCACATTTTCCAAACACCTGTTAAATCTTGCAACACATCTGCTATTGTGCAATGCATTTGCTATATTATGAGATGCATATGATTTTTTTGCAACGCATTTGCCATCCCAAAGTGCATTTTCTGCTTATAATGATGCATTTCACACTGCAACACATTTGAAACCTGAAGCGATGCATTTGCCTATTATTTAGAGAAACATTATCGCTGTCAGAAACCTGAGGCAAAACATTTGTAATGAGGATTTCTTGGCATCTTTTTCCAGCAGCCTCTGTCCAAACCAAAACCAACACTTGTCCAAGTCATCCATCTTTGCATTTACATTTAGCTTGCAATCCATCATCATCTTCATGGACAAAGTCTTAAGTCCTTAAATTTTGCACACCTTTGGGATAGGAAAACTTTCCTTCCTTTGTCAAACCTTTATCTCAAAAATACTTTGTCATTGGACAAAGTCAAACAAATAAATCATTAGTCATTGTCCTTTTGTGAGCTATTTCTAGCTCATAAGTCTAGTGTGGAAATCTCACCTTGTCATTTTGTCATCTCATCCTTCAAACCAGTCCTTTAACAATCAAAATTGAGACATTGGCCAAACTTTGAATGGTTAGAAAACCTTTCCTAAAAGTATTTTGAAACAAGACACTCATTTTAGTCTTCATTACCACTGCATTTGACATTCCTTTTTTGTCCTCATTATCACTTTGCATAGTCTTCAAGTCACTATGACATGCTTGCTAGTTGAATTGAATGCCAATTCAGTAGTAATGGTCAAACACAACTTACTAGGGACTCTAAAACATTGTACCTCCAATCCAAGTCCAAATTCACCTCAACCTCTAGTCCTCCATCCATTTATCCCTCTTATCAACAATCCATGAGTCCTAGTCCTCTATCCATCTACTATCAAAGGTCCCCTAACACCATCCATGGCACTAAGTCACAACAAGCTTCCATTAGTCATACCCACCCTAACATTGACAGGGGAAATGAACCCTCCATTAATCCATTCCAAGCCTTCACGTCATATCCTAGTCCTCCACCCATGTCATATCATAATCCTCCATCCACATCATATCCTTGTCAGGCAGTCATGTCCTATCCTAGTCCATCATCCCTCAACCTAGTCCATCATGCACCAGTCCATTCCAAGACAATTCATTTTTTCATGAAAACATATCTAGTCATGGTCTGCAAAGTCCCATCTTCTTACCTACACTTGAGGATACATGTCAAGAGGAAAGTCCAAAGCACGACATTATAACATCATTGTCATGTCAAGATCAAAGTAGTCCATTGAACCCCATCTTTATGTCCATTCAAGAAATCCTCCTAGACAATCATGGCATACCAAATACACCTATCCTTGGTCAAGAGTCCATCCAAAACCATGTCATTCAAGACAAACCTATCCTAGGTCAAGACCATATTTTTTATCATATCATTCCAACTGGGCCCATCTTTGATCAAGACATCGAAAATGATCCACTCCTTGACCTTTATGCCATTTATGATGAAACACTTGAAGATGATTCCATCCAAACTTCAAGTATTGACACTCCCAAAAGTAAGAAATTTGCCTCCATGGGACACATAGATGATCTAACACTAGAACAAGAGTCTTCTAGCATGGACATATTTGCAAATGATCAAGCTATAGCTGATTTCAGTGGCCTCTATGACAATGACCATGAAGATGGTTTTGACATAGACTTGGAAGCACCAACAGAATCACAGGAGTCCGACATGTCACCAAATCAGACTAAAGATATTAATCAAAAATCTGTCCAACATGTCAGTGAAACTATAACATCTTATCAATTAGGATCTGCTCTCTTTTTTAGAGCAAGATTTCTTACAGATGAGAAGATTTCGAGCATTAATTTCCACAATAAGGATGGGTTAGCATCTTTCTTCCAAAATAACAAGTATCACATCACCAAAAAAATCTTTCAGAACATGCATTATCAAGGAAAAGGATTAGGCCTACACGAGCAAGGAATTATGGAACCCATACAAGTTCAAGCACATTACGGACATCAAGGTCTTGGCTACTCCTCAGTTGGAAAATCAAATGATGTTAGTGGTCCCTCCTCAATACTAGGGGCAACTTTATCTAATACAAACATCAAAATGGGTGTCATGAGTAGTCCTTGTAGTAAGATTATTGCCAACAGCCCTTCCCTCCACACCCCAAACCATCATTCCATCATGAATAAACCTTCCATTTGGAACCAACAACAGTCTTACAAATACAAAATCCAAAATCAAATGTCAAAAGCCATGAATTCAATCAAAAATACAACTGGAAAAATGAAGCTAAAATGGATCCCAAAATAAAATGGATCAAGTCACAAAAAGAATGAATCAGGCAAAGAAAATATGCCAAAGCCAAAATTCAATCAAAATGTGGAGCCATAGCACAAGAGCACTCCCACATATAATACATGTCCACCCCCATCAAAATGGCCATTGAGAAAGACATATAAAAGTGTTGGTTCCAAACAACATCCTAACCTGACACCTAAAGTTTGGAGAATAAAAACCAATACATCCAAACATCCAACCAACCCATCCACATCCACCATCATCCGTCATAATCCTACATCCTCCTTAAATTCCAAACATCCCATGTCACAAATCCGTCACATCTTGGAAGCAACTCTTTATCATAAGGACTCTCATGGCACTCTATCGCGATGTGCGTATTCTGATAAGGTCAACTCTAGTATCAACAAAGATCACAATGACATCAGTCAGTTGTAAGCAAGCGCTATCATCCTAACAAGGCAACTACTTTAGAAAGGTCATTATTGGCATGTCATGGCACCAGTCTCTACATGGGCATCATCAAAGGCTTCAGCACAATCAGTGGTCATCTAAAGCATCAAGGCTATCCAACAAAATGTAAAAATACAAAAAAATTGAAAAATCAAAAAAATTGTCACCTTGACAAAAACCTGGCAAATAGGCATTTTGGTGACACCAAAAAATCAAAACATTTCAAAAAAAAATAAAAAATTCTGAAAATACAAAAAAATCAAAATATCCCAAAAAATACAAAAAAAGAAGGAAAAAGGTCTTAAATAAAGACAAAAAAATCAAATAGCCAACAAAAATCCAAGCAATAAAATCAATCCATCTAATCACTTCTTCCAAATTTCATCTAATCAATCCAATCATCCAACCATTCAACCAATGTATCATCTTCATCAAATTCAGTCATCCATACATCAAGTCCAAATGCAAGTCACCATCAATCCATACCAATCAATCTTGTCAAATTATCCAATTGCATCAATGGTCTTGATCCTAATCGTAACATAAACCAAATCAACCAATCAATCAATCAATCAGTCATCCTTGTGTTGATCTAGGGATATATCGTTCCCCGCAAAGACAACACTTTCATCATCATCATTCAATCAATTAATTGACGGTTTATAGCTTGATAGGGGCAATACCTTGTTTGTTTTTGTATCATTTGTGCATGCTTTCTTGCTTGCTTATGTGTGTTATCATTTTATCCTGCATTTGTATCAAATCCGTATCATTCTAGCTAATATTCATATCTTGTGTATGTTGGAGTGGCTTTTTGCACTGTCCTTTGCATCTAAGGTCTTATCATACCTTTTGTGCATTAGGACTTTAATTCTCTAAGTTTACTCCCTCATATGTTTAGACAAGGTTATATTACACTAGGGCATGAGACATATCATCACCTTGGTCCTTATATCTTGGTGCATAATGTCTAGTGCTATATCAAACACCATGATTGCTCACTTTCTTGTAGCATAATGTATTATCCATCTTTTATCATTTCATCCATTTCGAGAGCATACCCATGTCCTTCCAACCCACCTATCCTCTCAAGGGGGCATCATAATCCTATTCTTTTATCATCATCATCCTATCTTTTTAACATCATCCATTTTCCTCTATCCATAGCTTAGCTTCTTTGAAATGATGTTACTTGACACAAATCTCATCATCTCGAACATCATCTCAAAGAGGGGCAAAATGTAGACACCCAAAAATGTCCTCTTACAATACCTTATCACAACATTAGGTCATTTAGACATATTGTAGCATGTTTTTCCCTAGGTACCCTTGTCATCATCTAATTAGTTAAATAAATATTATTTATTTGACTAATTTCATTAATAATCCCTCCATTCTTCTAATGTTAATTAAATAATTTATATTATTTAATTAATCAAATCACTTATATTCATAATCTCTTCTTTCTTCTAATGTTAATTAAATAATTTATACTATTTAATTAACTAAATCATAAATTCAACATTAATTAAATAAATTAAATATTTATTTAATTAATAAAATCTTAAATTATCTTCTCGCTTTCTTTCTAAAAATAGAACTCATGCACGTATCTAATTAATTTATTTAATTAGATAATTCATCACTTATCCTTCTCGTCTTTTTTGGGATTTATTTCCTTTAAAACGAAAAATCAATATATTTCTATTTCATTAGAATCTTATCCCATCTCATTGTATTTCCTCTTTTGTCGAAAATCAAATCAAATCAAATTTTCTTCTTCCTCCATGTCGAAACTCTATAAATACGATCTCTCACAAGCCATTTAGAATCGACTTCTTCCAGTACCATTACTCTGTCAAATTCATTCTACAATATTTTCATCGTCATACATTCTTCTTCCGTCATCCTCGTCCTATTGTCATACTACAACATTGAGCAATCAACATTCCATCAATAGTCAAATCCTTCAAATCTTGCATTCTTATGCAAGATTGAGAAGAAAAATGGAGTGAATCCCAAGTGACATGCATGTTTGTTTAGATTAGATTATTTATCTTGCATGAGTATTTTTTATAGGTAACTACATTGAGGATGGTAAAAATCTTAATCTTAATCTAATAAGATCTCATATTTTAGATTTTTCCCCTATCTACAGAAACAAGAATAGAACAAGAACAAAACTAAATGAAAATATTTTTGGTTGATGCAAGATTCCCAAGAACCAAGGATTCTCTTGCATCAGACATCTATGGTTAATGAAAAGTGAGTCCCTCAATTTGTTGAGGCCAAAGGAAAACCAATACGGTCTACCTCAACCTGACAAATCCAAGGTGAATCATCCATTGGTCTACCTTTCCACTTCACCAGATATTCTTTGTATTGTCTTCGATGATTATTTCTCCCATCTCTGACATCCAAAATCTCTTTTATCTTATCTAATTGTTGTTTAGGAAGTTGTTCTTCCAATTTTTCTTTAGTGTCTTCACTAAATTCTGCTTCATGGTACTGATGTAGATCTCCAACATTGAATATAGGTGATATACCCATGTCATCTGGTAACTCTACTTCATATGCATTTCCTGAATCAAACTTCTTCAAAATCCTACAGGTTCCAAACTTCCTCATCTTGAGCTTACTATATGTGCCAACTGAGAATCTTTCCTTCCTCAAATATACCATTACTTCGTCTCCAAATTTGAACTCCTTATGTCTCCTCTTTTCATCTGCTCATTCCTTATACTTTCAGTTCATATCTTCCAACTGCTACTTCACTTGAGTATGCACTTGCTTCATATGTTCTACAAATTCCTCTGCTTCTGCACTCCTTTTATCTTCTTTATTGATTTCTCACAATTCTGATATACCTCTAGGATGAACTCTAGTAACAATCTCAAAAGGTGCTTTTCCTATACTCTCCTTCATTGAATTGTTGTAGGAAAACTCTTCTTGAGCAAGGACTGAATCCCAACTTCCGGTTTTCTCTACAACCAAAAATCTCAGCGAATTTCCCAAACTACAGTTCACTACCTCTATCTATCCATCAGTCTATAGGTGAGAAGTAGAACTGAACTTCAAATCTGTCTTCAACTTCTTCCAAAGTTTCTTCCAAAAGTAACCAACAAACTTTGTATCTCTATCTGAAACAATACTCCTACTCCTAGGTAATCCATGCAATCTGACCACTTCTTTGAAAAACAAGTCTGCTACATGTACTACATCTATTGTCTTCTTACAAGGTATGAAATGTGCCATCTTAGAAAATATGTCCACCACCACAAATACATAATCTATACCTTCTATGTCTTTAGCAAACCAAGTATGAGATCCATGACGATATCCTCCCAGGGTCTTTTTGGTATTGTCAAAGGTTTATACAATCCAACATTCTGACTACTCCCCTTTGCAACTTGAAAAACTCTGCAACTCTGCACAAATTTCCTAACATCCTTACAAATCTATGGCCAAAAGTAATTCTCACTTACCAATGCTACTGTTTTATCAATTCCAAAGTGTCCTGCCAATCCTCCACTATGTTTCTCTTTCACCAAGTTATCTCTCATTGAGCTCCCTGGTATACACAGCTGATTTC
The DNA here is from genome assembly GCA_007115665.2 of Sequoiadendron giganteum. Classification (NCBI taxonomy): domain Eukaryota; kingdom Viridiplantae; phylum Streptophyta; class Pinopsida; order Cupressales; family Cupressaceae; genus Sequoiadendron; species Sequoiadendron giganteum. Next base: position 451,386,347 of record CM021105.1, read on the forward strand.
CTCTAAACAACATATCCTCCTGAATGAAATAATCCAACCACTGACTCCTATCCTCCAAAACTAGTTATTTACAAGCTCTCCAAGGTTCTGCAAAATCCGGGTCTTCCTCATACAAGTTATTCAATTCATCAAATCCTAATACCTCCACTCTCATTCCTGTTAGTAAATTCCTTCTCCTACTCAAAGCATTAGCAACTCTATTTCACTTTCCACTCCTATGTTTCAAAACAAAAGTATAACTTTGCAAGAACTCTACCCATCTCATGTGTTTCTGATTCAACTTACCCTGACTATTCAAATATTGCAATGCTTGATGATCTGTATACAACAAAAACTCCTCAAACAACAAGTAATGTCTCCACTTCTTCAAATCTTGAAGTATGGCATAGAACTCCTGATCATACACTGAATACCTTTTCCTTGCATCATTAAACTTCTCACTAAAATAAGCTACTGGTCTTCCTTCTTGACTCAATACTACTCCAATTGCATTTCCACTTGTATCACAGTCTACCTTCAATACCTTATTAAAGTCTGGTGAAGCCAACAAAGGCTGCTCAGTCACCTTCTATTTTAACAACTCAAAACTTATGTTTTCTCCAGATGTCCACCGAAAGTCCTTCCTATCTAGTCTCATAGTTTTTGTCATAGGGCTGCAAATAGAACTGAAATTATTAATGAAATTTTGGTAGAAACTAGCCAATCCATGAAGTGATCTTACCTTTCCAATACTTTTAGGTGTAGGCCACTCAACAATTTCTCTTACCTTCTCAGGGTCCATCTTCAATCCATCTACTAATATCACAAATCCAAGATATACCAATTCTTCCTTCATGAAACTACACTTCTTAATGTTTAGCAACAACTGCTCTTCTCTCAACCTCTACGAAACTTATCTTATATGCAACAAATGTTCTTCTCTAGTCTTACTAAAAATTAAGATGTCATCCAAATAGACAATTACAAACTTACTCAAGAATTTCTTCAATACCTCATTCATTAACCTCATGACAATACTCGGTGCATTTGTTAGTCCAAAAGGAATCACCAACCACTCATACAATCCTTCATTTGTCTTGAATGTTGTTTTCCACTCATCTCCTTCTCTGATTCTAATATGATCATATCCACTCTTCAAATCTATCTTTGTAAAGTACTTAGCTCCACTCAAAAAATCCACAATTTCATCTATCTAGGGCAAAGGAAATGTATACTTCACTATGATCTTGTTTATGGCTCTAGATTCTATACACATCCTCCATTCTCCATCATTCTTAGGTGCAAGCACAGGAGGTACTGAACAAGGACTTAAACTTTCTCTGATCAAAACTTTTCTCAACAAATCTTGCACTTGTTTGTTCAATTCTTCATTTTCTTCTGGTGTCATCTGATGTGCTACTTTATTAGGAAAACTAGCTCTAGGAATCAGATCCATGCAGCGACTAATTATCCTCATAGGTGGCAATCCATCAGGTACATTATCTAAAATGATAGCTTCATATTTTTCTAGCAATTAATGTATCTCCTCTGGTTGTTCTTCTACATGCTTCAAGTCTTCAACCCTTTTAGGCACCAAGGCATAACACATGTTCTGATGCCTTAGTCCATCCATAAATCTCCTTCCATCAACCAAACAAATTCTAGCATTTGTGCAAATCTTAGCTTTGGAACATCCTCCAATGGTAACAAGGTATGCTTCATCCAATTAGCAACAATGGTATATATGTTCTTCTTTCCATCATGAATATCTTGTCTATCATACTACCAAGGCATTTCCAACAAAACATGGCATACATCCATAGGCATAATATCACGCAAAACTTCATCATGGTAATTTCCTATCTTCAACTTCACCAAAAATTGTTCACTTACTAGTATCTTATGCTCATCTTGAATCCATGCTATCTGATAGGGCTTTGGGTGTTTCAATCTTTCTAACTTCAATTTGGTCACCATTTCTTTATAAACTAGGTTCTCATAACTCCCACTATTAATGATTACTTTGAAAAATTTACCAGCTACCTTGTACCTAGTCCAAAATAAATTCTTTCTCTGCAACAATTCCTTCTCCAATTCACTTTGACACAATACTCTCCTATTCACCAACACTTCTCCTTCTTCTGGTTGATTAGGTGATCTAACATGATCCTCCTCAATAAAGTTTATTTTTATATTGTTCTTAGTCTTTCTACTTGTCTCCCCCTGTTTGCATTCAAAGGCTCTATGTCTTTCTCCACCATATTTGAAACAAGTTCCCATGAATACTCTTTTCTCTTGTCCTCTATCATCTTTCCTATATCCTTCATTTCGGTAACCACCATATCCTCCTCTTCGGTAAGAGTTTCCATCATCTCTTCAGTATGAATTCTCATTCTTACTGACCTCATCCTTTTTCTGATTTGCAAAAGGTCCTCTTCCTCCTCCAGTAAATATAATTCCTCTCTAAAATATTCCACCTCTTCCTCTCTATCTCTTCTCATGTCTTTTATTCAGCTTCTCTTTTGCTTTTAGGGTACACTGGTATGCCTCTTCGACACTCTAAAAATTGATTAAACTAATTTCATCTTGTATAGATGACCTCAATCAATTCACATATCTGTCTACTTTCTCAATCTCATGTTTTGAATGTCCAGATCTGATATTCAACTTGTAGAACTCCTCAGTATATTCTGTCACACTTGATTCTTTCTACTTCATATTTTACAACTTCTTGAACAAACTCATCTAATAATCTTCAAGAAAAAATAAATTCTTCAACTTATTCATCATTTGATCCCATGATCTTATCTTCTCAGTTCCTCTTCTTTTCCTATATGTCTACAAATGTTCCCACCAAAGGGATGCGTTTCCTCTCAACTTTGTGCAAGAAAATTTCACCTTCTTATCTTTTGTGGACCTTCAAAATCAAACTACTTTTCCATATTTGTTATCCAATCTAGCAATTCATTTGAATCCAACTTACCATTATAATCCAGTGGATTTAAATGTGGCTTGGTATTCGCTCTAGTTAGGGCTCTTATGAACCTCTCTTCTCCATGATCAAGGCTAGGTTGATTTCCTCTTTCTTCTTCATGTTATTCTACCTCTTCATCATTCACATCATCAATTGGTCGACCTCTTCTCTGGGCCATTTCAACTGCTTCTAATCTGGCAACAATTCCTCTCAATATCTCCATTATAGCTGGGTCTACATTTCCACATCCTCCATTTCCTCTACCAATTCTTCTTCCCTCCATCTTTGCATAGATCCTTTGTAGCTGCAAGTCGGATCCTTAATCCGCCACACCACAAAAATATTCAACAGGACTTCACAAACTCTGATGATCTCACAAGGAATGAATCTCACTTTGATACCAATTTGGTGTAGTCACAGTAAGAGGGTCCTCAAAGAGAACAGTGTGAACCATGCAGCAAGAGTAACACAATAGAATCAACACAAAATATGGAGGAAAATGAAAATGAAAACATTCTTATTATCAGAAAATTCAATTACATATAGTCAGCCATATCCAGGCTTATAGATTCGGCTCACAGGCTTGATACAACATACATGCTCCTATATGCGAGCAAAAATCATACATATCAAAATCTACATACATATTAATCTACTTAAACTTGATTTATTTCCTATCTAATGATCCATTACAAGCTTTATATCATATCCACGAGTCTAGAAACATCTGCGTCGGCCAAAGATCATTACAATCTCCGATGAAGGAAATATAATGTGTGTAAGAATAGTGCTATGCCTTGCATAACCACCCCATATTTTTACTTTGGTTAAAATGGGTCCCCCTTTCTTGTTTCTTGTCCTTTTTTGTTTTCGTTTGGGACTTAGGAGTTGTTCTTTTTTCCTAAGTCTATCTTTTTTTTTGTTCTTTTACTCTAGTGGATGTGGAGCCGGAACTAAATCTTGACTTGGAACTTACGTAGGTTCCACCTCCTATTTCGATCCTGATCTTGCTCCCACTTGTTTCCTTGTTGATTTTTGTTGTTTTCCTTTCATGGAGTTGGATCCGAGATAGATCTTGAACTTAGAACTTTTGACAAGTTCCAAGTTTGGTTCCCATCCCGATCCTTCTTTCGCCTTTGTCTTTTGTTTGTTTTATTTTTAGTCTGGTCCTTTCGATCTCATTTCCGAATTGTTGTATTTCTTTCATTGTAGTTTTTCTTATTTTCTTCATCCTTAGTGGAACCACAATCAGAACCAAACTGAGAACTTGTCAAAATTTCCCTAGTCGATTTCGATCCCGATCCCGTGTCTGCTTTCTTGTTTTTTTTTCTCTGCTCTGCTTCAGTTACATGATAGTTATCTGCCTATTTCCATCATGATCTCGTGCCTAAAAAACCACATTAATGGCATTAATTTCAGGTCCTCCACATGCACAAAATCAAATTTTAACCTTAATTAAGGTTAATTTGTTTATATTATTATTGTTTTAAATAGTGATATCGAACCAGAGCTGAGAAAGAAAAGGAGGATCATGATTTAATTAAGAAGCAAACATTTGCATGTGGATTGAATTAGGTTTCAACTCATTGGATAGTGTTTGAGGTAGGTGGACTTTTTCACCTCATTTCCCTTGTCATTTTTTCATTTTTTTTTTCCTTTCTGTTCTTCGCCCATTCATGAGATTGCTTTTGAATCTTCGCTTGTTTTCACGGTGTGCTTTTGTTCTTTGTTTTTTTTCCCTTTCTCTATCTTTCTTTCTTTTGTTTGTGTCTTTTCTAGTTTTTTTTGCTCATTGTGGTCATTTTCATGTTCGATCATGTCTGTACTATCATGCCCTAGCATTGTTTATGGTGTCATTTTCAAAGAGATTTGATGGTTCTTGAAGTCTTTGATCTGATAATTGACCCGTCTAATCTTTTTTGTTTGTTGACTTGATGATTTTGCATAGGGTTTTGATGCCCTAAATTTTGAAGTCAACTAGTTGTAAAAGCTAGGGTTTGTGGTGTAATTTCAATTTAAATGTCGTGCCCTAGTTGATAATTTCCCCTCGATCATATGAGGGATGGATTAGTGCTATTATTTTGAGCCTCCTCATCTCGTCACGTGACCTTATTTCAAACTACTGAGTTCTCAATTAGGATGGCGTCATGCTTAATAATAATGATCAGAAGCAAATCCAAGAATGGATTCGATCCATAAATGTTGTTGGTAATGTTTTGGATTCCGGTTCAAAACCCGCTCCCGATAAGTCTTTAACTCTGTCTTACATCCTTTTTACTGGTGGAGAGTAGAACCAGAATGGAGGGAGGACTTGAAACTAGTGATGGTGTCATCTCTGGTTTTTGTTCCAATCCCGGTTCTAGTTCCGATGATGACTTTGGTCCCGACCCTGCCAATCCTTAATGATTTCTAATGATGTTCTTGTCTTGGTCCCACCTCCGATGAATGGTAAATTTTTCTAAGTATGTAGAGACTACATGAAGAAGCACAGGGTAACAGGGCAGGTGAAATTTCTAAGGATTATTTTTCATGTTGTTTATAGATCTAATCCAAGATTGTCTTATAGGAACCAAAAATGTCAGGAGCATTTAGAGAAGCTTCGAAGATGGAAGGCCAAGCAACAAAAATTTCAAAGCAAGTAAAGCCCAAAAGGAAAAAGGTGGAACAGTTGCCTTATAAATTAAGATATAAACATCGAATGATCACTCCCATAGCCAATAAGTTAGATTTGAGGTGGTCAAACATCACGGACACCAACTTGGGAACGTTCGATTATGAAGAGTTTACTGAAGAAACCTTCATAGAGGAAGTTACTGGGAGGACACAAAGGATAGTTCAAGCTGGAATTGCTCATCACATTCTTTCCTCTGTTAGTTTAATGCCCAGAGCCCATTTTAGTTGTACTAGGAGCCTACAATGCAGTGTTAAGGCAATGCATGGATCAAAAGGGAATTTCATAATTGACTTATCCCACAAATGATGAGACTGATGTTTAATGCACCTGCTCTGAAGAATCCAAGGCTATTGAAAGAGGCAGATGGATTGCAAAGATTCAATCAGAACAAAGATGTCAATAGGAACCACATGAATAAGAAATGCTTCAGAACTGAAAAGAAATCCCTAACTAAGATGCCTGACCAGCCCAAAAGTGGAGATTTCAAGAAGGAAGTAGGTGACCTAATCTTGATGCTCTCTAGAGTGTTTGGGAAAAAGGACTCTGCATATTTCAAGGAGTGGATGTTCCCATTCATTGAAGCTATCTTTGATGGCAGACCAAATTTTGATTGGTGTATGATCTTGTCTGACAGTTTTCATCATCAAATGGTAAATGTAAGGGAAGCAAAGACCTTCTATATGACTTCTTATGTCATTTATGCAGCTGCAAGGATGGGTATCTTCTTGAGGTTGAATGCAGTAGGAGTGTTGGGAGAAGCTCCTAGACAGTAAAAGGTATGGAACCATTATGACCAACTAACTTTACAAACATCAGAAGAACACTATAGGAGAGTCAATGATGCATTTTTGTATGTCATTATCAATCGATTGACTAGTGTTGTTGGTTTCAGATTAACTAGGGATTCCATGGTGTTTATTGCTCAATGGGGACATTGGTATATCCAATACCCCAAGTTTTCCTACTTTAGGTTAGTAGGGTTTAATGGACATCCTCACCTACTACCAAGGTGTTGCACTAATAGAATGATCCTTATGGAGTTTATATATCAAGCCTTGGGAGTTAACACAAAATTCAGCAACAAGCACAAGATTGGGTGCCATAAGTTTCCCATGAGGTTGGGAGAATACTGTAATCTTCACAATGTGGCTGTAAAAGCAGTTTGTGAAGAGTTGAGCTACTTCAAGTTGGGACTCTACAAATCTCGGAAGCACTTTGATCCAGAGAAGAATATGTATACCTTGAATCCCACCATTTTTTATAAGCATTATAATATGTTGGAGGATTTTTGGGTTGATTTACAGGATGACTTTGATGTCAGGAGAAAAAGCTATAAAAGACTAACCATCCCACAAATGATTGAGTATGGGGTGAAGGAGGATATCCCTGACACATTATTAGATGATGGTGTGGTTTTAGACCTAGATTATGAAGCAACGAAAATAGGCATCAAAGGCTTAGACCCAATAAATTGGATGAGGAAGAGTTCATTGACATTAGGCATATTTCTAGGACAATAATGGATAGAAGTAACCAATGGGTAGTTTTGAGAATCAAGGATCCACCGAATCAACCTTCAAAGAATAGAAAATCAATGGAAACCAAGGGTTATCAATGAACCAAGAGGAGAGAAGCCCCCAAAGAACAATTGGAGTATCTTCCTCCCATCTCTAGAGGGGATATTGTTCCTGAAACAACTACGGAAGAAGATCTTGAAGCACAAGGTATGGATGTTACAACTATTAGAGATGGTTCATCCTCCCAACCTACCTTTACACAAGAGCAAAGCAAAGAAGTACCTACATGAAGCCTTCATGAACAAGCAAAAACATTGAAGGGGAAAGGGCTTGAGGTTGAGATTCATGACATTGACATAGATTTAGAAGAAACACATTCTGATGATGAGATTGTTAAGGATGTGTCTGCTCAAAATGTTGAAGAAGAACATGTTCTCACCTTGGAGGATCAGTGGAAGTTGTTTGAAGATGCCAAGAACGAAGTAGATGCAAAGGTAGAAGTTGAGGCACTAGCTAAATAACAAGAAGCATAAATCAAAGCTAAAGAAGATACACTTGCTAAACAGAAAGAATTAGAAGCCAAGGCCAAAGCTGATATGCTTGCTAAGTAACAAGAATTGGAAGCTTTAGCAAAGGCTGAAGAATTGGCAAGGAAATAGAAGGAGAAGGAGGATTTTCTGCTACAACAAAAGGAAGCTGAGCTAAAGGCTAAGGAAGAGAGAGAAAATTTAGCCTTGCTTCAAAAGATTGATGACTTGGAGGAAGAGAAGGCTCTATAGAGGAGAGAAAAGGAAGCTTTTGAAGCTAAATTTAAAGCAGTTGAAGAGGCTCGAAGGAAGAAAGAAGAAGAAGAATTGGAGCTAAAAATAATAGAGGTAGAAGAACATGCCAAAATTGATCAAGAAGCTTCTAAACTATGGGCCAAGGTAGGGGAATTAGAAAAACAAAGAGATCAACTATTGGAGGAGAGGAGAAAGGAAGAAGAGAAACTAGCCAAACTAGAACAAGAAAGAAAAGAAAAGGCTCAAGCTGACAAATTGGCTAAGGAGAAAGCAGAGAAGGAGAAATAGCAAGAGGTTGACTCTCAACCCAAGGCATAAAATTTTGCAACCTCTCTCCCTTGCCACCTCTTCTCCTACATAGGTGATGAATTCCCTTACTACTCCTGCATGGCTAAATCTCAATCTTGAGAAGAAGTAGATAGTGACACCACAACCCCTTGATTGGGAGGATGTCAGAAAAGAAATAGAAATGGAGAGGCCAAAGGAGAGAGCTAGGGTTCTTCATTCCACAAGGCTAAAAAATCTTGGAGAAATTGTGGTTGAATGTGCTATCCCTATGGTTGATAAAAATAAGCAAGATATGCAAATAGGTGATTACCAATTGGGCACTATTAATCTACGAAATCCCACAAGAAATCAATAGATGAATTTGATTGATATTGTGGCTTCTTCTACCAAGTCAAGAATGATCCAGGACAAGCAAAAGAAAGATGAGCTTAAGTCCCAAGTTGATCAACTCCAGAATTTTTTGAAGGATCTCTCTTCTCCTATTTCTTCACAAACGGCTGCTCCAGAGACGCCTATTCTACTAAAGAAGAAAGATATTGAAAATTTAATTAAAATGAGGAATAAGGTACAAATGATGGATAGGTGGATCAATAGGTTGAACCAAGAAATAGAAGATTTTATTGTTGAAGGTTGGAAAGTTCATAAAGAAGAATTGGGATTGGTTAATGACATGGTTACACATGTTGAAACTCTTGGGAAACAAGAGGAAGAATATGTAGGGCATTCGAGGAAGTTGAAAGATATTAATAAACTTCCCAAGAAGACTTTTCTAGAACAATCCATCCTAGAAGAAGACAATGCATATTTTGTGGAAAAAACCATCAGCATCATCAAATTTAGGTCTTCATTCATTTTTAATCACATGAATGAGGTGCAATAGGCCAGAAAAGATCTTAATGAACAAATTGAAGAATTAGGAGCAAGTATTACTATACTTGTGAATGAGGATATTCTTGAAACAGATGGCCTCCTCCTTGATAAACACAAGGAAATATGGAATGGTAGATTTGAAGAAATGATGCAGAAAGGGGATGATGATGATGATGATATTTTAATGGATAAGCTCATGGATTTCAAGCAAGAATTCAATGCTGCCAGGAGAGAATTAATCAAGCTTAAGGATATGAAATAATTTTCCTCTTCTGAGTTAGCAAGAATAAAATTTAAAGATAATTGGGTGGATGGGCCTGATACAAAAATGCTTCAACAGGTAATCACTAGTTAGGATGAGTATATGGAGGAACAAAAAACACAAAGTTAGAGTTACCATACACATGTTCTCTTGACATATCAACATCAAGGAGATACGCTTAATATGATAGTTTCCCTCTCCTATTTTCCTAGATTATGACATCAGTTCCAAAATAGAGATCTCAGCAAGTTCTCCTTTCCCTTCTTGGACACAAGTTTTGACAAGGAGTCTTTAATCAACAACTGAAGATCAAGAGGAAGACTCTTCTTACATTGTTCCAATCGCCACATGATTTGTGCATCTGAGTTGTGATGAGAGAGATTAGTGCTAAATAGGTTTATATATACAATTTCTCTCCATTTTGTAAAGTTTGGCTCATTGAAGCAAGATTAGCCACCTAGAGGAGACTTAAGAAATAATTTTATAGTTTTAGAAGTTTTTACAGTTTATGCAAACTACCCTTGGATACATTTTCTTTACAAATTTTTCAATACAAGTTATGTTATTTCTAGAATATTGGTCAATGATAATGTTGATGAATCATACCAATTCATGTGCTAGTGGATGTTGTGCATAAGTGTTTCTTACTTGATGCAAATCAATAGAAGATTTTGAATTAAAATCTATTTCATTAAATTATCTATAAATGGGATTCTTTTATGTTTGTTGATCTGTGAATTAATGATGAGCTAGTAATGTGTTCTTGTTTTATTGTTGAGGTTTAATGGTTGTACATTTTGAATTAGCACTATAAATGAATATAATGGTGCAGAATAGTCTATGGATTGTATCATTTTATAGTTTCTTAGTTACTTGAAAGGCTCATTGTGAAATTTACATGTCTTAATTGAAATGAGTTCATGTTTATGATCTACGCTTTGATCTATCTTTTTCTATTTATTTTACACCCCCAAACATTAGATTAGTTCACATCATGTAGTTTGTGTCCTTTTTACCACCAAGACCCTTGAATATTATAGTTGCATGGAATACTGAATAAAACACCACAATTGAGAACCAACTACAAAGACCTTGGGAGATAGGTGGTTTTAGATCAGTTATCTTTTTCAAGAGAAATAGAATAGAAATATTTTGTTTAACGTTGTTGTACTATTTTGACCATCAACAAACAAGTCGGCCTCAAATTTGAATTTATTCCATGCTAGATGCGCATGATGAAGTGTGGACCTAAGATTAAGGTTGGGGAAACTCCACATAATAGATCAAAACATACCATGAGGATCCAGAAGTCACGAGAAAGATCCCTGATTGATCAAACTAGCCGTTAGGTTTTGAAATTATTTTGGGGCCAATTCCCAAAACTGTCACTCACTCCAAAAGTGATAACTTGCTAGAAAAAGATCCAAATGAACTAAAAATTTGGAATAAGGAAATTGAACATGTCCATGATGAAACCATAGATCTGTGAGGTCTGGTGAGTAAACATGAAGAAACACCAGATCTACCAACTTGGACCAGAACAAGAACAAAACTGAATGAAAATATTTTTGGTTGATGCAAGATCTCCAAGAACCAAGGATGCTCCTGCATCAGTAGAAGGCACACCATTCATTGGATGAATCTACGGTCTTCCTAAAAGAATAGTATATGAAAGATCATGAGGCATGACATGGATCGGTGTTTCTAATGTGCCTTTTCTAGATGTAATAGGGAAAGTGATCACACCTAGCGGTTATTTTCCTACGTCGTGAAATCCCTTAATAGATAAAGAGATTGGTTGAATTTTTTTATTTATCCATGCCAAGTCTATCCAAAAGGGTTACACTAAACAAATTAAGGGTGGAGCCTTTGTCAACAAGGGTTCTTTTTGTTCCCAACCTATTATAAATAATTATTATCATGAAAGCATCATTTTGTTTTTGCACTTCTAAAGGAGGGAGCTCACTTTGGTGGAAAACAATGTCATAATTCATTTCTTGAATCATGGCTGCTATGTCATTTGGTTACATATTAGGAGGGGTAGGAAATTGTTGTAAGGAACTTTGAATCATGTTATGGTAATGAGGGGAGGCTTGAATAAGGTCCCATAATGATATCTTAGCATGAGTATTCTTTAGTTGTTCAACAAGATTATACTCCTTTTCACTTTGTGAAGAACAATGAGGGCTTGCTAGGATAGGGTTAGGCAATGGGAGGGATGTTCAAGGTGTTTGTCTTGGTTTCAGATTGTTTCTAGTGTTTATGTATGAGCAACGGTATCATAACTCGTTTGTTGCAGAAAATTATTCTTAGGTGGGTAAAGGATAAGTTCGGGTTTGTTTTGAGTTTGTGGTCATTGTGAGGGTGGCTAAAGAATTATAGGATTCTTAGGATGTCCCATAGGGTATGTAGGAGGTCAATTAATCAAGGGAGATCTAACACAAACTTGCACATTCATAACCTCAATAGTTTTGGTGTGGTGTCTTTCTAATGAAGGGGAATCTAGTGTTATTTTTTCACCATCATCTAAGGAAGCCGAAATGTTGTCATTTTTTCTACCATGATATCTTCACTAGTAGGAGAGTTTTAGGAGAACTACAAACTAAATTTTCATGACATTCAAAGGTTGGTTCTTCTAAAATGACTTCATCACAAGTAAGGTAGTCATCAATGGTTGTATTTTCTTGTTCAATAAGGTTTTCCCTATGGGAAGAGAGGCAACTAAGATTCTCATTACCTAACATCAAAGCATCTTATTCACAACTAGGAGAGATACAAGGAGAAGGAATATGATATTCAAGATAGTTTATAATTTCATTCCTTTGTCCCATAATGTCTTCCAAAATAGGATAGGTAAGGGAAGAAACATAAAGAGGGTTGTCATAGATCTTAAAGATTTGATTATCTAACACCAACATGTCCTAATCATGTAAAATTTCATCCTCTTTCATTAAAGCATTATCACAAGAGGGGAAGATGTTGGGAGATGAATGTAGACTATTGGAAGTTTCAATGGTATCTTGTTAAGTTATGTGATCATCATGATTACCTATTGCTATATTCTCTTGTTCAATAATTTCTTGCCTAAAGGAAGAGGTAAGAGGAGAGAAACAACTAGGACTCTCAAAAATCTCATTGATTGGTTCTTCTAACAAGAAAAAATCTTCATCACAAATAGGAGAGATATCAAGAGAAGAAAAAATATGATTGTTATGATTGCCCAAGGTTGTATTCTCTTTCACTAAAGTATTCTCATAGGGAGGGGATATGAAATTTTTCTTAGCATGCCTAGATAGGTAAGATACTGAAATTATTTGACCAAGAATGAGTACTTCTAACCATCTCATGCAATGCTTCAAGAATTTAAACAATGTATATAAAAAGATGAAAAATACTTTTATCCAATGCATGCAAAGCTTTAAGAATGAAAATAGTGTGTATTCAAAAATGAAAAGAACTTTTATCAAACTTATGAAAAGCTTCATGAAAGTAAGCATTGTATATGCAAAAGTGAAAAGTACTTTTATCCATTTTATGCAAAGTTTCAGAATTGTGAACATTTTTAGATCTGATGTTTTTTTCTGTTGAAATGATTTCAAAAATGTCTTCCCTAAATTGAATTTTTTGAACTAGATGCATAAAAAAAAAGTTACTGAAACTTCCCAAACTAATACTATATGTTACCAAAAAGATTCGGAAGTACAACAACAAGGTTTTTAGTGCTGTAAAAGGCACTTTCAAGATTGATCTAGGACTAAATCACCTAGAGCGCCATATGAGTCCTAATCAAGGATTTTCAAGTGTTCAACAATAAATAATAGTCACCACAGAATACCTAGAAACTAGGCCAAACAACCTGTATTGGGACTAAATCACCCTGAGGGGTGTATGAGTCCCATATTAGGATTTTTGCACCATTTTCAACAAATTATGTGTGAAAGTTAGGTTTTTTAGTTTGTATCATGTCTAGACTATGTTCAATTACAGTTTTCAGATGGAATTCAATGATGCAAGATGCAAAAATGCAACCTATATTCACTTTTACTAATGCAAGATTTAGAAAACCTAGATGTCAATTAACTAATGCAATACCCTAATACAAAGTTAATGCAAGCGATATCTAGGATGATGATGCACTCCAAATAAAAATTAAGATGTTCTAAATGCAGGTTCACTAGAATGAAAGGTGGGAAATTGTTGTTGCTTATGGTTTAGGACATAGAACAACAATATTCTACACTTCTTATTCAAGGATTTCCTAGAGATCCCAATCCAAGGATGAAGTAGGGGAAAGAGATCTTCCAAGGGACTATCCTAGGGTCTGATTAGAAACTAAAAGGGGGTTCACCACCAAGATACGACTTGGAAAGACTAATGAAATACAAGACCTAATGTTTAAACCTAGTGTAATGCAAAACTTTACTAAATGACCTAAAAATTGACACCAAAGTGTAGAATAAAAGACTAAAAATGAACAAAGGTGCACCTAGAAGAAGGATGAGGTCAAAACAAGCTCCAAAACCCTAAAAAAAAAAGTTTTAATACCCATTAGGACTCATACGCAAGTCTGGGTGATTTAGTCCTAGACTAGGGTTTTTGGGTAGAAATAGGAATTTGAAAGTGGTGAGTGTGAATCTACTAAAATCTGTAAAACATGTTATACTAGGACTCATACACCAAAAGTGGCATATCAGTCCCACTCTTCTTTTTGGAGGGTTAAGATCTAAATATTCTCTTGTATATCTAATCTTCCTTCCACACTTCATTTTCATATCTAAAACCTTGATTTGTAGCCAGTAGGTGACTTTCCATGAAGATGAAAACCTTGTGACAATTTGATGACTTTCTTCAAACTTGCAACCTAATCTTCAAAGGATATCTCCAAGACACCTAGATCTGCAATCACACATATAAAGAGAGAGATAAACTTGTTGATTGTTTGGATATAGGGGTTCTGCTAGGTCAAACCCCATTTAGGTAATTAAACTGTGTGATGAAACAATGAAACATGAAATATGAAACATGAATAATGAGACCTTGAATGATGTTGTGAGATACAAATCAACAATCTAACATGAAGTGGCATTATGGAATGTAGATGTTATTCTTGAATATGGATATCCAACAATGCTTGCAAATGGATCTTCAATGCTACATCACAACACTTAGCTCAACAACATGCTTGATGCTTGGTAACTTTGACATGATGATGGATCTTGAATTACTAAAACAAATGATGGAGAATTCTGCCCTTGAATGCCTTACAAATGCTCTTGTAAACACTCTTGATTCTCTTGAGATGTCTTTAAATTCTTAACTCTTGAATGCTAGGATTGATATCATGAATTCTTAGTGAAATAATGATTTGTGACCTTGTTTATATATGAAATCCATATAATCTCTTGTTTATTAGATCCCAAAGGCCAACATACATGAAATTTGAATTTAAAACTCTAATTTCCCACTCAAAACCCTAAAAAGGGGCCAAATGGAACTCATATTCCACTTGTTGCATATAGCTCCCATCTGAATGGGACTCATCTACCCAAGGTGGTGTATGGGTCACACCATGCCTTTTTAGCCCGAGAAAATGTCGGGGAGTTAAGAAATTAAGTGTATTTGATGTCTATGTTAGGATTTTTGTTGAAATATGCCTCAGGATGCATTATATAGGGTCTTAGGGTCCCATTAATGATGATATGAAGGTCATAAATTCAAGAGGGCCCAAAACTCAATGTGAAGGTGTAAATAAATATACTTTACAAGATTATATTAAGGAAAAATTAGGTGTATTAAGCTTAAAAGGGCCCTAAATCTATTGTGAATGTAGAAAACTCATTAAAACACTTAGATCAAGGCAATAGTAGGTCCATTTTAATATTAATCACTCCAAAATTAAGTCATAAATTAGGTTCATTTGGATCACAAGGCTCCAAAAAAGTGTGAAAATGTAACGAACGACATTTTTCTACACTAGAGTTGGTAGTCAAAGACAAAAATCATATGTTTACTAGGTGAACAAGTTTTTTTTTGATGAAGATAATGAAAAGGATCACAATGTTTTTACTTTAGAGACTAGTGAGACAAGTGTATTTATAAGAAGGCCAATGGATGAATAAGTAGGAAAATTGGTAGCTGCAATTGTTGCACAAGACAAGAGTACCTATCATTTGATAAATAGAGTTGTCAATGGTGATGAGCATAGGGTTTGTTGTGTGTTTATCAAATAGAGAATGCAGAGAAGAGGGGGTCAAAACCTAAGGGTAAAGAGGATGAGGTTAAGGTTAAAGAGAAAAAGTGTGCTAAGATGTGGGACAAGAAAGGTGAGGCAACTAAAATTGATGATAACATTGTTTCTCTAGATTTGAAAGAAAATAATCAAAATAAAAATTTAAACTAGAAAAGAAAAATGATGAGCAAAAGGATAAAGAAAAAAGTTAGCAATATAAGGATAAGGTTGGTGAGAAAGGTATTGTATCCTTTAAATTACCTAAATACACTTTTGTACATATGTTTTATTTTCTTTCACAAGTCAAGGTTATAGTCCCTCTACTTGAGATGATGAGGATTGATGAGCATAAACAAAAGGCAGTTGCCCTTATCAATGGTGTAACTACAACCCATGATGATAAAAGGGTGTCTACTCAACCTAAAGTGAGTAGAAGTGAATCAAATTATATGATGATGTAGAAGGGATACTTAATTATATCCCTCAGATTTACTTGGGTACCACCATTATGGCTTGTCCCAGCCAGGTGGATCTATTCTATGTAACTTTAATTATTGATGGAAATTTGTAAAAAGCTCCATGATTTTTTTTGGAGCTTCATCCAACATCAAGCCAATGGATATCACAAAAGAAATGGGATTACAAATAAATAGAGAATATGGAAAAATTTATGTCATGGATTCCAAGGTGCCTGTGATTGGAGTTATTAAAGATGTAGCTTTCAGACTTGTTGCATTCCTTGAGAAGGAGTTTTTGATGAGCATCATAATGGTAGACATCCCCCATACTTATGGAATTATTTTATCCAAAAAATGGAGTGCTTCAATGGGGGAATTATGTAATGTGACATGTCTTTTGCCACCTTTCCCATTGATTGAAAAGACATAAAGCTTGTGTGGGAGCCAAGATCCTCACATATTATTGAAGAGATGATCCTTGATGAGAGAATACACTTTGTTGACTCTGACATGGATAACTTCATAGTAGAAGAGTTACATTAGGAAAAGGACAAGATACTTACACCTTTGGAGAAGGAAGTTTTTAAACAAGTTGATAATGATGGGTTGTGGACAATGTACTTTAATAGAGCTTGTTCAAAGGAAGGATCGGTGTAGGGCCAATTATAATATCTCCTAATGGAAACACCTTCAAGTTTTCATTTTCTCTACCATTTGTATGCACAAACAAAGAAGTTGAGTATGAAGCTCTACTACTAGGACTGAGATTAGCCAAGAAGCATGGAATTAAGAAGTTGAGTCATTGGTGACTCTAAATTAGTTGTGTCCCAAGTCAGATCAAAATTTGTATCAAAGAACAAAAGATTGAAATAGTATAGAAATGTTGTCTAAGACTCTATAGAATAGTTTGAAGCTTTCAGTATTGAATGGTTGGAAAGGAGAAAGAATGTTGTAGTAGATTTGCTGGAAAATATTGCATCGAGACCAAATGACATCACTTTTGTTGGCATCTCAAAATTTGAGGTAAAAACAAGGCCAACAGTTCTTGATAACATCCAAAGCTGGCAAGTTTGTAATGATGACAATGACATATTGAAGTTTTTGCAATGTGTTGATCACTATGAGAGCTAGGAGATTTATTTTGGGGAATTTGTTGAAACCATTGATGGAAAAGAGACAGTGTTTTGAAATAAGGTCATACAATCGAAGACCAACAAGATACCTACAGGTCTAGTTGCTCTTGAAAGGTTTTTTGATGGCCCAAATAAAACCATTGTCAAGAAGAATTATATACATCAGGATGACCTAGAAGAGGTTAATCTTGGGACATAGAATCCTTCGAAGAAGGTTTATGTGGGAAAAAGGATGAAGCCCCCAGATAAAATTAATGTTGATTGCTTTGTTGAGAAAATACAAGCATGTTTTTTTCTAGTCATATGATGACTTGGAATATAGAGAGGAACTTTATCAGCATGAGATTCCTCTCAAACCTGATGTTAAGTCTTTTAGGGAAAAAAAAAGGCCTACCAATCTAACCTTGGCATCTAAAATTCAAGAAGAGATGATAAAGTTGAGGGATGGGTGAATAATCAAGCCCATTAGGCACTCAACTTGGGTCTCAAATTTAGTGCAAGTGAGAAAGAAGAATGGTGACATAAGAA
This sequence comes from Sequoiadendron giganteum, assembly GCA_007115665.2. Classification (NCBI taxonomy): domain Eukaryota; kingdom Viridiplantae; phylum Streptophyta; class Pinopsida; order Cupressales; family Cupressaceae; genus Sequoiadendron; species Sequoiadendron giganteum. The sequence continues at coordinate 451,404,041 of CM021105.1, forward strand.
TCTTTGTTGATTTCAAGAAATTAAATATGTCATCTATGAAAGAAAACTATTCATTACCCAATATGGAAGCCATGTTATAAAAGGTGTCAGGCTGTGAATTATTATCTATGATGGATGGTTTCTCCAGATACAACCAACTTAAAGCTAAGGAATTAGAGCAGTATAAGGCGACATTTACCACTCCTTGGGGAACCTATGTTAATGTTAGAATTATATATGGATTAACTAATGCTAGTGCCTCATTTCAGAGGGCTATGGATGTAGCCTTCTCTAATTTCATAGAAATATTCATGGTGGTGTATCAGGATGATCTAAATGCCTATTCAAAGAAGGAGTAATATCACTACATGCACCTTGAAAAAATATTTGCTAGAGCCCTAGAAAATGGGATAAGTCTCAATCCTAAAAAATGTTCCTTTGGAGTCAAAGAAGGTAAGTTATTGGGGCACATAGTATCTAAAGAAGGAGTGAGAATTGATCCAAAAAGAGTGGCTACAATTGATAAAATTCCCTAGACAAAAAATGTAAAAGGAATTCAATCCTTCTTTGGACATATCAACTTCTTAAGGATATTTGCTACAAACTTTGTAGAAACAACAAGGTCAATCTCCAAAATGCTAAAAAAGGGAGAAAGTATAACCTGGAGTGAGGAGCCAAGAAGGGAATTCAAATAAATAAAGAAAGATATTAAGGAGGCTCTCATGTTGAAGTCTCTTGACTTCTCCAAGCCTTTCCATTTCTTTTCCTTTTCTTCCTTCCACACCATTGCAATAGTCCTTTTGCAAAAGAATGATGAGGGGTTTGAACAACCCATAGGTTTTTTCAACAAATCTTTGTAGTCTACTGAATTGAAGCATGACATGATTGAGAATTAGGCATATGCCTTAGTTAAGGAATTTAAAAAATTTAGAACATATTTAGTGGGTGCCATAGTCACTACATATATTCCCAATGCTATAGTAAAAGACATCTTCACCCAACAAGAAGTCATAGGGAGAAGAGATAGATGGATTAACAAGATTTAGGAGTTTAATATTGATGTGCAAATTACAAAACTGGTTAGAGATCAAGGATTGACCAAGTTGATGGTTGAGTCAAACTTCGAAGTAAATCAGGTGAATATTGTTGATTGTGTTGAAATGTCTCCAATATGTGATATGCAAACATTAGGATGGTGTACACACATAGTCTATTATTTAAATAAAAAATCATGTCTTGAAAGATTGACTAATAATGAGAAGATAATTTTGAAGCTATGAGCCATTAGGTATGTTATTATAGATAATGAATTTTGGTGGAGGAGTGCTGATGGAGTTTTGATGAAATGTGTTGATGGAAAAAAGGCCTTAGAACTCTTGACAGATATGTATAGTGGTGTGTGTGGTGGCTGTAATTAGGGCTAAAATATTAAGGTTAATGCAATAAAACATATAAATCAAACCCTAATAAACAATGAAGCACAAATGAGCATAAAGACATAAATCATAAGACAATATTACCAAATCTTCATGCCATCATGGATTCACCTCCATTTCACTTCTCTATTTTGCTTGAATATGATAATTTCCCTCAAATTTGAGTGTGCAATAATAAGCCTATGACAAGTGATAAGCAAAATATTGAAGATTGTTGTCTCACACTAGCAACATATACTTGCATAATATGTGTAGATCTGTCTCCCTGACAATGAAACGGGTAAGGTATTTTATAGAAAAGACAAATTTGAATGAATGGTTGAGATTGAATGCCAATAAGATGTCTTAATCAATGGTCAAGATTAAAATTTGTAGTATGAAATAGGGTTAGGTCTAAATTAGGGAAAATGATAAGGATGAAGGGTTGAGATTGAATTATGAGATAATTCAACCAAGGTATAGGATTAAATGAGATGTCAAGAGATAAGATTTGATGTGGAAGATAAGATTGGCATGGATAAAGAGGTGATAGGAGAAATCAAATAATAAAAATTATTTAATTTAGGTGGCCAATGAATAATTAAAATAATTATTTAATTATAGAGGAATGTGACAAAAGGAATCATTTTGAATTAAATAATTATTTAATTCAAAATTCAAGAGAGTAGACCAAATTAAATAAATAAAATTTATTTAATTTAGGAGAGAAAAGGCTGATGAATAGTTAAATAATTAAAAATAATTATTTAATTATAGTGGAAAGTGGACAAAAATTAAATGAATAAGAATTTCTTTAATTTTATAAAGAAAGGGACTTAATTAGTGACGTAATTAAATAAATAAAATTTATTTAATTAATCAGGAAGGAATAAAGATAAAAAAATGAATTAATTAAATAATTAAAATTATTTAATTAATAGAAGAATTATGACTTTAGAAAATAATTAAATAATTAAAACTATTTAATTATCAAAGACAAAAGGGGAAATGATGGATAATGTAGAAATTGCAAGCTTGAGACAATTTTTAGTGTCTAAATTTTGCCCCTCTTTGATACAATGCACTTTATCGTGTTGTGTCAAAGAAATTCAGTCAAAACATGCCCCAGTGTAAAGGGGATGAGGAAGGATGACAAGGAGGTTTGTGGTATGCCCCCTCGAGAGGACATGTGGGTTCAAAGAACACGAGTGTGATCTTGAAATGGATAAGAGGAAAATAGGTAAGTGGCATAGAAGAAATGTTAGCATGGAGGATATGGATGTTAGTGGAGACAACTTTAAAGATGCATATTTTGCCATACAAGACTCTGCACTAATCATCATTGGGTGGTAAAATGACACAAATGGACAACAAACACCATGGTATGACATAGACCAAGGTGTGCAAGGTCATCCACTTGCAAAATAGATAGTTGTAGACAAGGAATGTCCTAACTCATACTAAGGGCCAAGTTGCCCCAGTCTTTTTGCCAAGACAATCCACATACATCAATCAAAGAAAACAAAATAGGTCATGAGACATCATAGAACTTCTAAATCCTTCATGGGACATCCTCAAGGTAGCTAGTAACATGACCCTGAAATAAAGGAATAAAAATATAAGACAAAATAGACCAGAAAAATTAATAGCCATTTAATTGTGTTTGCCAATGTTTGATTGTCAAAGATTGATTGCATGATAGTTTGACATTTTGACAATTTGGATGTTTTGACGGATTGCCAATTCAATGGTACTGACGATTGGACAATGCCTATCCTTAGGAAGGACACATCCTGAGAAGGCAAATGAAATTTTGACAAGGTCCAATTCCAAGAAGGACACATCTTGGAGGGGACCAAAGAGTGACGAGATAGACATTGCTTTGACAATTTGATTGATTTTGACTATATGACCGATTGGACTGTGTTGTCTAATTTGGACTTAATGGCCAATTAGACTATGTTGTCTATTATATTACATCTGATTTTGACTATGTTTGACTTATTTGATGAGACGAAATAAATCCTAACAGACTTACCTAATGCCTCAGGGGCACATTGACAGATGACCTTGCCTATGTTGAGTTGTAGAGGCAATGCAGTATGATGATGACATGGACTGACTGACATGACTAACTTGAATCTTTTTTTGGTGTTTTTAAGAATTATTTGGATGTTTTTGTGTTTTGACATGTTTCAATTTTTTTGGATTTTGAAGTTTTATATTTTTTTTGGATTTTTTTAGACATTTTATGATTTTTATTTTTTTAATGATTTTTATGGCTTTTTTATGTTTTCGGAGGATCGTGAAAAATGCATGTGAATGATGCCTACAAGTAAGTGAGCACACATGCACAAGAATCCAAGGACAACCATGATCTTGCCCCTAGGCAAGCTGAATACCAATTGACAGGTGATGATGACGATGACATTGTTTGACGTGGGAAGGACACATCCTAGAAAAATGTGAAGATGATGATTATGTGACTAAAGGATCAAGGTTTATAGTAGGGCTAGGAAAAAATCCAAGGAATGTTTTGGATAATGCACTAGGTTGCACAACAAGATTATCAGGATTACGATCATTGCATTTGGAATGACTTTGTTAGGACTAGATGGGATGATGGAGGATATTTAGACCATTGACAAGGGAAACCAAGATAGGTGATAGGTATAAAAGAAAGATAAATGGCTGTCGGAGACATGAGACTGGGGAAATTATCATGTGATCTTCAAGGGCTATGTTGCATAGGGATAATGAGGCTATGAAAGTAAGGAAATGATATTTCTTGAATAGGGTATGGTCAAAAGGATAGACAAGTCAAAAAATTTCCCAAAGCATGATTTATGTTTGTACCTCAGTCGCTGTCAAGATCAATGGATGGAAATTCCAAGGCTTAGATGGATAGATGGAATTGTCATAAGTAAATGTCATAGGAAAGGTATGGGAGATGAGACAACTTGCCCCCAAGTGCAGTGGTCTTCATAGATAATTTATTTTACACATGACACCTGTTTGCTAGGTTTTCATCATGGTACTTATCCAAAGCGCCATAAGAATGGTTTTCACTATTGAACAATTTTTTTCTCTTTACTTTTTTTTATGACTTTTCGATTTTTTTGGTGTCACCAGGATGCCCGTTTGCCAAGTTTTCATCAAGGTGACAATTTTTTTGATTTTTCAATTTTTGTGTATTTTGGAATTTTTATATGGGAAGGGTGTCTTGGATGCTCACTGATTATTCTGAAGTTGTTTCCAGTACTGATGTAGAGATGGGTGCCATGATATGCCAATAATGACCTTTCTGAAGTAGTTGCCTTGTCAGGATCATAGTGCTTGCATACAACTGATTGATGTCATTGTGATCCTTTTTGATACTAGAGTTGGCCTTATCAAAATATGCACATCGTGATAGAGTTTCATGAGAGTCCTTATGATAAAGAGTTGCTGCCAAGATGTGACGGATTTACGACATGGGATTTTTGGACTTTAGACGAGATGTAGGATTATGACGAATGGTGGTAGGCATGGAAGGATTGTTTGGACGTTTGGATAAATCAATTTTTATTTTCCAAACTTTAAGTGTTGGGTGGCGGAGTTTGGAATTTTGATTAGGATAATGTTTGGAACTAACACTTTTTGATGCCTTGCTTCATGACCATTTCAAAGGAGGTGGATATTTATTATATTTGGGAGTCCTCCTTTTTTGTGGCTCCATATTTTGATTGACTTTTGGATTTGGAATGTTTTCTTTGCTTGATCCATTTTTCTTTGGGATCTATTTTAACTTCATTTGTCCACTTGGATTTTTGATTGATTCAATGGCCTTTGACATTTGATTTTGAACTTTGTATTTGTAATAGTTTTTTATTTTGGTGGTTCCAAATGGAAGGTTTATTCATGTTGGAATGACGGTTTATGGTGTGGATGGAAGGGGTGTTGGCAACAAAATTATGACAAGGACTACTCATGACATCCATTTTGATGTTTGTATTAGATAAAGTTTCCCCTAATATCGAGGAGGTATCATTAACACCATTAGATTTTCTGATTGAGGAATAGCCAAGACCTTGATGTCTATAATTTTCCTGAAGCTATATAGGTTCTAGAATTCCTTTCTCGTGTAGGCCTAGTCCTTTTCCTTGATAATGCATTATTTGACATATTGTCTTTAAAATGGGATATTTTTTGTTTTGAAAACAAGATGCGAACCCATCATTATGTATGTGGAAACTAATGCTTGGAATCTTCTCATCTGTAAGAAAGTCTGCATGGAAAAGATAGATGATCCTAATTGATAGGATGTTGTAGCTTCACTGAAATTTTGGACATATTTTTGATTAATAGCTTCAGTCTAATTTGGTGACATGTCAGACTCATGTGATTCTGCTGGTGCTTCCAAGTCGATGTCAAAACCATCTTCATGGCCATTGTCATAGAGTCCAGTGAATTCAACTATAGTTTGATCATTTGCAAATATGTCCATAGTAGAAGAATCTTGTTCTAAAGGAAGATCATCTATGTGTCCCATGGAGGAAAGTGTCTTATTTTGTAAAGTGTCAGTAGTTGGAGCCTGAATAGTGTCGTCAAGTGTTTGGTCTTGAATGGCATAAAGGTTGAGGAGTGGATCATTTTGGACTTCTTGCTCAATAGTAGTGTCTTGGTCAAAGATGGGGTTTTCTTGGACGATATGATTTGGACTAGAATCTTTAATGAGGATAGGTGTATTTTGGATTTCATTGTTATTTAGGAGGATTTCCTGAATGGATTTTAGGAGGGGGTCATGGGATGGACTACCTTGATCTTGATATGAAGGTGATGTTATGATGTCATCCTTTGGACTTTCATCTTGACATATATCCTCAAATTTAGGCAATGGAATGTGACTTTGGACAAGGATAGAATTTGCATGACTAGATATGTGTTGGGATGGAGTGGCTTGTAAAGGATTAGTGGGTGAAGGACTAGGATAAGACGTGGAGACTTGAAAGGGATTAATGGATAGTTGACTAGGATAAGACATGGATGCTTGTAAGGTGTTAATGGATGGTTGATTTGGATTGGACATGGAGTCTTGGACCAGATTGAAGAATAATGGACTACAATAGGATGTGGGGGATTGAAAAGTGTTGGTGGATGAAGGACTAGGATAGGATGTGGAGACTTGGAAAGGACTACTGGATGGTTGATTTCCCTTGTCAAGGTTAGGGTGGGTATGACTAATGGTGTTAAGGGACTCTTGGTAGTTAGAGTGGATGGATGCAGGAATAGGACTTATGAATTGTTGGTAAGATGGATATGTGGGTGGTTGACTATGGGTTGTGGAAAATTTGCATTTGTTTTGGAGGTATAGTCTTTTGAAGTCTATGGCTAGTTGGGCTTGACCATTATCGATAAATTTGCATTCAATTCGACTAGCAAGCATGTCATAGTGACTTGAAGACATGATGGTGAGTTTTAATGCAAAGATATGACCTTAGGGAGTTGTCATTTTACAAAAGGAAATTGCATCACAAAAAGGAAGATGTGTCGATTAAGGAATCAAATATGGGGAAAAATGAAACATGTGTTGCAGCAGGTTGACAATGTCTGGTCTCTTGAAAAAATTTGGAAAAATTTGGAGATTATTTTAATTTAAAGGATTTTTTCTAGGTCTGTGAAGTGGTGTTTGTTTGTTGAATGTCTCAGAAAACACTTGGAAAACATAATATTTTGTTTGAAACATGCACAAAGAAGACAAGTACAACCCTAGGTTAGGCAAGGACAATATTCACTAGATTCCACATGGATTTCCCCAACCATACTTATTCTTAACGGATGAATTTAGAAGCTTGGCCACATAGGCTTCCCCTTATAGTGCACTCACTTATCAGGTCAACCAAGCTTCCAGCCCCCATAAAAATCCCATGGCAAACTGATCATCTCTACTAAGAATTGCGAGAATTGGATGCCTTCACAACGACCATTGTTGTGCTAGCAAATAGAAAAGGATTTTGGAAAATACACAAAGGTTTTTAGTTTGGGACCCCCGTTCAAGTGGCCACACATGGTGCAAGATTAGCTCCGATAAGGAAGAACTCCAGCCTGAAGAGGTTACGCTCAATAGGGTTTTGGCGAGCTCACTTGTCTATGTGACACATCTGCACTCATAATCCTAATTTTTCCAGTAGGATTCACATTTATATACCGGTTGAGGGTAGCTCGACTAAAGAGCTCCGTTGTTGATTTGAGTCACCTTGGGGTGAGTACTTTTTCCCACCAAGGAAGACCCAATTCCTAGAGTCAATAATAGTTTCTCTTTCACCTAGGATTGCACAAGTGCGCAAGGGGAAAAGATACTTCTATTATTGAATTGGGGTGACACAAAGATAGATGGGTTTGGTTTTTTGATCACCTAGTTTGCACAAGGTGAGAGCATAATCACCTACCACTTTCAAGCACAATCAAGAAAAGTTATTTAACCCCCTAATTGAACCTAAGTGAGACAAGAAAATTTTATTTTGAAAGCACCAATGGAAGTGTATTCTAATCTAAAACAAGCACAAATGGTTTCAAAATAAAAATCCTTGGACAATCGAACCTACAAAATGACTTGTTCATAGTCTAAACAAATGTCTTGGGCCCACAAAAATTTAGAGCATTTTTTTTTCAATTGATCCAATTTTTCCTTTGAAGTGTTTATTTTTCCTGCACATTCACAAAACCAACAACAAAGCCAAAACCCTAACAAGATAATTCGTCACTAATATTAGAGGGTTAGCTAGTCAAGATAAATCTGATTTTTGAAAAACACTTTGAATCAAAAATAAAAACACAGAGAATAGACCCTTACTTAAATTTTAAGATCTTTCCAAAAATGTAAAGAAATCCGCAAAATTTGTTGTTTTGCATCTGAAAATTATTTTTCATGAAAAATCATAAAAAATTATAAAAAAATCAAACCAAGTCCAAAAATTCTGATTTTTGGACTGAAGGCACTTGACATCATCCCAAATCTATAGCAAAAAATTTGTGTGAAACTATGTAGCCATTTGAGAGATATGGTAGAATCTTTGAAAACTAGAATTTAGTCCCAAAATGATGCAAAACCTACAACAAAAAGCTAACAAAACCTGCAAAAAAAGGGATCCAACTCCAAAATTCTTTAAAACTTGTTAGGTTCACCAATTTAATTAGGGCTAAAATATTAAGGTTAATGCAATAAAACATATAAATCAAACCCTAATAAACAATGAAGCACAAATGAGCATAAAGACAAATCATAAAACAATATTACCAAATATTCATGCCACCATCGATTCACCTCCATTGCACTTCTCCATTTTTCTTGAATATGATAACTGCCCTCAGATTTGAGTGTGCAATAATAATCCTATGACAAGTGAGTATCAAAATATTGAATATTGTTGTCTCACACTAGCAACATATACTTGCATAATATGTGTAGATCTATCTCCTTGACAATGACAAGGGTAAGGTATTTTATAGAAAAGACAAATTTGAATGAATGGTTTATATTGGATGCCAAAAAGATTTCTTAATCAATGGCCAAGATTGAAAGTTGTAGTATGAAATAGGGTTAGGTCTAAATTAGGGGAAATGATAAGGATGAAGGGTTGAGATTGAATTATGAGATAATTCAATCAAGGTCTAGGATTAAATGAGATGTCAAGAGATAAGATTTGATGTGGAAGATAAGATTGGCATGGATAAAGAGGTGATAGGAGAAATCAAATAATAAAAATTATTTAATTTAGGTGGCCAATGAATAATTAAAATAATTATTTAATTATAGAGGAATGTGACAAAAGGAATGATTTTGAATTAAATAATTATTTAATTCAAAATTCAATAGAGTAGACCTGATGAATAATTAAATAATTAAAACTAAGAATTTATTTAATTTTAGAAATAAAGGGACTTAATTAGTGACATAATTAAATAAATTGTTTATTTAATTAATCAAAGAGGAATAAAGATTAAAAAATGAATTAATTAAATAATTAAAATTATTTAATTAATAGAAGAATTATGACTTTAGAAAATAATTAAATAATTAAAATTATTTAATTATCAAAGAGAAAAGGGGAAATGATGGAGAATTTAGAAATCGCAAGCCTGAGACAATTTTTAGTGTCTACACTGGCCATTACATGGATAAGACTACTACACAAAAGATCTTAAGAGTAGGATTTTGGTGGCCTACATTATTCAAAGATACACACAAAATGGTCAAGGAACGTGATGTATACCAGAGGTTTTTAGGTAAAATAAAAAATTCTCAGGGAATTTTCCTCTTAGACCAATTGTAGTCCAAGCACCCTTCCAACAATGGGAGATAGATTTCATTGGAGAGATCACACAAAGGTCCAGTAGAGGACACTCTTGGATGCTTGTGGCTACTGATTATTTCAAAAAGTGGATTGAAGAAATCCCTACAAAGAAAGCCACAAGTAAGGTAGTGACTCCCTGTTGAATAATATCTTGATCAAATTTGGAGTACTAGAGAATATTGTATAAGATAATGCTATGTGCTTCAGGTTTGATGAGTTTCTAGGTTTTTGTGAGAAACATGGGTTTCAAATATCCTAATCTTCCCCTTATCATCCACAAGGGAATGAGAAAGATGAATCAAGCAAAAAAATATTAATGAATATTGTTAAGAGGATGATAGAAAAGAACAAGAGAGCCTAGGACTCTAAGCTGAAACTAGCTCTTTAGGTAGGCAGGGTTATAGTCAAGAAGACCACTAGACATTCTCCATTTTGTTTGGTATATGGCATTGAGGCAAGGTTACCAAAAAATAACCTCATGAATATGTACAAGGTGTTTCAAGAATATGATAAGGACATATGTGATGAAATGCACCATAGGATAAATTTCTTGAATAAATTGGATTAGACAAGAAAAGAGGCACAATTAAAACAAATGCAAAGATGCAGTTGCAAGTCAGACATCTGTATGAAAAGAAGGAATATCCAAGGAAGTTTGAGGTAGGAAGTATGGCGTTGATGTGAAATTCTAGATCTCAATACAAGGGAAAGCATATAAAATTTGAAGCTTTATGATTGGGCCCTTATCTAGTGAGCAACACTCATGGAGAAGATTCATACTTATTACAAAGTTTAACAAGTGAATTTCTGGAGTTTCTAGTACATGGACAGTTTTTGAAAGCATAATTTTCCTAAGGTATAATATATTCCATGTACAATGTACTATATGTATAGGTTTGTAAATAGGTTTTGTTTTTTTCCTTGTCTAGGCATCCTCTAGTTTTTTGGCTTTCTCTACATTTGGTTTGGTTTGCTCCACCATGAGATTCTTTAGATCTCGCTTTTTTTTAAAGGAACAAATGTGCCCAACTAGATGATAGGGATTTTGAAAAAAATTGTGGTTCCATGGTTGCATTTCTAAAATTTTGGTTTTAACTAGTCATCTAAAGGTTGGGGTTTCATTTTCCATTCGCTAGGGTTTATCCTTAGGGATAAAACCCTCATAAAATCCTAAACAATGGAAAATCCTAGTCTTTCCTTCTAATTTTTTATTGTTTTGAAATCACCAGTTTCTGGTTACTTAATTAACAAGTAGGTCTTTAATGTTGTTTGATCACCGAGCCCTTTATCCTAGTGTAACCGGTCATGTTCCTTTTAAATATTCACCTAAGTCTTATGTTTTACGAGCTAATAAATTTCATACCTTATGAATCCACTTTATGCTTAGGTTCAAAATTGTTTTATTATGTCCAAATAAAATAACTTAAGGATGGCCCTACTTTAATTTATAAACTTAAAGCATGTGCATGAAAGAATCTTTAACAAGCTTGGCCTAGTCCCACATTTGCTAGGTACTCAAATCTTATTGGTTGCTTGCCAACCTATGCTATTAAAATATTCCAAGAAAAGGCAGTGTAGGATAGTGGGCATATGCCATGTGTCAAGTTTCTTTGGTAAGCCTCATAATCTTTTAAAGGGGAAATGGTGGTGGGCCTAAGATCTAAGGGCTCATATGTGTTGCATTGAATTCATCTCGATCGTCCCCCGCCATCCTGTGGGGGGTCCTTTTTATGATCTTGATTTTGTGTGAGACAATGGGAGGTTGCCATGTGGCACTATGTGGAGCATTGAATGAACTATTTTAGGAGGCAAATATTTCACAAAATATTTCAGATGACTTAGGGAAAGCTAAGGGTTGTGCTACTTAAGGGATTTGAAACTTTATGGTTAAAAAGTGATTGAGATGATATAATCTCAACCATCCATCTTGCAAAGATTTAAGACACATGAAGAAATTCTTCTAAGTATGGGAAATGATATGAGAGCTTAAAGGGTGTACATTTTTGGACATGGGTATGTGCAGGATCATGATGGGCCAAAAAGTGGCAATATGATGGGTATGTGGCTAATGACCTTTTTTCTACCCAAAATTAATGAAACGAAAAGGGTTTTTATAGAATATTCTTAGCTTTCCACCAATATAAATTATTCTTTACTTTGAATTTAATAAATTATTATTATTCATTTTCTATTGAATTACGACTAAAGTCTTGATTTATAGGCTGAATGAAAATTATCTATAGCTTTCAAATGGTATCACATTTTTTGAATCCAAAACATGCTTCACATTCTATGCTTTGCATACGATAATATTAAAAAAAATAAAAATGAATTTCATGAAGTTTTGACCAAGTTAAGGTGGTCAAACATATGAGTCTTTATATTTTTTAAAAGTTGTCAGAAAAAAATTATAATTAATTATTTACTTCAAAAAAAATTACAAAAAAATATGCATCACATCGAGACATGAGTCCTCTACTTATATCTAAAATATTATAAAAAAATATTATCATTTTAATGTTGTTAGGATGGTCAGACAGACACCTACTTCTTATTTTTTCCCTGAAATGTAAGTACTACTGTATTGAAATTTTAAATTTTCACCAAATAGATTTTATTTTTTTTGTAAATAAACCTAGTAATTTAGAAACTACATTCAATTTTCTACAAATTCTATTCTTACATATTTTTTAAATAATATAGATAACTTATTCAAATTTTTATGTCAAGTTGCCTAACTCTAATTTTTCTGAATTTTTTGCCACTTAAGGGCCTATTTTTTCCATGATGATCCTGCACATATCCACATGTGGAGAAATCTAGTAGCTCTCCCTAATATACCACAACCCTTTATCTGCTTCCCAATAGATGCATGTGGGATTGTGGGGAAATGAAACACCAACATCCTAAGTGCCTTTCTAAGGAAAGTGGGACCCGTAATGACAATGCAAGGCCTCTCCACATGGCATTTTATCATTGGTTCGATGTTGAAGTCAATTTGAGTCAATTTTTAAAACTCGATTGACTCCATATGAGCTATTCGATGATCCAAACCATCACAAGATCAATGACTATGATTTAAAATTGTGAAACTGGGTTGATGGAGCTATTATGGTTTGCACGAGTGAGCAGTAATGGTGGACATGATGTTTTCTCATCAAATGAAAGTACTTTGTCACCATAAAAGTAGGATTTAAAGCATAATTCAAGTTACCAAAGCATCTTGAAGATATTTGAAGATTGTTTCGATGAAGTACAAGCTTTCAGTGACTAATAACTAGGGTTTTCTACTATTCGAACACTAATAAGTGAAATTTTATCTTTTGTGTCCAATTTCCTATGAAATTGCATGCATTTTCTTGTTGTATGTTCTAAATTGCATGATAGGTTTCTTTTAAGGTTTGACGTTCATTGAATCACTACCAAATTTTTTTAAAATTCACCCTTTTTGCAGGTGCCAATTTAAGAACACCTAAACCACCTTACAAAAACCCTAATTTGTATTATAGAAAGCCCTAGGTTGTGAAACTATTGAAAATGACACCCCTAAAGGCCCAAACCTTTGATTCTACCCCTAAGAAAGGTCTTCATGAGGATGTGTTGAACTAATTGAAGGATTTAGGTTTGACCATGGACGAAATTCAAGGTAAAATGATTTTTCAAGGCTCGAGAGTGGAAAAGGGTATTGTAGATAAACAATATGCCATAAGGGATACAAATTTGAAACATGTCTCAGGATGGTAATTGTTTAAGTACTTGGTAGAGAGGATAAATACTAGTTTTCCTACTTGCAACAGTTGGAGACTATACATGGGAAAATTTGCAGTACCAAATGTCTATTTGGACATAGAATTTCTGAAGGCCATTGCTAAAAATTATTATCCTAACATTATGGTTGTAAGGTCAATTGTAGGAGTTGAGATGGCGAAGCTGAGCTGAGAAGTATTTATTGATATTTTTAACCTCAACCCTAATGCAACTAAACCAATCGACATTAAAGCTTTGAGGAAGGAATATGAAACCAACAAGAAGACATTTAGAGTAATAATCTTGCAAAACTTCATGATAAAGGGAAAGGGAGGGATCAAGATGAGGCTGATAATTGTTGATAAAGAGCCCTTTCCAACTGATATGTTTGAATATTATTTTGTTTGAAAATTCCAAACACTATGATAGATTCTAGGGCTTGACCCTCGATAGGGAATGCCAATGGCTTACATGTATATGGAAGCCAATATCCAACATGTAATGGTAAAAAAATTGTATGAATTTGCTACTTACTTGTTTGATGAGATTCACAAGGCCCTAGTAGCCCTCAAAAATGGTGAGACTGGAGTAAGATGCTAGTGGTATTCATTATTATGCCACATGTTTTTTGCTAAGGGAAAGAAAGAGTTTGGGAAAGATATGCCATTGAATTTGAGAGATGAAAACAATAATTCCCTCCCACTCCAATGTTGGACTCATCATTTAGATAAGCATGATCAAAATTCTAGTTTTATTTCTTTTTCAAATATTTTTTCTGCAAAATTGAAGAGCTATTTGGTGAGGGATCTCCTAAGATTTCCTAGAGAATTGCATGACTTTCTAAGACCCAAGGATAGAAGGCCTAACTTGGGAATTAATGATAATTCGGGGGATGTTATTCCTCATGCTAGTTGCACTATTCTAAGAGTGTATGGCACTACTGCAGGTCTACATGTGCTACCAAGGGTTGTGCCACTTAGAATAGTTTTCTTAAAAGTTATGTGGTGACTTGGACAAGTTGAAGATGTATTTTTCACAAGATAGAAAAAGGGAACTCTTTTCCCTACATACACTATATTTTTAGACTTTGTAATGATAAAGGAGGGAGGGAGGAATATCCTCAACATGATTTCATTTTTGAAGATGAAGAGTTGTGGAGAAATAAATCATGACCTTGAAGGTTATGTTGCAACTTTGAAGACTAGGATCAACTTAGGTAAGTTTTGGCATGTCTTTGATTATCCTGAAGATATCATCAAGAATGAGTTTGACCTACAGAAGGTAGAGGATATAAATGTGAAATGGCTGGCCTTTGCTAAAATGGAGCAATAAAGGAATTAGAAGGATCCCAATTTCAAGGGAACTTATATGGATATTACAGATCTGATGCTAAGAATTGAGACTATATTGTAGAATTTTGATAGAGTTGTGGGGAAGCTTCAGGAGAAGATTGAAGTTAAAGATAAGGGTAAATCCCCCATGGTTGAGGAGAGGCCTTCATATTAACCACCTAAAACATAATATGTCTTCTCAAGATGAAGAAAAAATGAGGTTGTGAGAAAACAACAAAAAAATTCTACTCCTACACAATCTGAGGAGTCTAGGCCATCTTCCCCTGTGCCACACTCACCACCATCTCAACCCACCCCATCCCCTATTCACAAAGTTATTGATTTGGATTCACCACCAAGAGAGCCCTCTCATAAGAGGAGAAAAATTGAACAAGCACCAAGGCTAGTTGAATACCCTCTAGACTCAACTGATGAGGTTTTTGTGACCTCCAATGATATAATATAAAACATGCCATCACCTACAAGAGGGGTAAAGTTTTAAATCCCATAGGGAAAGCTCACAAAGACATTGTTAACCAAATTGGACAATGCAGATGATGTTAGAGAAAAGGCTTGCACTGATTTCATGATTGATTATATATTTGTCAATACAAATTCATTCAATGAGTATGTGTGGAGAACCAGAAAAGATGAGTATGAGAACATGATGAAAGATGAAATGGCCAAGTCCCTTGAACTAACTAGAGAAGTCATATCTGAAAGGGTAGTGGCTGAAATAAAGGCTAATAAAAAAGATCTCACACTTGATGAAGGAAGAAGACTTGTGGGAGAGAGTGGCATACTCCTCTTGCCTAAATGGGATTTCGCATTGATCATTGCTTTTGATACCATTAGGAGGTAGAGTTCATAGGTAAATGCATATGATGAGGAGGTTTTGGTTGCATTACAAGGGTCAAAATTTAGTATTCAATGGGACACATTACCCATTTGGCAATCGGACCCAAATACCAATAAGCCTGAAGTTGTAGAGCCTACTATTGATTTAAGATGTGGGCTAATAATTAAAAGTGTTTTAGATACTCTAGTAGTAGAGGTAGAAAAAATGGTATTGAATGTTGCACACTTCACCAAGGCCACTATGGAGTCACTCCAAGAAAATGTGATGACGAGAATACAAAGTACAATGATTTATTGATTGCCTACAATAAAGATAAACAGAGGATTCCTATGCTAGAATTAAAAAATGAGATGTTGTTGAGGCAACAACAAGTGCAATCAGTTCCACCTATGCCACAGATGCAAGTCAATGTTCCATCTTCTTCACCACCTCCTCCTATTCATTCACCTCCTCCACCATCTATGGAAATCATGATATACAATGAGGAAGATGTACCAATTGCACATCTTACCCCAAGTACCTCAACAACACCACCCCGACCAAGAAGGAGAGTAAGAAAAAGGGAATTAATTCAATAGTTAGAGGCATATGAAGAATTATTTGCATTATATAATGATAAGAACAATTTAATTGTTTCTAATGTTTTGGGGAATTATTTAGGAAAAGAAATAAAAAGAGTGAACAATGTTCACTTAAATTATTCTTTAATATTTTATGCAATAAAAAAGTTTGAAAGCGATAAATCAATTGCTATCCCATTAATGCAAACATGGGTTCCAAGGTTGAGTGCATTGAAAAGCATGGTTATAGGGTCAACACATGATCTCAAAAAACCACTAGAAATTTCCCCAACATATAAGGCAATCAAAGAAATTATTGATTTCCAGGGGTTAGTGGATCCACTTGAGAAGAGGATTAGAGAATTGTTTTGATAGTTTGATGAGAATTATCTTGGGCTCTTGCTAGACATTATTGATAATAATGGAGTTGTCAAAACATATGAATAGTGGAGAGCTCATATGGATGTTGTCATTGCTGTAGAGGCTACCTTAATTTGTGAGCATGGATATGTCAAGATGTACATGATAAAGGATAGCATGAAAAAATTATCAGTCACTAGCACATTCCTAGAGGATTTTGATAAAGATGCAAATCAGATAATGAAAAGGTATGACCCATACAGAACAAAGTTGGATGAAGTCATGGCCTTCAATTGGCCTTTAGAAGAGGATTATATTTATTGGCACAAGAAGTATAATGGCATTCCTAATTCGTAAGCTTTCTTCTATAGTGATGTGGCAACAAATTTTATCTATCTTCCAAAATCAATGGTTCAAAGGGTTTTCAATAGCTACAACAAAGGATTTTGTCTTCTTGCACAACAATGTTTTATTCTCATCAGCCAACTCACCTTTCATGTGTCCACAAGAAGGAAGAATAAGGAAAATAATCAACAAGGAACTACAATCTACATCAAAGGGAGTTTTGGAGGGACAATTGGCTACTCATGAGAAAATGTAACTATTTTGTCCTCAGAATATTCCTCCCACGGGTTTGAAAATGTGATCATATTTTGGAATGTAAATGTATGTCAAATGAAAATATGACATGTGTAATGGTTTGAAGCTTGTTGTTCCCTTGTTTTATAAAAGGGAATTCAAGGATATTTACATGGGTTGTTGAATCATTATAAGAGAGTTATTGTAATACTGAGTTCATAGAGAATTAATTTTTGAGTATGCTTCTAAGTTTTGAGTCTAAGTCTTATGCAGTTGTTATTGTTGTATGACACTTCTATTACTTCTAAAATATAATGGCATACTTTCAAAGCTAGTGTTCTCCTATTGTATATTTCACATGAATTATTAATGAAATAGATCAAAGATATTTCAGTTCATCTTCATTTTCTTTCCTTTGAATGTTTATTTCTTGTGAATGCACTTTTTTAAAGAATGAGTTAAATTTTCTTTAATAGAGATAAAGGTTTATGTGAATTTATGCAAGTATTTCATAAGTATTACTGGTTTAGAATTTTGATTTTAATGGTGTAATGCACCATTAAGTAGCTCTATTGTGTTTAGGTGAATGTTGTCATGCATTTTCAATTGCATCTGGTTGAGACTCTATACCATAGGATAAGGAACTAATCACTTTAAATCATATCTGTGTTGCATTTTCATGACCATTCACAAACAAATACATTCAAATCATTAAATTTTTACTTTTTGTTTGGAAATGTACGTTGGAGTGAAGTTCTACCATATTCTCATGCTTTAGAATGTTAAATATTGTAAAGGATTAGACAGATCTTTGAGGTTTTTCATCTATCAAACAACATATAGGAGAATATATCTGTTATTTTATGATGTCTGAGGTAATTGGCATAAGAGTATCTTAATTGCATTTTAGGGATCACTCTCCTAGGTTTTGCAAACCCGAAAGTGTAGAGTGAAAGTTTTTCAAAATTTCACCTATTCGTTGGCCACTCCCTATAGATAATTGACCATTAGAAATGGAAAATCCATAGGTTATCTATGAGATCATCTTGGGTATTAAAAAACACCAACAATATCAATCTCATTCTCTTACGCATGGGTCAAGATATAATTTTTACTTGATTTCTTACTACCCAACCAATCCTTTTTTCAGATAATAAAGTATACAAGTTTAATATTTTAAAATTTTCATCATACAATATAGATGTAGCTAATTGGTAGTGCTATTGACTAGTTAAAAAAAATCTATAGAAAAAAACTGGATCAATCATAAAAAAAAATGTATGAATAATTTTAAATAAAATGCAAATGAAAAGCATTCTATTGTAATTTTTTTCCTCCTATATTTTTTTACATATATATATTTTGTTTTGTGTGCCTATTATACTTTCTACTAGAAACAATTATAATCCGTACTTAACTTGTGCATGCATCCATAGGTGATCTTAAAAAAGGAAACAATCTTATTGTAAAATCGCGGTTATGAACTCCATCATCTACCTTCCATTATACTTGTTAGGTTTCATTTTGAGAAGAAATGGAATAGATGAGGCTAATATTCAAAATCTGACTTCTCATTCTTACAAACTCCAATTTGGTTGGATTTGACAACATCATGAAATTGATGGATATCATTATAATGGCATGTATATTATTTATATTGGAAGACAAAGTAAGAGAACTGAGTGGAGATAACATACTTGTGTTGCTCAACCCAAAGGAAGATAAATAGTATTACCCAAAATTATGTAGATGAAGAGTGTAACAAAGATAAGGATGAGTAGTGTGAACCCTTGGTATGATAGTGTGGGATCAACTGTGACATAGGAAGTGGTTGATGAAGTCAGGATGAAGAGGATACAAATGAAGATGGATATGAGGTCAAATCTTGGGAAAATGTTTGGGTGGAGGAATATGATTTTTCTGTCTACCTATGGGTATTCGTCCTATGATGGGGAAGGTGTTGAGGAATTTTTTTGGCAGATGATCTAGTGGAAGAGGAGGATGAATTTCTCTTGGATATCCTCCTATATACTTGTTGGAAGGTGAAAAGTCTTGTTGGGGAGTATATGGTGGAGGTCATTGATGAAGAATTGTTTATTTTTGGTATGTGTAAAGTGTTTCTCCTCCCTTCTTCAAGTTTGTCCTCCAAGTCATTCCATAATGATGTCATCTTTTTGATGCCCATGTCTTCTTCTTAAGAAGAAATGGGGTTTCAATTTGAGTTTGTTAAGGATGGTGTTTTCTTCACCTCTTGTTGTTGTTGTTTCGTTCCCTAAGGTTTCAAAGGAACACAATGAATTTGATGTTTAGGGTTCTTCAAGCCTATAGATAGGTGTGGGATGTGATGAGACGGTTGAGAGATTTGGTGCACCTATGGCTATTGTTTCTATTATAGACTATGATGTGATGGATAGGAATATTTATTCTCCTATCATTGTTTTCTCCTCACCTCTTGTTTTTTCCCTTGCTTCAACCCTTAGGGTTTTATAGGAGCTCCGTGTGAAAGAGGTGTGTGGTGGGTCCAACCTATAGTTAGGTTATGACTATGATGCAATTGATGAGATTTATTATAAGGTTAATAAGGAATGGGATGGTTTATTCCAAATTTATATTCGTGATTATCTTCTTACTATTTCATTAGATTGTCTTAGGAGATTGCTTCTTGGGATATTTTATGGCAATCATCCCAATATTGATACTATCAAAAGATGGGTTCTTCAAGTTTGGAAACTTAGAGGTCAGGTTGCGGTAATTGAAATGTTAAATGGTTTTTTTCTTTTTTCTCTTCCATTTATGGAGGATTTCTATAGTAAAGGTAGAAGGTAGACACTAATGCACTTGTAATTTGAATTTGAGTTGATTCTAGGTGGTACAGGGTGAAATGATTTGTTATATTAGGGATATGATTTCAAAAAATTCCTTCACAAGCCTTAGGTCCCTGTTCTATAGCTTATTTCTTTTAAATTTGTTGGTTAGAACTTTATCTATTGCTGAGACTATTTAGATTCCGTGAGTTGTAAAATTGTAGGGTTCTTATGTATGAATGAGAAAATTGTCTTTAATATCCCTCTAATATTATTTAGATCTATAACCTACACATAAAGAGAGGGGAAGGGTTGTGTCATATAGGTGTTTTCCTTAGTCAAATCCTATGTTGGTATTTCTACCTCCACAATGGCAAAATTGATGAAAAGAGAGTGTATCATTTTGAGGGATAGAGGTGAAATAATAAAAAATGATAAACTGATAATTTAATATAAATCACCATTTATATTTGATCTCCTTTAAGGATTGAATTCATGCTCATCACCTTTAAGGATCAATTTTTGCTTGGCTTAATTTGATTTGAAGACCTACCAGAACTAGTACAGAAAAACAAAATGCATGCATAAACATGAATAAACTCACATAAAAGTTGACATGATGCTGGGATGATAAAATATTGTAATAATTCTTAAAATTATGCTCTTGACTACTTTTGGATTGATTTTTGAAGTATTCTCCTCAATAGTTTTTCTCAATATTTTCTTCATTAAATTTGTGAAAATACTATGTATTTAAATACAATTAATCTAATTTCCCAAAAAATAAATTCTAATAGCTAACAATTAGGATTTGACTTTGAAATAATAAATTACCAACACTAACATATTTGAATTTGGGGCCAACCTAAGAGGTCTAGGGCATAGGGTGGCCTAGACCAAATCTCTCCTTTTTTGGGATCTAAAGTATTGAGGGAAATATTAAATGCATAATTTGATCTTTCACATTTGATTTTTTGATAAATGTTAAAATGGGTCATGGAATGCATAATTTAGGAAATTAGGTGCATAATTAGGTCCAATCACATAGGGGGGAGAAAAACCTAGTGTGAAATTGTCAAGGGTGACAATTTACGATGCTACACTTTTGAATAATTTTAGTCTTTGATACTAAGTTATATTTTCTGAAATGTGTAACAACATAGTTCAAGTTAATTTGACTTCTAAATCATCTTTATAAATTATTATTCATCCCAAATAATTCTTAAATAAGTTGAGAAATGACTAGTAGTCAAAACAAGCTACACAACTACATGGATACTTGCCTTAATCTTCTTGAATTTTCTACAAGTTAGTATTAAAGTTATTATTTAATATAAAATAGGAAATTTTATTATGAAGATAAAGGTAGGTTTTTTTAAGGGACCCTAACCCCTTTCTTAGCAACAATTAAAATATAAATTTAGACAATATAAAATATTTAAAATGGTTAGAGTAGATATAAGTTAATTTGAGTGATGGATTCTAAGGGAACATCAGTTTGACAAGCAGGAATGATCGGTGGAGGAGTGATGGATGTTTAGAAAGCATCAATTTGGATTGAAGTGTCAAAATAAAAAAGTTGTAGATTTCACATCTCACTAGATAGCTTTCTAACAAAGCTCAAGTACCTTGTTATTTTGTATAACAGCGATCCTTTAATTTCTCTACTATGATTGAGAAGCATGTTGTACAATTCTTGATAGATATATCTCTATAGCCTTAACACATGACCAATATGTGCTTTTTCTTGAGGAAAATTCCTTATTTGTAAGATTTTTACCTCTTTCAATTAGATTTGATAGGAGAATGAAGGCCCTGCCCTTAGCATCAATAAGTTTAATTTATGTGAAATTATTGATTCTATAGATGTAATATCACCTTTTTAAAACTTAGTCAGATTGGTGGACTCGAAGCCTATCTTTACTTCCTATAGGCTAAAGGGAATATTTGCATGGGAATAATATAATAATAATTTATTAAGTGGTTCAAACATACCTTAAGTTATAACATTGGAAGAGGACACTTAATTATTATTATTAAACTGGGCCCAAAAAATTATAGTGTGGAAAATGGTGAATATTTAAATTAAAAAATATTAATTAATTAAAAGATAATTAATAATTAAAAAGGGAAAGACCATTAAATGGAATACAACTATCTGGTCATAAAACCATTATTACAAAAAATTGGGTTGCAAATACATGCAGAAAGTCAGACATGCAAGTCTGTGAATGGCAATAATGGCCATTGAAACCCCAACCTTTGTTCTATGCAAAAAAGAAACAATTTCATCTAACTTCTCATCTAGAATGAATCCCTTTCCATTCGTAACAAATTTATATGATTTTTCCACTTTCCAACGAATTGTCACCTTTATTTTTGGCACCAAACAGATTCAGTTACCTCTTTTTCGACCTTAAAGAAAATCTAAATTTTAGTCCAACTTTCGGGAGCCATAACTTTTGACTTGAGCATCAGATTGAAAAACTATTTATGATGTTGGAAATATATTTCCAAGTGCAAGGATTGTAAAATTTACCTTTAGGTATATTTTGACTTATGTCCATTTTTTAGGCCCATCCAGAACCTCTAGGTTCCTTAAAATTAACTTTGAATATTTTTAAAGGGATTTTTAAGACAAAAACATTAACATCTCATAAATGAAAAATGGTATTGAAGTTATTTCTTTACCATTGTCTTCATTTCACCATTTTGGGGCTCTATGTAACATTTCATGTCCATACACACACAAATGTAAACTCACTAAAAATAGAAACTTACTATTTTTAGCCCTTCCAACTTACTAAAAATAGTAACCCTAACAAAATCAAAATAAACAATTTTATTTGGGATGTAATATTTCTCTTACACCATGGATGCTCCTACATCAAAGTGCTAGATATATTTTTAGTAGTAAGCGAGAGAACAAGATAAATGGCAGATAGAAAATCTTGTTGTCAACTCATAATCTTTATAATCAAGTCTTTAGGAATACTCTCAGAACTAAAGAAATATAACATAGACTAATAATATATTGGAGGAAAATCTTGTATAGGTAAAACTAGACTGGTTCTTTTTCTCCCCCAACTAGGTTGCCCTCCATAGCTCCAACTTGCAGGCTCTCCCTTGAACTGTGTCTAACCATGAGTCTCTCCTTATTTAATGGGATGATCACTCTATTGTTGGTCCTTACCCTTTCAAGTATGAGACCATGTGGAGCTCCCACCTGGACTTTAAGGACAAAATTGTCACTTGGTGGAATATTCCTATTCATGGTTCTCCCATGTTTTGGGTCTTTCAAAAACTCAAAAATATCAAAACCATGGTGAAGGGTTGGAACAAGTGGGTTTTCAGTGATTTATTTCACCCAAAGATGGATCTAATAGCTAAACTTAAAGACATCTAGGTTCGAATGGAAAATGGTGATGTGTGTGAATAGACTTGTCAAATTGAGTAGGATTACTCCACTGATTGGGCTAAAATTCTAAAAAGAGAAGAATTATTTTGGAAAATAAATCTAGAATAAAATGGTTAAAAGAAAGGGACAATAACTCCTCCTTCCACATCTCAACTCTCAAACATAGGAAAAAGAATTAGATAAAGAATCTTAAAGATGAACTTGGGTCGGAAGCCACTACCCCTACCCAGGTTGGGTTAGTGGCCTCTAGCCATTTTCAACTCTCCTTCTTAGTGTTTGTTGTTATTCCCAACATTGCCTTGGATGATCAGTTATTGGAAAACATCCCCACATTCTAACAGACTTGGACAATGCAGTTATTCTCAGGTTTGTCACTCCTAATGAATTCAAGGTGGGTGTTTTTGGCATGGGAGCTTTCAAAGCCCTTGGACCCAATGGCTTCCCTTTGACCTTCTTCCAATAATTTTGGGGGATTGTGGGAGAACATTTCTTCCTTGCTACTAAATAACTTTTCAAATCCAGAAAACTCTTGAAATAGTTGAACCATACATTTTTAGCCCTTATCCCCAAAAATGCTAACCCTCAAACTATGGTTGAATTTAGGCCTATCAACTTGTGTAATACCATCTATAAAATCCTCTCCAAAAATATTTTCAACTGGTTGAAACCACTCCTTGAAAATATAATTAGCCTCTATCAAAAAGGATTTTTCCTAGACCACCAAATTTTGGATCTTTCCATTTCCACTCATGAAATTCTTCATTCTATGGATAGATGCAACAATGCAAGTATGGCCTTTAAACATGACATATCTGAAGCTTATGATAAGGTATTTTAGAAATTTCTCCTAAAATTTCTTTCTAAGTTTAATTTCAATCAATTGGAAACAAATCTTATTTATGAATGCATTTCCACTGTCAAGTATTCTATTCCAGTTAATGGGGTACCCTATGGTTTCTTCAAGGCTAGTAAAGGGATTAGACAAGGAGACCCTATTTACGCTTATCTTTTCATTATGGTTGTTGATGTTTTAAGTTGCAATATTTCTAAAATTCTAAATGAAGGTACTATCAAGAGAGTTAAACCTGCTACCTATTTGGACCCCTCAACTATTCAACAGTTTGTGGATGACACCATCCTATTTGGGAAATTCTCGGTGATGGAAGCTAGGAAATGAAAGTGTTGCCTCAACAATTATGCTTTCAGCTCTGGTCAATGCCTAAACTATAATAAAATCATGATTTACTTAAACTTTAACACATCTCAAACCCTTCAAGATAAAGTGACTACTATCCTAGGTTGTAAGAGTGCCCCTCTTCTTTCTTTTTATCATGGTATTCCTCTAATGGTTAAGGAAGTCACCCCAAAATTTTGGTATTCAGTGTTGGAAAGAATGCGAAGGACATTGGTTGGGTAGAAAATCTCCATCTTGAGTCATGTTGGTAAGTTGAAACTCCTGGTTGCTACTCTTCAAGGGATCCTAGTGTACTTCCTATCCATTTTTAAAATCCCTAGATACATTGCTAAGAAACTTGAAAGAATCCAAAGAAATTATCTAGTTTTACACAAAGGAAAATAAAAAGTTAGCGTTTCTAAGATGGGATACTTTTTTTCTTCCCATATCTAGTGGTGGGCTTAATATAGGGAAAATCCAAACCACTAATAAAGCTCTTCTTGCTAAGGTTGGATAGGATTTATTGAGAAATAGAAAGGACTAGTGCACTATTCTAAATGCCAAGTACCTCAATAATACTCCCCTGATTAGGTGCCTTTCTAATGGTCACCCCTGTAGATCCTTAATTTGAAACAATGTCAATAGAGTAGAACTCACATTAAAAACTAGCCTGAGATGGAAACTTGGTAATGACTTCAACATAACGTCCTAGGATGATCCCTAGTTACTCGAGCTACCCCTCAATCAATCTGATTTCAATGATTTGATGGTCCCTACTTTTGGTTACTTTGGAAGCAACATTGAGGACTATATGAATATTCAACAAGGCACTCAAAAGTGGAAGGTCTTGGAGAACTGTTGTCATCACTCTCAGGAGTTAAGTCACTATGTAAGATTACTTTAGGATTCTCTTTCCTTAACTAGAATACATATTTCCATCCAAGATGGTGATTTTTTGGACCAAGGAGAGCAAGGGTAATCTTACTGTCAAGTCAACTTACAAATTGATATCTATACAAGGAAACCAAAGTAGTTTTTGGAAACAGATTTGGAACAGGCACCTTACCCCAAAAATCAGCCTCTTTTGGTGGAATTTGGTCCATAACATAGTTCTCACCCAAGATAGCTTAAAGAAAATGGGATTCCAAATCCATAATAGATGTATTCAATACAAGAATGATGAGGAGTTTATCCCTCACCTATTACTCCATATTTCCTTTGCTAGTGAGGTATGGGCTTCGGCTTTGTAAAAACTTGAGGCCTCTTGGACCATGAATGGGGACATCAAAAGCTCTATGGAGAATTGGATCAGTCCCTATTCTCATCCTTTACCCAAAGAGATTTGGTAACAGGTTCCTCCCTTTATCTACTAGTGCTTATGGAAGTAAAGGAACAATAGGATTTTTTATAATGTGGAAAGGAGACCCATGGAGTTCTTTAGTGTTTTCCTAATGATTATCACTAAAAACATATCCCTCTATGATTGGAAACCTCTAAGAAACCCCCCTATGGTTTGGAGGTCACTATTGCTAGTTTTTAAAATCAACCTTTGAACCTCAATTCTTTTGATAACTCTAAAGCTTTGGCTAGGATGAATACCAAATGGAGGCCTCCCTTGTATGGCTGGAACAAGATCAACATTGATGGAGTTGTGAAAGGAAATCCTGGCCCTAATAGAATTGGTAGTATCATCAAGGATCTAGTGGAAGAGTCTTAGTTGGTTATGTTGGAGGAATAGGGGTACAATATTCTATGAAAATGAAGAAAAGGGCTTTTCTTAGTGGGGTCAAATTTTCTCTCCCTATTGGGATAAAGATCCTACATGTAGAGGGGGACTCTAAATTTGTGATTGATTCTATCAATAACAAAAGCTTTCAAGGTTGGACTATTTATTGCAAGAATGGAAAGAGTAATGAAAGTGTTGTCATTGATGTCAATCTGACATCTGGTTATCTACCAGTTGTTGTTGACTATATATGTTGAGGGTATTGAGAAAATTGTATTAAAAGAAGATTACAGGTATTCAACTATTAAGGATGTTGATCTGGTACTTCTGAACTATGTTTTTCTATGTTCTGGCTAAGGTCCAGGAGAATTATTGTTGGTCCAGATTTCTCTTTGATGAAGTATGTTGACTTGTGGTTCTAGAGTTTGGTTTCGACATTTGGAAGTATCGAGTTTAATTGACCTTTGTGTTTTACACTAGTTTGGTTGACCATGTGTCAAGCACTATCTTCAAAGTTCATGAAGCGTGTTGGATCTATTATGGGTCCCGATGAAGTGTGTGTTTGGATCGCCCTCATTCTAATTCCACCCTAGGATGTTTGGCACTAACCTAATTTGAATTTAAAGTTGGATGGCCCAATCTGTATCGTTTCAAAGTTGGAGATAGAATAAATACAAAATGCACTAGCAATGAAAATTGTACATAAGGAAAGAAGGAAGATACGTGAAAGAGCAGATGAGACTTTGATGTTATTCTAAAAGTGTGTGAGTTATGTGTGTGGTTGAACTAGTGTGAAGATTAACGTTGAGTTTTCAGATGCAGTGAGTAGAAGCCAAACTTTTTCATTCATGCAAGTTGATCAGTGGTTGTGGTGGAATCCTTTGTTGCATTTGGATTTTTGTCTCTTTGTAGCAAGTCTTCTTTATCTTCTTTGTTTCTCCATGGAAGTGAGCCCTCCGAGTTGTAGCCCTCTGGACAGTGAGTCCTTATTTCAAGAAGTGAGCCTTATTTCAGGCAGTGAGCCTTATCTCAGGTAGTGAGCCTTATTTCAAGAAGTGAGCCTTTTTGTAATTGGTTTTGATATTCTCTATAGTGTGAGTTAATCCTCACCATGGTTTTCCCCTCATTGGGTTTTCCATGTAAATATGGTGTTAATGTGTTTGTGCATTGGCACATGATAGTTAATCACTTAATCAGTTTATGTGTTAGTTTTGGTAATTGAATTTAAGGTTATAATCTATGACAACTGATTCACCCCCCCTCTCAGTTATCCTATCCAAAAATTGGTATCAGATCTTGGTTCCTTGGTGAAGAGATTAACTGCTTGAGGAAGGTATGGGATGGCTAGTAAAATGGTCTTTGATTATCCGAGGTTCGATGGAACTAATTATGGTATTTGGAAAGTATTGATGGAATAATATTTGAAGTATTTTGGATATGATGTAGAGAAATCTTATAAGAATCCCTACACTCTTCATACTAATGGCCTGAGTACACCTGAAGAAATTAGAGAAGATGAAGTGAATAATAAGGAAAAATCCATCTTAAAGAATAGTTTGGTACATTCCGAGTTGATTAAGGTTTAGAATTTGAAGACAAATAAGGAAGTCTGGGATGCTTTAGAAAGAGCGCACGATGGTGATGAGAGGGTAAAAGAGGAAAAAATATAGAATTTAGAAACACAATTTGATCTTATACATATGTCTGAAGATGATAATATTAAAGCCTATGTATAGAGATTGGATGTGGTAGTGGCTAGAATGCAATCTCTTGGCGCTAGTATAGATGAAACCAGAATTGTAAAGAAGATTCTCATAACTCTTCCTGATGCTTACAATAAAAAGGTGAGTGCTATTGAGCAAACTATAGATTATAAGACTTGTACTAATGAACTATTACTAGGATTTTGGACATCTTATGAGATGAGGAAGCCAAATATAAGAAGTGGAGGTAAAATAGAGACTGCTTTTAAAGCTACAAAAACTGAAGATCTAGATGAAGAAAACTTTGATGAAATCGAGGCTAACTTTGTAAGAAGAATGAGAAAAGGCTTCAGTAAGTATGAATGTAAATTTCAATTTTAAGTGCTTTAGTTGTGGAGAAATTGGTCACTATCCTACAAAGTGTTTGGAAAGAGCTAAAAATAATAAAAAAAGATATGAGAAAGAAAAGAAAGGAAAGAAGATTAACAAAGCTTACTATGTTAATGATAATGCTAGTATTTCATATGAAGATTCAGAATATGAAGATCCAAATGACAATGAATGGTTTTTCTTGGTGATTAAGGATGAACCTACTTCTACTAATATAAAAAAACAGTCAAAGGAAAGTCCTTCAGAGAAGGAGAAGAACGAGAAGGAGAAGGAGAAGGAGAAGGAGAAGGAGAATGATAAAAATGAAGGTATAGTTATCTTTGCCCTACATGCTAAATAGGAAAATAATTTTTGGGTAGTCGATAGTGGTTTCTCACATCACATGACTTGTGACAAGAGTTAGTTTATAAAACTTGAGAAGTATGATAGAGGTCTAGTTATGTTTGGAGATGATACTGGTGCTAAAATATGTGGGATAGGTTCAGTAAGTTTTGGTGGAAAGCATCATACTGACGATGTTTACTATGTTAAGGGTTTAAGGAATAATCTGTTGAGTGTTGGTTAGATGTGCATAAAATGATATGATCTTGTGTTTAAGGATGAGAAATGTGAGATCCAAAAAGGATCTGGTACACTGATTGCTATAGGAAATAAATCTAAAGGGAATATTTATCAACTTAAAGGTGCTAATGGATGATGTTTTATGACTCAGATAAATGATAGTTGGCCATGGCACGGGAGAATGTGTCACATGAATTTTGATAACTTGGCAAGGATCAGTACTATTCAGGTCATGTACAAAGCCTATAAATACTATCTATAATAATTGCAACTTCGAGAAGAAAACAAGAAATCATTACAGATCAAGAGAACAATCTACTACTGGATTACTGGATTTGGTTCATACAGATATTTGTGGTCCCATGAGAGTGTGAATTCTACTTTGTGAAAGGCATCTTATGCTTTTAATTGATGATTATTCTAGATATACATGGGTTAAATTTCTAAGAGAGAAATAAGATGCATTAGATAGATTCAAGGCATTCAAGGCTATGGTTGAAAATGAAGTGAATTTTAAGATAAAATGCTTGAGATCTAATAGAGGTGGAGAATTCACCTCCCATGCATTCAATATATTTTGTGAAGTGCATGAAATAAAGAGACAATTATCTGCTCTGAGAACCCATTAGAAAAATGGAGTTGTTGAAAGGAAAAATAGAACAGTTCAAGAAGTTGCTAGGTCAATGATCACTGAAGCCAAATTACTAGAAGTTTACTGGAAAGAAGATATTCAAACTTCTGTATATGTATTCAATTGTACAAAGACTCCCTATGAGCTATGTCATGAAAGAATTCCTACAATTAAATATTTCAAGGTATTTGGAAGCAAATGCTATATCAGAAGAGATGAGGAAACTTTGTGTAAGTTTGATGCAAGAAGTGATGAAGGAATATTTCTTGGATACTCTACTAAAAGAAAGGAATGCATATGTTTCAACAAAATATTGAGGAAAATTGTAGAAATCTCGAATGTAAAGGTTGATAAAATAGTGAAGAATTCTATTGATATTGATGGATATGTGTCTGATGAATATGATTATACAAGAATAAAAGAAATTATGAAATAAAATGATAAAGATGAGCAAAAAAGAAGAATGAACATAATGAAAGAGAAGAAGATGCTCTAGTGATGTCCCCTAAGACATCGAAATATGTACAGAGGAATCATTCAGAAAATCGGATTATTGGAGACAAGACAAAAGGTGTGTTAACTAGAAGCAAAGTTGTTGCTGAAGTAAACTTGTGCTTATTCTATGAGATTGAGCCGAAGTTAGTAAGTAAAGCCTATGAGGATGAACATTGGAAGGAAGCAATGAAAGAAGAACTTTTGCAGATTGGGAGGAATCAAACTTGGGAATTGGTCCAAAGATCGGCAGACAAAAATATCATTGGATCAAAATGGGTATTCAAAAATAAGCTGAATGAGAATGGGAAAGTTGTCAGAAAAAAATAAAGGCTTGTGTGTAAAGGCTACTCACAAGTGGAAGGTATATATTTTCAAGAGAATTTTTCCTCATTAGCAAGAATGGAAGCTATAAGGATGTTCTTGGCATTAGCTACTTATAAATATTTCAAAGTCTATCAGATGGATGTCAAGTCAGCATTTTTGAATGGTGAACTAGAAGAAGAGGTCTACATGGAGCAACCAGAAGGATTTCAATTACTAGATCAACTAGATATGGTGTGAATATTGAAGAAAGCTTTATATGGATTGAAGCAAGCTCCTAGAGATTGATATGCAAGGCTAGATAAGTATTTGAGTCAACAAGGATTTAACAAAGGTACAATAGCCAGTAATTTGTATTTCAAGACTAAAAATGACAAAATCTTGATTATAGTTGTATATGTTGATGATATTATCTTTGGAGGAAATGAAAAGATGTGAAAGATGTTTGTAGAAGAGATGTAGAAATAATTTGAAATGTCTATGTTTGGCGAGCTGAATTTCTTTATTGGGCTATAGATTAATCAATCAGAGAAAGGAATTTTCATTTCACAATCTAAGTATGTGAAAGAGATGTTGAAAAGATTTGGGATGGACAGTTCCAAACCAGTAAGTACTCCTATGGTGACTGGTTGCAAGTTGGGTAAATATGATGATTCACCAAAGGTTGATCAGAGCAAGTATAGATCTATGATTGGTGAACTATTGTATTTGATTGCTACTAGACCAGATATTATGCATGCGGTTTTTCTTATAGCTATATTTCAAGAAGATCCAAAGGAAACACATGTTACTATAGTTAAAAGAATATTCAGATATTTCAATGACACTTCCAATTATGGATTATGGTGTCATAAAGGCACTAAATTTACACTTAGTGCTTATACAAATTTATATTATGGCATTCTTTCTTGGATGTAGATTGGTGGCATGGTTGAGTAAGAAGCATGATTTAGTCTCTTTGTCTACTACTGAAGCTGAGTATATTGTTGTTGCATCTTGTTGTACACAAGTTTTATGGATGAAAAAAACATTGAAAGATATCACAGTGCTATATGATGATCTTATTTATATATTCTATGATAATACAAATCTAATTAACATTTCAAAGAAACCTGTAATGCACTTGAGAATGAAGCATATATCTATCAGGTATCATTTCTTGAGAGAGAAGGTCATGGAGAATGAATTCAAGCTTGAGTATTGTTTGACAAAGGATCAGATTGTGGATATATTTACAAAGGCTCTTCCTAAAGATACTTTTGAGTATCTTCAGAATAAGCTAGAGGTTACTGCCCCTCATTTTACAAACTAAGATGCATTTGGATATGCATCAGTCTAGTGGATTCATGGTTCTATCTTTTTGGACTGATGTTTTGGTGGCTACCTCTCATGAGGAGCAGGCAGTTTTAAGTGTTCTCATTATGAGTATTATGTTTCCATGTCAAAGGAAGTTTCAATGAACATATCTTTTTCCTTTGTCATTGATGTCAAAGGGGGAGAGAGAGAGAATTTGAAAAAGAGAGAGAGAAATCATGTGAAGAGGAAAGAAAGCTAATAAGAGAAATCAGGTAATGAGGAAGATGATATTCTAAGGGGGAGAAGCAAAAAGAAAAATCTTGAGAAGTATTTCCAGAACTGGTATGGTGTCTTTGATGGTTTTTCACATCATGTGTTGTCATCAATGACAAAGGGGGAGATTATTGCAAGAATGGAAAGAGGAATGAAAGTGTTGTCATTGATGTCAACCAATCAACTAGTTATCTACTAGTTGTTGTTGACTATATATGTTGGGGATATTGAGAAAATTGTATTAAAAAAATATTATAGGTATTCAGTTGTTAAGGACGTTGATCCGGTACTTGTGAACTATGTTTTTCTATGTTCTGGATGACATCCAAGAGAATTGTTGTTGGTCCATATTTCTCTTTGATGAAGTCTTATGACTTGTAATTCTAGAGTTGTGTTGCCCTTGTTCTATTGAAGATGGCTTTGAAATTTGGAAGTATCGAGATTAATTGATCTATGTGTTTTACACTGGTTTGGCCGACCATGTGTCAAGCACTATCTTCGAAGTTGGTGAAGCACATGTTGGATCTATTATGGGTCCCAGTGAAGCATGTGTTTGGGTTTCCCTCATTCTAATTCCATCCTAGGATGTTTGGCGCTAACCTAATTTGAATTTGAATTTGGATGGTCGACTTTGTATATTTTCAAAGTTGGAGATATTATAAATATAGAATATGCTAGCAATCAAAATTGTGTGTAAGAAAAGGAGGAAGATAAGTAAAAGAGTAGACATGACTTTGATATTATTCTAAAAGTGTGTGAGTTATGTGTGTGGTTGATCAATGTGAAGCTTAACACCGAGTTTCTGGATGCAATGAGCATAAGGCGAACTTTGTCATTCATGCAAGTTGATTAGTGATTATGGTGGAATCCTTTTTTGCATTGGGATTGTTGTCTTTGTGTAACAAGTCTTCTTTGTCTTCTTTGTATCTCTTTGGTAGTGAGCCCTCTGGGTTGTAGCCTTGTGGATAGTGAGTCTAGATGGTGAGTCCTTATTACAAGAAGTGGTCCTTTTTGTAATCGGTTTTGATATTCTCTATAGTGTGAGTTAATCCTCACCATGGTTTTTCCCTCATTGGGCTTTCCATGTAAATCTGGTGTTATTATCTTTGTGCATTGGCATTTGATGGTTAATCAGTTAATAATTTTATGTGTTAGTTCCGGTACTTGAATTTAAGGTTATAAAATATGACAACTTATTCACTACTCTCAATTGTCTTATCCAACACTATTAAGGATATTTTGGTTGATATTCAACACATTCTTAGTAAATTTGAAAGGAAAAAACTTTCACATATTTTCAGAGAAGGAAATAAGGTGGCCGACTCTTTAGCCAATGTTGGGTCTACTTTGAGCACTACAAGGTGTTGGATAAATTTGGAGGCTCTTCACACTAGTGTGCAAGAATTGATCCTTGATGATAATTTCTTTTATCAGTAATGATGAATGCTGACACCTCTTGCTTTGGCTTGATTATATTTCCTCTTACCAATAGTCTTCGTAAGATGAGGTGGAATAATATTGATGATTTGGCACGAAATTATGGATGATTGGGATGAGATCTGATTTGTACCTTCTACCTATCTAAGTTATCACTTGGGTCAGTAAGGAAATGACTCACTTGCACAAGGCTTCATACACTCACATTAATTATTTTTTGATAAATTTGAACTGATGGGCTACTGATATGATATCCCACCCTCTTAAATTAATATTCCATTAGACACTATAATTATGACCTATATGGTCATAATTGCTAAATCCCCTACCTCAATGTACCCTACCATCCTCCAATATTTCTTCACCAGCCTTGACCCCTTGGAAAATATCGTTCCTGTGTGGGATGATCTTACCATCTTAATCTAATGTGGTACAAACACCTATTACGACTGCTTATCTTGGGAAAAGTTTTCCTTTTTTTATCCCTTTTGTGTTTTAGAAAAATATGCATTTTTCTTGCTCCCCTTTGCTTTCAATCTACCCTATGCATGAAAATGGGAGGTGACAGAGTCATAACTGAGCTTGGCTCTTGCGAAGAGTTTCACTGTGATGCATTGGTCAAGCACATCCATGTCAAAGGGGGATTGGCCCCTCTTATCGAAAGCCTCAATGGACATGATGAAAAAATATTTTCTTATTTCACCAATAGCTGGTGTGATCGCAAGGTGACTGTGGGTGGAATTTCTTTCGAAGTCAGTGAAGATGTGATAGCCAAAGCTCTTGGGCTTTCTTGCACTAGTTAGAAGCTAAAAAAGCACACCAAAGTTCAAGATATGGATATTATGTAGTATTTTTTGAGGACAAAAAGCAACCCTAAAAAATCCATGTTGGTTACAAGAAGAGTAAGATTTCGTCACCTTGGGATCAAGTGTGTCCTGTTATCATGAAGTAAGTTACTGTAAGAGAGGGGGACCAACCACATCAAGGCCTTAGGTCATGGATGGCTAAGAGCAGCAGGCTGCCCTAACTTACCTCGATTTAAAGGAGTGTTAGGAAATGAGGGATGAGAATGAAGAGGACTATGAGGTCCTTCGATCACTTTGTAGACCCGAGGCTTGAAAGGAGACTAGAAGAGTTGGTTTTCAGGATCAACTCTGTGTCTCAAATAGCTCTCTATCATAGGACATAAGTGCAGTTATGGGATGATAGTGCGGTGCACTGGCGTCCGTACAACCAGAGGACCAAAAAGACAAGGTCTAATCACTGGAAAATAGAATGTCATCCTAGCTAATGATTTCTAAGGGAACAAAATAACACTAAAAAATTAAAAACATATAAATGGATATGATACAACAAATAGATTAATGCAAGGGTGACAAGAATGATCTCACAAAAAATCTTATTCGCCAACTCGCTCCAAGATATCTCCACGTACACAAAAAAGAGAGAGAAATTGTTGGGGAGATGTTTAGGGGTCTTCCTCAGTCAGACCCCCATTTTGGTGTTTCTACCTCCACAGAAAACCAAGTTTGCAATGATATAGAAGTAGAATGATAAAGAAGGAAATGAAAGCAATAGAACAAAAAATACTACTAAACAGTAATGTGCTAACTCAACCAAGTAATAGAGAAGTGGAGTAGGGAGCTTAGCACCTCCGCCCAAAGTGCTCAAGGCTAGTGGGGAGAAAATGAGAGGAACTCAAGCCTCTGTTGCAATGGTGTTGTCCTACACTTGGTCTATTGAAGTGATGGAGTGATGAGATTGATGCTTGAATGCTTGAAGTGCTTGAACCTGTGGATGGAGCTGTGCAAGAGATTGTGTAGAATATTGTGAAGGAGCTCAGACATAAAAAATGAATGAAGGTGAGTGAATTTGAAGGAAAGATGAAGAAAACAACCATATTTGGGTCGGTCAGCCGAAGGGAGGCGTTACAATTTGACTTCCAATGGGAAGTGTAATGCTTCTGCAGATTCCAGCGCCAGGAATCTGCCAGGGACGTAAGCATTCCACACGGATGTCTACGCACCATGTAGGCATCCCTAACAGTTTCATTTCTATCGACGCTCAAAACAAGCACCAAGTGGATGGGAGGTAGTGGGCTTAGGTGGAATTTAGCCTTCGAAATTGGTTTTCTAAAGTGAAGGAGGGTAAAAGAGGAATTTTCCCAAGGGGTGCAAATTCGCTCCTATACAGTTACTTTGGAAAGCTATTTTAAATGCTATTACTATTATCATATGCCTCTCCTAAACCATTTTCAACACTACCTCCTCATTAGTTTCCCTTTCTTTCTCCTTTCATATTTGGAAATTTTTATGAAAGAAACATTTGAGCTTCTTGCTAAGAACTCGGATAAACCCCCCTTCCCTTCACCAAGGGCTAATTTTATGTTTGTATCATTTCCATTTGGGCTTATATTGCCCGAAGCCTATTTGTGCTACTAGGGTTATTGAGGATCCTAAACCCCTAAAGTTTTTTGCTTCAAACTCTCCCCTACTATTGCTATTGGTTTGAAGCGTAAAATTTGTCTCCCTGCAAACCAACCCTCCTTAGACACTAAACCCAAGCAACTTGGCAAAAATTAAAAGGGTAACCCTAGACAATCTCACAAAAATGTTGTTGTTGGGTTGTGCATGTTGAAAAATACTCCTATCAAGAAGGTAGGAAAACATGCTAGCAAGGCCAACCCTGAACTAAAAAAGAAAAAAGGTATATCGTTCTATGTGAAAGAACCCACTATGGAGACGACGAGGATAATATGATGAAAATTGGTATGGAGACTTGTATGGAACCTTTCAGTGTTAGGAGATCCAATCGAATGGAAAAATAGAAACTTAAGGCCCATATTGATGAAATATATAGTAGCTTTAAATAGGGAAATGAGCACGTGGATAGAAAAAAGACATTGTGGAGGAAGTAGAGGACTATGTGGAGGATCTAAGCCACTTTCTTGAACTAAACAGGATGATTCTGGAGGATTCCACTCCGGAATCCTCCAATCATCAAATTGGGAAAGAGTAGGCTAATATGCTTGATGAATGTGTGAAAGATGACTACAAAGCCCTATAGGCCCGCATCTGCACCCTAGAGGGGAAGCTAAATAGGATCACCTTATTTTCCATCAAGTTCATCCACCACTCAGCTATGATTCTTTCTATAGTGCTAAGGAGGAAGTCAAGAGGAAAGTGCTTGAGTCAATTCTTAACTCTAGCCAGACTAGTGGGGAAGTTTTCAAATTCCTCATGGAGGAATGGGATAAATTATCTAGGTAGTGGTTTGGGTCTTGTCCACTCCCTCTAGGGGTTTGTTTTTTATATTTATGTGTTGTTTCTATGGTGATGTCTATTTGTTGTTACTATATTTTTTTTTTATTGTTATGAACTGATGAACTTTGGCTCGTGGGGATTTTTTCATGTTAAATTTATTGCACCTTGTAAATGGAGCTTATTTTATCAAAAACATATTTTGTTCTAGCTAAAATTTTGGCCATCAACTTTGGTATAAGTATCCAAGATAGCCTTACATAGTTTTTCTTTCACATCCAAAGATGCTCCAAACAATATGGTATCATCAAAAAATTATTGATGAGAGGAAGGGGCTAAAGAGGAGGAAAATCTAAACCCTAGGATTTTATTAGAAGTAATAAGTTGTTAGAAAATTCTACATAGAGCCTCCACAATCATATTGAAGAAGTAGGGGGAGAAGGGGTCCCTCGATCTTAGATCCTTACCCTCAAGAAATATACTCTAGAAATCTTGTTTAACAACACTAAGTAGGTAGGGAGAGAAATAAAAGTGCTAATAATTTTGAGGATCAT
This sequence comes from Sequoiadendron giganteum, assembly GCA_007115665.2. Taxonomy (NCBI): domain Eukaryota; kingdom Viridiplantae; phylum Streptophyta; class Pinopsida; order Cupressales; family Cupressaceae; genus Sequoiadendron; species Sequoiadendron giganteum. Next base: position 451,441,247 of record CM021105.1, read on the forward strand.
CTTACCAAACCCAAAATTTTCAAGGACAAGAAAAATGAAGGGCCATAATAGGCTATCATAATCCTTTGATATATCAAATTTAAGGAGCATAGTGTGTCTTTTTTTTTTTTCCATAGAATTAATGAGTTCATGAGTTGTAAGCACAACATCAAGAATTTTCCTACTAGGGACAAAACCATTTTGGCAAGGGAGATAAATTTGTGAAGTAGAGGTTTAGTTTTTCTAACCAAAACTTTAGATATCTATAAATATTTTTACAAAGGCCACATTTGGGTTGAAATTCAAATATAGTAGTAGCCTTTTCCATGTTAGGAGCTAGAACAATGAAGGTTTTATTCAATTTCTTTAGGATATTACCTAATCTAAAAAAATCTCTTGTAGCAATAAGTAGATCTTAAGAGATAATCTCCCAAGAAAATTAGAAGAAAGAGGGGAGAAACCCATTCACACCAAGGGCTTTGAAAGCACCAAAGGAGAAAAAAGTAGCTTTGAATTAGTCTAGAGAAACATCCTTGCACATACCCACATTATATGCTTCATTCAACACCTTAGATAACTTCCACAAAACCAAGCAAGTCATTCATCTCTTGGTTTTCAACTTCAAAATTTTCCAGGAAAGAGACAACATTAGCTATGTTCCACTCCTCAGAGACCATAGTGACATCACTAAGGGTGATCTTACTAATTTTGTTTCTTCTTAGACTATGTTTCATAAAAGACTAGAGAAAAAACCTAATGTTCCTATCACCTTCCTTGAGCCATTGTATTCTATATTTTTGCTTCTAGAATAATTTCTCCTTCTTCATGAGGTTCTACAATTCCATTCTGAGGGTGTGTTCTTTAGAAAAAGTGTCAACAATGATAGCACCATTCTCCATAGAATATTGAATAGATTTCATGTCATTTAATAATCTTTCTTTCTTCTAAAAAATATTATCAAAAGATATGTTGTTCCAATTTTTCACTTTATTTTTTATTAATTTTAACTTTTGGGCTAGAGTGAGCATATGAGTATCCTATAAATTAGTGTTCCACCACTTCTCAATCAACCCTTTGAAATTTGGATGAGATTCCCACATGATCTCATAACTAAAAGGATAGGGACCTAATTTAGTAGCCTCCTCCTAGAGTAAAATGAGAACAAAATGGTTTGAAGTTGTACAAGGGAAGCCCTTGAGGGAAAGCCTAGGAAAAATATTTCAATTGTGTGAGATTAAGAAACTATCAAGCTTCAGCTATATAATATTTTTCCCATAACTTTTGTTTGACTAGGTAAAAGAAGAGCCCTAAATCTCAATATCCATAAGACCCATGTTAGCCAAGAAGTCAACTAAGTCATCCATGTTATAAACATAGTCTTCAAGATCCCCCATCTTCTCAAAAGGGAAAAAGTAGATTTGAAGTCCCCCATAACATCTACAAATTTTTCAAGGAGTTATATTTAATACTAAGGATAAAGAATCTCATAACTTTTTTCTATCCAATTTAGAGTTAACTGCATAAATATTAATAAGAATCCAATGCAAATATTTAGAAAGGTCAAAGAAAGAAACAATAATGCATTTTGTTATCTAACATCATTCCCTTAAAATGCAAGGGGTTCCAAAGGGTGGCAATACCTCCAAATCAACCTCAATAGGGCTAACATAGTAATTTTAAAAGGCCAAATATTTGAAACTACTTGAGCAAAAATGAGTTTAGATATTTTAACTTGTTAGATGAGCATAATATCAATTTTTTGTCACATAATATATATTTTTATCACATGTTGTTTATGTAGATTCTTCAATCCCTTGATGTTCCAACATATAATATTCATAAAAAAAATAAAAGGGAGGAGCAAACCTTTGTGGTACACTTTATTTGGGTTTGACGAAGAGGCTCAAATATAGACAACATTTTAAAACTCACTTTTTTAGGGTTTTGGACAAGGTCCTTTGTTTCCCAACACAACATCTCTTGTTGTTTCTCTAGATCCTTTTTTTCTTTGTGAAGGTCTACCTTATTTGAGATCTCCTCCCACATTGATTCTTTGTTTCTCTTTTGTTTTCAATGAATAAGAGTTCATTCCTAACCTTAGGAAGAAGTGGAGGTTGAATTAGAGTTCAAAGAATAATTTCCAAAGCTAATAAGATGTAGAGAGTCCACCAATCTTCTACAAGTATCATTTTCCTCAAATAGTAGAGGAGACCTACTCCCCACCTTATCTTGCAATTGATTTTTCTCTACATGTTCATTTGGGAGAGGATAGGTCAGAGAGAGCTCCTTGAAATTCCCTTTCACAAGGTCATCTAGCATTTCCCCTTCCTTCATTTTTGAGTCATCTAATGTGGATCTAAAATTTTCACTATTAGGCACCCCAACTATGAGAACAAATTGAGTTACTTATGTAGCTTTGAGATTCAAGGTCACCAAGTGACATCTAGAGAGAGAGAGGGCACTTGAAACCACAAAAAAATTAGGGTGTAAGTCAAGGGAGGGAGGGAGAACTTACCCCTCCACAACACATGTATCATTCTTTAAGAAAGCAAAGTGGGTGCACCCACATCTAAAAGATCCGTGGAATTGGTGTGAGGATTATTGAGAGTTGTTCGTGACAACTTGATGGCTCGATTTTTTTGAGACTTTTTTTGTAGTTATCACTCAGGTGAAGAAACTTGTTACAAATTTGATAAAATAAACAACATTTTCATATACAATAGGTTACATCCAACTCCCAAGCCTTGAATTTAAAGTGATCTTAGAGGGTATAATTGTGCTAGTAGCTACATTAACATATAATATTGCAAGAACTAGACTATATTTTTGGAGGGTAACTTTATCAAGCATCAATTGAAGGGCACACAACCTACTTAGAGTGGGGGTGAATTAGTAGATCAAATTTACTTAAAAATCTTAACCCAAATTTATATACTAGAACTGATTCTTAAAGAAAAGTAAAAACCTAATGATCAAGGAACAACATAAGCATACATATATGCACAAATGAACACCAAATATATGTGGAAAACCTAAGGATGGGAAAAACCTAAGGGTCACCAAATGACATCTAGAGAGAGAGAGGGCACTTGAAACCACAAAAAAATTAGGGTGTAAGCCCTCTATAGGAAGGGAGGGAGGGAGAACTTACTCCTACACAACACACGTATCATTCTTGAAGAAAGCAAAGGGGGGGCACCCACATCTAAAAGATCCATGGAATCAGTGTGAGGATCATTTAGAGTTGTTGGTGACAACTTGATGGCTTGATTTTTTTGAGACTTTTTTTGTAGTTATCACTTAGGTGAAGAAACTTGTTACAAATTTGATAAAAAAAACAACATTTTCATATACAATAGGTTGCATCCAACTCCCAAGCCTTGAATTTAAATTGATCTTAGAGGGTAGAATTATGCTAGTAGCTACATTAACATATAATATTGCAAGAACCAGACTATATTTTTGGAGGGTAACTTTGTCAACCATCAATTGAAGGGCACACAACCTACTTAGAGGGGGGGTGAATCAGTAGATCAAATTTACTTAAAAATATTATCCCAAATTTATATACTAGAACTGATTCTTAAAGAAAAGTAAAAACCTAATGATCAAGGAACAACATAAGAATACACATTTGCACAAATGAACACCAAATATATGTGGAAAACCTAAGGGTGGGAAAAACCTAAGGGTCACCAAGTGACATCTAGAGAGAGAGGGGGCACTTGAAACCACAAAAAAATTAGGGTGTAAGTCCTCTATAGGAAGGGAGGGAGGGAGAACTTACTCCTCCATAACACGTGTATCATTCTTGAAGAAAGAAAAGGGGGGGCACCCACATCTAAAAGATCCATGGAATTGGTGTGAGGATCATTCAGAGTTGTTGGTGACAACTTGATGGCTTGATTTTTTTGATACTTTTTTTGTAGTTATCACTCAGGTGAAGAAACTTGTTACAAATTTGATAAAAAAACAACATTTTTATATACAATAGGTTGCATCCAACTCCCAAGCCTTGAATTTAAAGTGATCTTAGAGGGTAGAATTGTGCTAGTAGCTACATTAACATATAATATTGCAAGAACTAGACTATATTTTTTGAGGGTAACTTTATCAACCATCAATTGAAGGGCACACAACCTACTTAGAGGGGGGCTAAATCAGTAGATCAAATTTACTTAAAAATCTTATCCCAAATTTATATACTAGAAATGATTCTTAAAGAAAAGTAAAAACCTAATGATCAAGGAACAACATAAGCATACACATCTGCACAAATGAACACCAAATATATGTGGAAAACCTAACGATGGGAAAAACCATGTTGAGAAAAAAATATTGGATCTATCGTTCAAATCTAGCCTCACAAAGAAAAAAAATATACAAGTGAATTTTTCACACTTAGTAGACACCAACCTACTAGAGACACCAATCCCTTGAAGTGTTTGTAGCCACCAACCCACTAGAGACACCTATCAGGCTAAATGAAACAATATAACATGTAGAACACTATTCGTATCATATTACAAAGATAAAGCTTCTTGATCATCAATGTAACTCAACACATGTTAGAGTTACAACTAACACTCTTCCTCATAGCATATGGTCTTTTGATACAATTTTTCATTTTATCTTTATCACCTCTTCTTCAATTTTTACCAGTGATCAAATCTTCCTCACACAAATGTAATTCTAATTCATGTAGATAAATGTAGACACACATTAATGTATTTGAACATTTGAAATATATACATGACATCACATTAACACTCTTCAATTTCGGCCAAGGATCCACAAAGAGCCTGGATGACATAAGGTGTAACTAAATTTAAATTACATAAAAGGTGTATCAATTTGGTCTAAAATCAAATTTATTTCCGCCAACACAACATGATGTCATGTCCTACCATAGGAACCTTTACTAGATCTCATCCTAACACCACACATAGGATTTGAGTTCTACTTGTAACTAGCCATTACCGCACATGTCTTGAACTTCACCTTGATGATAGACAAACACAAGGAACATTTTGTCACTTCAAACTTATTACACACTAAACACAACCTCCAAAAACTTAGGAGACTAATATAGCTAGTGTAGACATACTCCCCTCTAAAACTGTAGAGAAAAAGTGCATTTTTGAAAGAAATATAGACTATTATAGCATTTCCAGAGAAATTTCTCTACCTAAAATATATCCTTGAATAGACTTCTAGAACACATCCCTCATGTTGACTACATACCCGATATGGTATAATAAACACACCAAAAATATGAAGGAAGTCACAATTCAACACACCTTAATGTAGGTTACTTGATATAGGATATGATTGATAGGATAATTTCTTCAATATTAATACTTCTGGATACATAGCACTTTAAATCAAGGGGGGTATAATGATGATTCTAGTACTCCTATAATCTCTTTTATTTTGACAACCTTCACATTTTATATCTTTGACAGCCTTTGACAACAATTGATAGCAACCTTTGACAATCATTTGACATCAATGACAACCTATGTTCAACAATCGCCCCCTATGTTCAACAATCTCCCCCTTTGTCATTGATGGAAAACAACAAAATTTTGGACACCACCACACTAGCTTTCATAATTATTTCTTTGTGGTAACATTTTATTCCCCTATGAAAGATATAATATTTTGATATTACTCTTTCTGAGCAATTTAGAATTTTGAGCTCACTTACTCCTCAATTCAGAAATTTGAGTTTACTCTCTCCCCCTTTGACATCAATGGAAAAGGGTAAAAAATTCCTATGCTAACATCCACTTACTCCTTGTACAAGGAGAGACCATTTTTTCAACCTTATCCACAATTACTAGTACACTACACCATCTGAAAACCTGATTCTCGAATAGAGTCCTCTTGAGTCCATGCTTCACTAATTATAAAAATACTTCTACAAGACCACCAACACTTTTTGCAGCAAGGAGGCCAAGCTCCCCCTCACCCTATGCTTCCTCTTGATTCAAGAGGAGGGAGAAAGAAATCCCAACTTTTTTCAGAAAAACTCAAAAGTCTCCTTAGGAAGTGGCTTTGTGAATATATCTACAACTTGTTCCTTTGTATCCACATATTCTTGTCTTACTTCCTTCTCTGCAACCTTCTCCCTCAATAAATGATACTTGATTGCAATGTGTTTTGTTCTTGAGTGCATCACCAAATTCTTTGAGATATTTATTACACTAGTTTTATGACAAAGAATAGTGATGGGATCTTCAAACTCAATATTCATTTCCTTCAAATTCTACTTCATCTAAAGCACCTGAGTGTAGCATGATGCTGCAACAATATATTCTAATTTTGTTGTAGATAAATAAAATGATTCCTGCTTCTTACTCAACTATACCACCAAACTATCTCCAAGAAAGAATTCACCACCATTTGTGCTCTTCTAGTCATCAACACATCTTGCCCAATCTGCATCTATGTATACAATTAGAGTGAAATTTTCACTCTTTGGATACCACGGTCCAAAATCTTTAGTATCCTTCAAATTCTTGAATATCCTCTTCACTTCTTTAACATGAGTTTGTTTAGGTGGTTCCTGAAATCTAGCAACCATTCCAACTACTTGCATTATAATATCTGGTCTAGATGTTGTCACATACAACAAGCTGCCAATCATGGACCTATACAAGGTCCGATCTACTAGAATAGATTCATCATCCTTACTTAACTTACATCCAGTAACCATAGGTGTTTCCACCAATTTGCAATCTTCCATTCTAAACTTACTTAGCATCTCCTCTATGTATTTTTGTTGTGAAATAAAAATGCCTATGTATGATTGTAAAATCTCTAGCCCAAGAAAGAAAGATAATTCTCCTAACATAGACATTTCAAATTCATTATGCATTACCTTCTACAATTCATTGCATATTTCTTCAATACTACCTCCAAAAATGATGTCATCTACATAAACCACAACTATCAGCATTTTTTCTCCTTATGTTTCTATTTATAGATTACTATCTTCACTTCCTCTCCAAAATCCTTGTTGATGCAAGTATCCATCCAACCTTGAATAACAAGCTTTGGGAGCTTTCTTGAGTCTATACAAGGCATTCTTCAATCTGCAAACATAATCTAGTTTCTTAGATCATTGAAATACTTTTGGTTCAATATAAACCTCTTCTTCTTGAGCTATCCATTCAATAATGTTGATTTCAAATCCATCTGATAGACATTGAAATTCTTATGTCCTAACCTTTTGTGCCAAAGCCAACTTTCATATGTCCTAACCTTCTGTGCCAAATCCAACTTTCATCCTTTTACACATTGAGATAAATTTTTCCATTCATCTCACTCAGATGATAAATATCACTATCTTTCATTCTTCCTTCCACAATCAATTCATTGGTACTTGATTCCCTAATTTCACATCCTTCGACACTAAAATATAGTTTGTAGCCTTTATCACACATTTGAATAACACTTAAACAATTATGCTTTAAACCTTCAACATAAAAAACATCACGTGTCTTTATTTTATCACCATAAAGAATTAAAGTACCCTTACCAGAGATTTTAGCAATTGAACTATTTCCAAGGGTCATTGGACCACCTTCAAATTTCTTGAAGTTCATAAACTCTCTTATCTCTATTCATATGGCTTGAGTAGCCACTATCTATAATCCATATATTTTTCTTCTTTTGTGCATGTAGTGCAATTTGAGCAATCAATGATTTTTTAGACTTCTTCTCTTAATGAACCTTCTTCCATACTTTTCTTGATTTATGAATTTTAATCTTTAATTCTTTTCTCACACTTTTTGGAAAAGGGGGACACATAGAATTGTTTTTGCAGAACTTCCTTGCAATGTATCCAAAATTATTACATTTGAAAAAAATGATTTTAAAATTGTACAAAGGTGCAAATAATCTATTGCTGAAAAAATTATTTCTTCTTATCAGAGCTTTTCTACAGTCAACAACCTTATGACCAAAATTATTGCAATTAAAACAATAACTAGAGAAAATAAAATTTGACTTGTTATTGAATCATTGTCTTCTAAATATTCTTCTCTTGTTCTATACTTGAATGAAGCCATCATTTCTTCTCATGGTTTCATCACTTGCCATGGTTCTTTCAAACTTTGAACTTCTAGCCTATCCTTTTTGGACTTGCCTTAGTAATTCAATCTACCACCTTCTTCTTATTATCATAACAAACTATTCTGATTTTGTTATGCGAAGCTCTCTAACTTTCCAAAATCTGGTCTAGGGTTTTAGTACTCCTACCAAATTTCATCTGTAGATGTTAGTTCACTTTCTCAAGATCTTTTCTTATTGTCACAATTTCTTCTTCTAGCTTCGCACAATATTTATCTCTTGATAGCAGCTTTTCTGTTAAAACTTCAATTATTTTTCCTTCTTCTATCTGGGTCTTCAAATCAATAATCATCTTTTTGTTTTCTTCAAATCCCTAGATACCTTTTCTTAGCTCTTACTTCTTCAATAATTTTGATCTTCAATCTTTTGATTTCCTTTCCAACACATGTCAACTCTCTCATGATATCTACCTCTTCTTCATTGTCTTTGGAGCCTATTTTAGCATCTCCTTCAATAGTCTCAAAATCCATAAACACCTTTTATTTTTCATTTCTAGAGATATCTTCTTCTTCTTCTTCTTTAGTAGAGTAATCTTCTTCCTCATTGGTGTAGAAAATCTTATGCTTTCTCTAACCTTTATACTTTCTTTAAAAATATTCATTTTTATTATTTTGCTCAACATTATTAGTATTCTTGTGGGGAAATTGTTGGAAGAATGAAGAAGAACGTCTAGTTGTGCATAATTTTTATTTTCATTGATGTCACCATGTTGATTGAGTCGTCAGTTTGATCCAGTACTTTGAACCGATATGAAGAACCAGTTTGCATCCTCCGATATTTTGCTCCGATATTTGTGTTGTAGATATATCCTCCAATATTTTGGTATTTTGGTCTAGTATTTGTGTTTCAGATATATGTGTGACCTATCTTTGGTCTATGCCGACATATTATAGCATGCTACATGCTTGGATTGTTTTTGGAGAAGTTTTGTACTAACTTGGAGCCGACAGTTAGTCTTTTTGGTAAATAAAGATTGCATCTAATTAGGCCGACCAAATTGATGCTTGTAGATGTATCATCTATATATATAAGCTTATTTTGAGATTGTTGAAGCGAATTGAATGCAAGGAATAGTGTGAATGTGAAGCGAAGTGTGTGAAAATGATGAAGTGTGTTAAGTTAGTTTATTGAGCTTCAAAGGAACTGAATCAACACTTTTTAGGTGTACTCTTATGAGTTCATTCTAGTTGTGAATCCAATTCTATATTTTAATCCTTTTGTAGGCAGTGAGCCTCCTTTCTTGGATGGTGAATCCTCCTTGTAAGCAGTGAGATTTTGTATATAGTAGTGAGCCTTTTTGTATTTGGTTTGGAAATCGATTATATTGTGAGCTAATCCTAACCATAGTTTTTCCCATTCTGAGTTTTCCACGTAAAATTATGGTGTTGATGTGTTGTGTGCTTTTTTATTCTATTAATTCTCTTGCTCATTTTTACTGTTATATGCATTGGAGTAATTAGATTGTGCTTGTTCAATAAGTTAAAGAAGATATCGATTCACCCCCCTCTCAGTATCTTGTGTATTCAATAGACACTTAGCCATAAAATGTCCTACTTATCCATAATTGAAACATTTGAAAGGTAATTTTTCTTTGTACTTACTAGAGCCTCTTTGTAGCTTTCTGACAAAATTTTCTTCCTCCAAAACTAATCCAAAATCAGAATCTTGATCAACCTGCTTCATAGACACTCTGAAAGCAACCTATTTCCTTATAGAATCTTCACTTGTAAATATCATCTCAAATGCAATTAAAATTCCATGTAGTTCAATCAATTTTGAATAATTCAAATCCTTAGATTCTTCAATAATAGATATTTTAGGATCAAACCTTATGGGGAGAGATTTGAGTACCTTCTTGATAACAATCTTATCTTCCAAAATTTCATCAAGACCTTGGATATGGTTAACAACTTCATCAACTCAGAGCATGAATTTAACAAAGTTCTCATCTTATTTCATCTTCAATCCTACAAATTGATCTCTACAAGTCAGCAACTTTTCCTCTTTGACTTTGTTATCGCCTTCATAGACTGTTTCCAATTTTTTCGAAATGTCCTTTGTTGTTTTGCACTACATCACTTTCACAAATTCAGAATTGGTCGGTCCATATAAAATAACATTATTTTCCTTACCACTGAGTTGAAGGGATCTTTTTCCAATCTAATCCCTAGGAGGGTTTTCAGGAGCCTCATATCCTTCTACAACTATCATCCAAATGTCCATTCCTAAAGCCATCAAATCAGACTCCATCCTAACTTTCCAAAATGTAAAATTGGATCCATCAAAGACTAGTACTTTGTTTCTAGAAGAACTTTCTTATGCCATCCTAGATCTACCTTAAGCTATTAGACTTATTCAAAAGTAACTTGGCTCAAATACTAATTGAAGGGTGGAAAATCTACTAAGAGGAGGGGTGAATCAATAGATCAAATTTACATGCCAGAACTAATTCTTAAAGAAAAGTAAAAACCTAATGATCAAGGAGGTGCCATACACATATACACAAATGAATAGTAGATATATGTGGAAAACCCAATGATGGGAAAAACCATGGTGAGAACAACTGCTTGGATCTAATATACATATCTAACATCACAAAGAAGAAAATATACAAGTGAATTTTGCACAATCAGTAGGCACCAACCTACTAGAGACACCAATCCCCTCAAGTGTTTGTAGGCACCAACCCATTAGAGACACCTATCCCCAAATTAAACAATACAATAGGTAGAACACCAGTCCTACAAGATTACAAAGATAAAGCTTACAGATCATCAATGTAACTCAACACATTTTAGAGTTACAACTAACACTCTTCCTCATAGAATATGATATTTTGATATAGTTATCCCTTTTATCTTTATCACCTCGTCTTTAATTTGCACTAGTGATAAACTCTTCTTCACAGAGATGTAATTCTAATTCATGCAGATACATGCAGACACAAAATGATGTACTTGAACATTTGAAATATATACATGGCATCACATTAACACTCTTCAATGTCAGTCATGGATTTGCAAAGAGCTAGGATGACATAACATGGACCTAAATTTAAAATACATAAAACGTGTAGCAATTTGGTCCAAAATCAAATTTCCTGCCACGAACACAATATGATGTCATGCACTACCATAGGAACCTTAACTAAGTCTGATCCTAACACCACACACAATATTTGAGTTCCACACGCAACTAGCCATTACCACACATGTCTTGAACTTTGTTTGGGTTACATACAAACACAAGGACCATTATATCACTTCAAACTTCTTACACACTAAATGTAACCTCAAAAAACTTAGTAGATTGATAGAACTAGTGTAGGCATACTCTCCTTTGAAACCACAAAGAAAAACTACATTTATAAAATAAATGTAAACCATTATAGCATTGCTAGAGAAATATCTCTACCCAAAAGATATCCTTGAATATAATTCTAGAACACCTCCCTCATATTGACTGCATACTTGACATGGTATAATAAACACACCAACAATCTGAACGCAATCACAATTCAACACACCTTAATTTAGGTTACTTGGTATAGGATATGATTGATAAGAAAATTTATTTAAGATTAATACTTCCAAATACATAGCACTTTAATTCAAGGGGGATATAATGATGATTCTAGTACTCTTGAAATCTCTTTCATTTTGACAACCTTGACATTTGATAGCCTTGACACCCTTTGACACCAACTAACAACAATATTTGGAAATCCTTTGACATCAATGACAACCTATGTTCAACATCAACAACTTGCTAAAGGAATTGGAAATGCTTTGGAACATATTGTAGTTTTTATAATTCTAGAGGAAAATAAAGTAGCTAGATCTAGATAGGAGCAACAACTCCTAGATCCTTGGCAAAGTTAAATCTCAATTTCCATTTGCATAAGGAAAGGAGGTTCTTTATTTTTTTGTCTAGAGCGCAAGGGCCCCTAGTAATAATCTTCCCTAGATCTTCCTTAATGAAAAAATTAAACAAAACTAGGTCATCAACCATAACACTTATGATGATGTTGCCCTTTAGTTTCTAGTTCAACAAAGCCCAATTCCTAACTTGGTCAACATTGGGAAAAAAAGAAAGGAACTTACCAACCAAACAATTGTCCATTTCTTCCATCATCACTTTAAGAAGGTCATCAGGCATATATATAAGCAACCCATCACCCAAAACATAGAGATGGGGGATGGACCATGTGCTGGGAAGAGGAGAACATTGACTGATAATTTTGTTCATATAAGAAACAAGGTCCTCTTCCTCAGAAAAATAAGATATTGTCACCCACAACCTTGCCAAAGATAGGAGGTAGGAGGGTCCCCTATGGGACCCATGCAAAGGGAACCATGCATTTGGATCTCACCAATAAAAACAAAAATAAAAAATAGGACAACAAAGCACATGAAAGGATTGACAAACCGATCACATGGAAATGTTTTTTTGTTTTTGAGACTAGTTTTAGAATATTTCCTATATTTTATGCTTTTCACCTACATATATGCTCTTATTAGAAACATTCAATATAATATTTGTAATATTCTATTGATCTTTGAAGTTCCATTTTCTTCCACATTATAAACCTAAATTTTAAAAAATCCTCTTGATTCACCTATATGATGATAATATTTTTTAAATCCTCATGAGATGCAATGACTCATAAATATACCAATTAGAGTGCACATACACTTAGAAATAACCATACATTATGGATTTTCATAAAGAATGAACCCTTAAATTTATATAATCTACTCTTGATAGTGTTTATATTTCACTTCTCTTAGCTTGGGTCAATGGCTATTTCATATGATTACCAAAAATAGTTATATTGAATGTTTTTGGTTTGCCTCATGAAAAGTATCAACAAGATTATCAAAAGAACTAATCGTACAAAAATAATACTAAAATTAAACATGCCTACATCATTCTCTATTAACTTCAATTTATCAAATACAACTCAATATTTTGTAAAGTTATTTATCCATTTTTAACATAGTATTAAACAAAATTTAATTAAAATATAGTAATATTTTTTTAATTCTCGTCATTAATTATCCCCAAAACATGGAATAATAGGGGCAGGGGCCTTGGCTTGATTGGCTAAAGCATCTTTTTGTAGGAAATATGTCACGAGGTCAAGTCTCCTCTTGTCCCTATGGTACCAGAGGGCGTGTCATGCAAGCTCCACTGGTCAGGTGAAAATAGTTTACCAAACAGAGTGCAGTTTATAAGGGAGGCTACCTAATTCCTATATATATATATAATCCTCTCAATCAATTGAGAGAGTATTACTATTATCATACACTATATCTAATGTAATCAAATAAAATTAAGAAAGAAACAAGTTCACTCTTTGATCTTTGGTAGTCAATAATATACCATATGAGATCAAATTAGAAGAAATATTTAATATCAAAGGCTTTTCAATAATAAGAAAACATAGTATCATACACACAATATTCAAATGAAGAATGTGAAGGCTGAGAATTTATAGGAAGATAAAGCTACTAGGAAGAGATAATTATGGGTGAGATAAAATGGTGCACAAATTATGAACTACAATTTTTCAATAATTACTTCTAATATCTGGCATGTAGAGCTTTGTTTTCTATTGTGATTTTTACTAACACACAAAAAATAGAAAGTTAATTTTAGCTCATTGATCCGTTATAAATCCTTTAATCAAACAAAAAATATTGAATACTCACAAAGTTAATTTTTTCTTAGAAAACCATAGTTTCAAAAAATACTCCACCTTATTTAGAGTGTCAATTTGAAGTCCCAAATTTTTTAAACCTTGAATGAATCAATAAAAACTCAAGAAAAATGAAAAAAAGTTACAAACACCTCAATTTTACCATAAAACAACCTTAATGAAATCATAAGAGAATGTCTCCTAAACCATGACAACAACTAATTTGGAAACCTTGATAAGATGGTTATAAGATTAAATTTAATATTAAAACTTTAAACTCATGCTTTTTTCATCAAATAATTAAAAGAGACTTATTAGATGTCCAAATTCTTCAAGATCTCAAATGGCCCTTAAAATGCACATACACAACAAAATTGGAATTAGAAAAATAGATTTAAAAAGGTCTGGAGAAAGAGAACCAAGATAAAAATGAAAATTTGTAGGACTGATGGCTCAAAATGAAATAAAAAGATTTTTACCTGCAAAGCCTCTTCTCTTTCATTCATTAGTGGCCCCACACTCTTCATGCTTTACAATTCAATGACAATACAAATCCTAGCTATGTTGTTGCATTCAAATTGGCCTTGTATTTGTGTGTGCACTATTCCAAAGGTTGTTGCAAGGGCTTAAGCAAATCAATAAACATTGGAGTAACAATTAGCACAATATAAATCTACATATTGTATAGAAGGAAGACAAAATAGATGGGATAAGCACATCATTTGACATTGATGTGAGGAAAGTCGAAGTGTTTGGTAGATGGTTTTTTTTTTTAGAAAAGGACAAAAAAGAGTATATATTAATTGAATAAATTGAAAGAGTTACATAAAGATTTCCAAAACTATCATTAAAATCTAGAGAACAAAAATTCAAGAAATTTTGTTACATAAACACCTTCAATTAGAAAACAAAAAAAACAAAAAGCCAACAAGAACAGAATGAAGTGTTTGGTAGATAGTTACACTATCGATCTACTTGCTTAGAAAATCAAACCCACCTAGCACTCACTAAGCTTTTCCTTGACATCACGTTGACGCTGTGCAGTTTCTTAATTTCTCCAATTTCTATTTGACACTAAACGATCCTTTCATAGCAGCATCCAAGGAGGGAAACTTTGGACCATGTCAATTTGGAGTGCATTCCATGCAAAGAGTTTGAAATGCACGTGGCCATACACCGTCTGTGTTCATCTTCTTAAATGATAGTATAAGAAATTAGTGTATTCATTGACTTACATTTATTTGACTAGGTCTTTATCATTTTATTTCAATATAGACCATTTCAATGGTTAAATAATTAACTCGCCATACATTATTATCTAGTTTCTAATTGTTCTAAAGAAGCAGCAATACGATGAGGCCCACGTCTTTCCTTTACAGTTGTTGCAAAAGACCAATCATTCTTCTTCACTTTAGTTTAATGTTTGCAATGAGCTTCCCTCTCGTATTATCCGATTACAGATGGCATAGATGTAGCAATGATTCGACATATATCTATGGTAGTACATATTCGTCTAATCTGGATCGAGTTCTCTCTAATCTGTCTAACATTAATGCTCCTCAAAGTTCAGGGCTTAAAACTTCTTCCTCTGGCCAAGCTCCCAACAAGGTCTATGGCCTTCTGCAGTGTATTGGGAACGTTTCAACAGAGAAATGCTCAGACTGTGCACAACAAACATATTATTCTCTTAAAGAAGAATGCGCCAACGACATAGGTGGTTGGGTATTGATGGATGACTGCTTTCTGCGCTATGACAAACTCTAATTTCATTTCAACACTCGATACCAATCCATATGTTTACATATATAACACCAAGAATATCACACAAATCAATTCCATCGCTGCCAGGGGCATGACCTTCGGTCTTCTATCAGATCTGATTGGTAGTGCTGGGAATCCTGCAAATAAGGGATTCGACTCAGCAGAAAGCTCATATTCTTCTACTACTGGTGCTGCTGGTAAAGTTTATGGTCTAGTGCAGTGTTGGAGAGATATATCCATCAACGATTGTACAACATGCTTGTCAAATGCAATGACAACGTTGGAGGAAATTTATGATACAAAACAAGGCGTCCAAGTTCTGTTAGGAAGCTGCACACTGAGATATGAGATCTACCCCTTTTTTGATTCCGGCGCTTCAGTCCCGACTGATGCTCCCTCAACATCCATCATTCCTCTTCCACCCAACACTCCTATTCATCAAAGTAAATTGCATCCACTCTTATCATTATATATATTTTCAATCTTGTAAATCTTGTAAATTTAATTTTTGAATTGTCATTTTGTGTATGACAAATATAAAAATTGCTTGTTGAATAATAATTACATACTAACCTGCAGAAATTTCAAGAAGATTGGCCTTAATATTGGGGATTGTGGGAAGCATAATAGTGGCCTTAGTTGGTTGTTCCTATGCAATCCGAAGCAAAGTAAAATCTGCAGTTTCCAGCCAACCAGTAACCCTAGTGACTCAGGATGAAGGTGCCACTTTCTTGGGTGGATTTACTATTTTTATTTTCATATATATATCTACATAAATTATTAACATATTATCTGTTTTTAAATGACAAATGAAGATCCCCAAGAAACCAGGCTATTCAAGAAAGAGCAAATTGTCTTCAGCTTAAAAAGTTTGATCGAAGCAACAGGAGATTTTAACGATAACAACAAGCTTGGAGAGGGAGGCTTTGGCACCGTATATAAGGTATGAGCGTGGTCAGTGGTTTGCATGGCAGATCTGAATTATAATTTGTTGGACTGGATAGAGTAGCGAAGATGTATATTTCATACAAGGTTCTGCAAATAGATGTGAGCTTGTTTAAATTCTTAGGGAATGATTAAAGACGGAAAGGAGATAGCAGTGAAAAAGCTGTCTGCAAGATCTGCGCAAGGGAAAAGAGAATTTATGAATGAGGTGGAGCTGATGGCCAATATTCAACATAGAAACCTTGTGAATTTGCTCGGATGTTGCGCCGAGGGATCTGAAAGGTTGCTTGTCTATGAGTATTTGCAAAACAAAAGCCTTGACGCCTTTCTCTTTCGTGGGTTATTCTTCAAAAACATTTTTTGTTTACTAAAATTGCATTTGTAAATTTCTTTCTAATGTTTCTCACCATTCCCCTGCATCTATCTTCAGGGTCATTAAGTTCCATAAATAGTGGGACGAATAAGTCTCGCTGAAAAATATCAGAAAAATTGTTGCACACTTCAGTAAATATAATGAGGATCAAAGAATAATATTCTTCGAAAAAATCTCTTAGGAGGCTATTACTAAAGATATGTTTTTCATTCTAAAATGGGAACGCAGACCCGGAAAATCGCACAAGGATCGATTGGCAAAAGCGATTTAATATCATAATTGGAATTGCGCGTGGGCTTCTGTACCTTCATGAGGATTCAAAGCTACGAATAATTCACAGAGACATCAAAGCAAGCAACATTTTGCTTGATGAGCAACTGAATCCAAAGATAGCTGACTTCGGTTTAGCGAGACTTTTTCCTGACAATGTAACCCAAATTCAACCAAAAGTTGCAGGGACATAGTAAGAATAACTCAAAACTTTTCTCTTTTGCTTGCAGTGCCCTGAAAAGTTAAGTGAATACAAATAAATGATCCTTTGAATTGGATTGATGATGTTTGGAATGCTTTGATGGCGTGCAGTGGGTACATGGCTCCAGAATATGCAATGGCAGGGCAGCTATCCGTAAAAGTCGACATTTATAGTTTTGGAGTTTTACTGCTTGAGATTGTGAGTGGAAGAAAAAATACCGACATCAATCTTTCAAAAGAAAAACAGAGCTTCAGCTTAGTAGAATGGGTAAGATATTAAAACCCCATTTAACAATTCGACGTGGGTCATTTATTGAGGATGATAAATAGAATCTTTCTGTATTGTGTGATGGCCGTGCAGGCATGGAAAGCTTATAAAGGAGGAAATGCCCTCAATATCGTGGATAGCGTGGTGGTAGGAAATTGCCCAGAAGAGCGAGTGTTGAGATGCATTCAAATTGGACTTCTGTGTACACAGGCTGATCCAGACGTCCGTCCAATAATATCTAATGTTGTTACAATGTTGTCCACAGATTCCATGCCGTTGCCAAATCCAAGCAGACCTGCGTTCGTAAGTATGACAAGTCAGAGTCCGAATATTAGCCTCGTCCTCTGCATTTCTTCTCGGAATGAAACCTCAATGAGTACAATGGAAGGTAGATGATGGAGGCCATAGCCACAATTTTACTATAAGATTGTTGTATTTATAGGAATAATATATGTAGGTGCATACACAATCTAGGTCGGTATTATAAGCGCTCCTGGTATGCTAAGCACACAAAAATATTTTCCAAGAGAGTTGATTAAGAAGAGCTAATCCATGCTTAAATGTGGGTCTAATATATTGAAGGTGTTGTAACTCCACCAATAATCATTGTTATATGCTTCAACTATATGCTGTAACTATATGGACAATTGCATGGGAGGAGGAAGGGGTCTTTTATTCTTAATACACATTTTTTTCACTAATGTTAAGATCATTACAATCTCATCGAATATTTAACAAACAAATTCATATATGAATTAATGGTGATTCCAATTAGTTGGTGGAATAATATCATGTAATTAAATCATCAACTCACATAAATGTGTCAACATGTATATAATTGTTATTATTGACATAAGCATTTTTGAAAAGATTAAAGTTGTATTATTTGTCTGTTAGAAGAATTATATAGAATGATGTACATGCATTTCATGCTTTGTAAAAAAATATGTCAATTATATCGTTTATTAAATTTGATTTGGCTCTATCAAAACCTATCTTAAATAGTATAGTTTTGAACATAGTTTATATACTTTTAAATGAGGGAAACCTCGGTACACTTCTATTAAGGAAGTGTAGTCATTAGTGAGACTCGGGATAAACTCATCTCTGTGGTCAAAGACCAAAAATGAAGAAGGATAGTCAAAGAGACAAACCACAATTAGTGAGTATGGTGCAAGTATGGGCAAGTACACTGGGCTGTCATTCACATTAACCCGCGATGGCATAGGGAAGGGGCATGAAAATACCATTATGGTGATATGGAACCCCCCACTCCACATTAATTTCTTTTAGGAAGGAGAAAATAAAAGGGAGACCTAGCTATAGGTTGTGGAAAAAATGGTGCATGGAGGATGATTGACTTGTGACCCACCAATAAAGAAGCATGGTGTGCATCTATAGGGAGAAGAAAAAGGGTGCACACCATTAATATAGTATGGCATTGGAAGACTTGATTTCTATAGTTAGTGTGGAAAATAAAGGCATTGTATTGCCACTAAACTATCACCATCCCCATAGGGTGAACCCACAAAAGTGGTTTACAATTGGAGTGAGGAAGGAAAAGTTGAAAAAAATGACCCTTGCCAAAAAAAATTGTTTTTGGGGTTCGAACGAACTAATAGGTTCAAATGAACCAAAAGAGGGTTTGAATGAACTAGGGTTCAAGCGAACCCATTCAATTAACTTCCCACCAGTTGTACAAAAATAAATAAAGGAAACCCTTTTTGAAAGGGGGTTCGAATGAACCCTGGTTCGAGCAAAATCCCTTGAGGTTTTCTCAAACCCCCCATTTCCCTCCTTCTCCCCCTAAGGTGGTAAAAAGGTCCAAAATTTTACGCTTCGAAGCTCAGTTTGAGGAAGAAAATGGAGGAGACTTCACAAACCCAATAGGAAGATGGTAGTCCTCGGAACGAGCTATCCAACAAATATAATTTTAATATGTTTTGGTTTTATTATGTATTTGTTTTTTTAGTTTTATTAAACATAGGTTTTTCATCAAAAATCAAGCTCTCTATTTTGCACATGTGGAAAAATAGCAGATTATCAAAAAAAAAAGTGAAAAAATATGTTCAGGCTAGGTATTGATGTCCTTGATCCATTAAAAAGAAAATTGAATTTCGATACATAGATAAAAAGTTATGTTGTATACAATCCACCTATGACTAAATTGTAATTGGTTTGACTTCAAAACTTGATTAAGGAAAAAATATTCAATAAAACACTATGAAACCAAATGAAAGTGTTAGATATCATAATTACAAATCTAAATTCGAAAAAATTATAATTTTATCCTTCATACAAAAAAAGTTATGTTGTATACGGTGAGCGTCACTCCTTAAAAATGTTGTTTTTTTTTTAAAAGCTAGTTTTCAAAGGAGATGGAAAAAGAAGTGCAATATGATTCCAAAAAAAAATTTAAAAATATATTTAGAATCTATAGACAAAATGTCACAAATCACTAGTTTGCATCATCTTCAAATTCCTCACTGTTTAGCCGCTTTAGGAGCCTGAAAGTGAAGATTTAGTTTTAAAAGATTAGTTTAGTGTCAAGTTTTCCCAAAACATGTAAACCAATATTGTGGGATCACCCCATAGCTGCTCATTGAAGTCTGGTTGGAAGGAAAAATAATGCAAAAAGTGGCATGGGAAAAGGAAGGTAGAGATGATAGCATGAGAGAAAGAATATAAAACTTGGGAGCAAATGCAATTGATGGGTGTAAAGCCAAATTCCTTGATAGTTTCTAGTATTCCTCTAGCCTACGGCTTAATGAGAGCTTTTAGATTGTCATCAAAGAAAAAGGATAGACATCCATCAAGCCAGAAGAAATCCACTAGACAGAGGGAGAGTGAGAGCACAAAGGTGGAAGAAATGGCTGAAAGAAACGTGGTCTTATGAAATGCATAGATTGCAAGATATGAACGATATGGATTTGTTGAAAAGGATTTAAAAAAATTGAAGAGAATGTAGTTGACATATGTAATTTGAGAGTATAAACTTTGATTCCATTCTCCCTTCCCATGTTGAAATGATAATTTTGGGAAGAGATTATTAGAGTAATCCTAATTATTGTTTTAGTAAGCATATGGTTGGCATATCTCTCTAAGTTTGGGTGTGTAGTTTGAGATAGCATGGTTGATATATAAAAGTATCTTGCCTTGGCCGTGGGCTAATGGATCAACTTGATAAAAAGATGAGGAATTTTGTGTCTACCTTATAAATATCTTCAACCCCATTTCTAAGGATATTTATACTCCTCCACTTTTCCCCTTTCTAAATAGTAATTAATTTTTATTTATTCACTTCTATAACTGAAAAGGGGTTTGAGAAGTAGGAAGCTCATGTTGTTTAATATGAAACTTATATAACTGAAAAGGGGTTTGAGAAGTAGGAAGCTCATGTTGTTTAATTTGAAACTTCTATAAAGGTATGTGCAGGATCATCATGGAAAAAATAGGCCCTTAAATGGCAAAAAAATTAGAAAAATCAGAGTTAGGCAACTTGACATAAAAATTTGAATAAGTTATCTATATTATTCCAAAAATATGTAAAAATAGAATTTGTAGAAAATTGAATGTAGTTTCTAAATTACTAGGTTTATTTACAAAAAAATAAAATCTATTTGGTGAAAATTTGAAATTTCAATATAGTAGTACTTAAATTTCAGGGAAAAATAAGAAGTAGGTGTTTGTCTGACCACCCTAACCACATTAAAATGATAATATTTTTTTCTAATATTTTAGATATAAGTAGAGCACTCATGTCTCGATGTGATGCAGATTTTTTTGTAATTTTTTTCCAAGTAAATAATTAATTATAATTTTTTTATGACAAATTTGAAAAAATATAAACACTTGTATGTCTGACCACCTTAACTTGGTCAAAACTTCATGAAATTTAATTTTTTCTTTTTTAATTTATAGAATGTGACACATGTTTTGGATTCAAAAAATATGATACTGTTTGAAAGCTATAGATGTTTTTCAATCAACCTAAAAATCATGACTTTAGTTGTAATTCAATAGAAAATGAATAATATTTATTTATTAAATTCAAAGTAAAGCATAATTTATATTGGTGGAAAGTTGAGAATCTCCTTTAAAAACCCTTTTTGTTTCATCAATTTTGAGTAAAAAAAAATTCGTCAGCCACATACCCATCATATTGCCACTTTTTGGCCCATCATGATCTTGCACATACCCATAACTAAAAAAAGGTTTGAGAAGTAGGAAGCTCATGTTGTTTAATATGACACTAATTGGGAGAATATGTGACAATTCTACTACAGTTACTATTTAAATATACTTTGTAGTACCTTATGAGGCATGTGCTTGCATATTTTAGAAAAAAAAATTATTTCCACCAAAATGTAGTTGTGGTTAATGGAGATATATTCTTATGTTGAAAGATAATATAGAATTCATATGTGTGTTTTATTCAATGAGAAATATAAATTATTTCAAGATATTGTAGCTCTTTGTGGAAACATGATAAGAATTATCTTGATTGGCACAACTATTAAGAAATCATACTATTGGACATGTTATAGTAGACACTCATTATGACACCATGATTATATTTGTATGTAATGTTATTAGGGTGCTGAATTGAGAGTAGTAGTATTAAAATATGGTGGAATGAAACACCTTATTGGGGTATTATAGGAAGCATTCATAATATCATAGTTCATGTTAATGATAAACACAAATGAACATATATGTCAAGCATAAATTTTATTACATTAAGAATTATAAGTGTATAGGTCGTTTCTCCTTAAAAATATTGCAATTATATGTGGCTATAACATTGATATTATAGATTATACAATTAAATGTTCTTTATATTGGAACATATGTAGTGATTGATAATGGCATGCTACTATAGGAGTAGTGCAATTCTTAAACATGGATAGTTTTTTTGGTCAATTGAATAACTTGATTTCCTTACCTTATAATAGAACATCTTGTGGATCCATATCAAGGCTTGCATAAGGGTTGCATTGTGAAGGTATTTGGGTGGTAGTTATATTTTACTGTAATATTCCCTTAGTTACAATATCTCAAAGTTATAGGACAATATTATTATGTTAGGGTTGAGTGTGTTGACCCTAGTTGTATGAACAATATTTTCAGACTTCCTTTGGATTCATTAGTAGAACTTGTTATATGGTATTGAATTTTACCATTTTTCATTTCAATATATGATAAATAAAATAAATTTATAAAAGGATCATTAATCGCATTTGTTATCTTTGTGCTTGGGTATATCTAGAGGAAGGGTCTATAAACTTGTAATGTTTCATTACCATGATATTAGTTCTTTAATAAAGTTATATGTACCCAATTATGGTTAGCTACTTAAGAAAGGACTCGATTCATATATTCCCTTCTTGACTATATTTTTTAGGCTCATTAACAATCTATTATTGAATTGGGTATGTGCAGGATCATCATGGAAAAAATAGGCCCTTAAGTGGCAATGAAAATTCAGAAAAATCAGAGTTAGGCAACTTGATGTAAAAATTTGAAGAAGTTATCTATATTATAAATATGTAAAAATAGAATATGTGGAACATTGAATATAGTTTATAAACTACTAGGTTAATTTTTGTAAAAAAAAATATATTTGGTGAAAATTTGGAATTTCAATGTAGCAGTACTAAAATTTCAGGGAAAAAATAAGTAGGTGTCTGCTTGACCACTCTAACCATAATAAAATGATAATATTTTTTTATAATATTTTATATATAAGTAGAGGACTCATGTACAGATGTGATGCATATGTTTTTGTAATTTTTTTTCAAGTAAATAATTAATTATGAATTTTTTATTACAACTTTTAAAAAATATAAAAATTTGTATGTCTGACCACCTTAACTTGGTCAAAACTTCATGAAATTCATTTTATTTTTTTAATCCTATAGCATGTCAAGCATAGAATGTGACAGATGTTTTGGATTCTAAAAATGTGATACCATTTGAAAGTTATAGATGTTTTTCTATCAGACTATGAATTAGGACTTTAGTCGTAATTTTAATAAAAAAATGAATAATAATTATTTATTAGATTCAAAGTAAAATATAATTTATATTGGTAGAAATCTGACAAGATCCTTTACAAACCCTTTTCGTTTCATCAATTTTGGGTAAAATAAAAGTCATCAACCACATGGGCAAAGTCTGGAAAAGCAAGGTAAGTTGTTAAACACGTTTTTCGTTTTGACTTCTTAGGATTGGCAGGTTTGAACGAAATCTGAGCCTAATCCTAATCCTAAATCCCTAGGCATTAAATTTTGTGTCATCATATTGGATATCCGATTCAAATCGTATATCCGATTTGAATATGATGTTTGATATGTTTTAGATATGAGTTTTAAAAAATTTATACAATTTTTAATATATGATTTCAAAAATGCAATAAATTTTATAATTTAATATATGTAATATACAATAAAGTTTATAATGTAATATATAATATACAATTTATGATAATCTCTTACCGAATTATGTATTTAATATATATAATATATTATATTATTAAATGTATAATATTTAAATATTATTTCAATATTTTAGTTAATCTATAAATATTTAAATATATATTAATAATATATAAAATAAATAAATATTATCTCTTTCCCTCTCTCTCTCTCCAACTCTCCAACTCTCTTTCCCTCCCTCTCTCCTTCCCACTATCCCTCCCTCTCTCTCTTTCTCTCTCCCTCTCTCTCTCCCTCCCTCAACCCTCAACCCTCTCTCTCTCTCTCTCTTTCCAACTCTCCTCCTCTCTCCCCACTCTCCCTCTATCCCTCTCCCTTTCTCCCTCTCTCAATCTCCCTCCCTCAAACCTAAACCATCTCTCACTCTCTCTCTAATTATCCCTCCCTCTCTCTCCCTCCCCTCTCCTCTCTCCCTCATCTCCCTCTCTGAATCTCCCCACTCTCCATCTCCTCTCTCTCCCCTCTCCCTCTCTCCTCTCACTCTCCCACTCTCCTCTCCCTCTCTCTCTCCTCTCCCCTCTCCCTCCCTCTCCTCTCTCCCTCCCACTCTCTCCTCTCCCTCTCTCCCTCTCTCTCCCTCCCACTCTCCCTCTCCCTCTCTCCCACTCTCCCTCTCCCTCTCTCAATCTCCCACTCTCGCACTCTCTACCATTAACCCTTAGGTCTATGTGGCCAGAAATCAGATAGCAGATTTGAATCAAATATCCAGTTTTTAAAACTTTGATTTGTAGAGTTAAAATCTTACCATTGCAAAACATTTTGAATTTTTTTCCAAATAAGATATCCAATTATATCAAATATAGAATTTGTGGGACATTTTTGTGCATTCCAACGAACCCTACATTCTATTTGCAGCACTTTGCAAGCGACAAATGCATGGGTTCAGATAGGAAGAGACAATGATAAACTTTTTGGAGCATCTTGTACTCAAATTTGTCATAAGGAATGATTTTTTAGCATGTTTTATGAGGTATAATGGGGAGCAGCAGTCGTCAGAAGCAAAACCATAAGAGAAATATGACAAAAGAATAAATTGAAGAATATAGACAAAGAGATAGAGAAGGTCATAAGAAGAAAAGACAATGTATGCTAAATATTGGTGAACCTGAGCCCTATGGTCTTTCAAGTGAAGAAGAAATTGAATATATGTTCAAGTTGAAAATGTTCAAATTGATATTGAAAATGTTCAAGGTGAAAATGTTGGAATTGAAGATGTTGAACATGATATTCAAATTGGGAATGAAAATATTGAAATTGATAATGAAAATGTTCAAGGTGAAAATGTTGGAATTGAAGATGTTGAACATGATATTCAAATTGGGAATGAAACTATTCAAATTGATATTGAAAATGTTGAAGGTGAAAATGTTGGAAATGAAGATGTTGAACATAATATTGAAGCAAGTGTAAATTATGTTTCACTAGATTACATGAGAAATCAAGAACCTTGTGTGGAAGAAAGACATATTCCAAATTCAAGACCTTCAAGGACCCCTAAATGGTTAGTTGAAATTGATGATAATATTATAAACAATTTTGAAGGCAAGAGGTCAACATGAATTATTCGGTTGTAGGCTAGAAGACTTTTCAACCAATATTTTAACGATAAGACATTGACCAAGCAATGCCACTTTTTGTACAATTGCTAAAGATGCAAAAGATGAGACCTTTGCTAGCCAAATCGAATATTCATGTGAACAAGAAGACCGAAAAAAACTCTATTATTGACAAAAATATTTGTAATGCTCTCAAGTATATTGGAAAAAATAAGAAGGAAAAATATAAGAGAGTTGCTCGGAGAGTCATTACAACCACCCTAGTAAGCCATCAACTGAAAAAGGCTCGCTTTATGAGACAAACTTGTATCGATTTTGACATAAATCGTAAAAATTTGGATATAGCACTTGCAAGAAGAGAAAGAATTGTTGATCTTCTTCAAAATGATACATGGGATTTTGTCAGGATGCTTCCACATGTTGATAAGAAGCTAACCAAAAATATAAAGCAAGCAATTCAGAAATTTTGGCATGATAACTCTAGAGTATCACCCAATGCAAATGATACATGTTTTAAAGTTAAGAATTGGCAATTGCAACCGTACAGTGCATCCTAAACATTTCTTGAAATCAAGCCAAACAATTTTGTTCAACAAATTTATTCAAACACATCCAAATATGGAAATATTGCAAAGGAATTTTGAAGGTTTGAAGCCATTTTATTGTGTGCCTCTTAAGATTTGTAATACTTGTTGTTGCAAATACCATGTGGAGTTTTCAATGTAACATGAACTATTATGCTATATCTATTCTACTTTGCATACTAATGAAATGTTGTAGGAGTGTGGTGCAATGCATCTTCTGAAATCATCAAGGGACTTGCTAGATCTATTTTTATGTTCTAGAGATGATGGTTCATTTTTCTATAGAAATGATTGTTTAAATGTGAAGTGCTCACAATGTGGTGGCTTTTCAAATTTTTTTCAATGTTTTCATGAGGGTTCCGAACATGAATTTGGAAAGGATCTTGTTGAGAAAAAGAGATATGAGATAGTCAAATATACTTTGCAGAGTGGAGGTGAAGGTTCTAGATGCGAGTTGGTTACAAAAGAATACAGTGTTGCTGATTTTATTTCAGATTTTAAGGAAACAAATTTCTACAAATATGCAAGGCATAGTCATAGGTCTCAGTGGTTGGATCAACAATTCAAGATATGTAAGGACTCTTTTCTGATTGGCACTATTACATCAGTGGTTGATTTTGCAAAAAACTACACATTGCAACCACAAAACGAGGTACAATATCAGTATTACAATTCCATTCATATTGGTATTTTTGTCCACATAACGTTTAGACATACACCTGATAGTACAAAGGAGGATCGAAAGATAATCAAAGAGTATCATTTTTATATGAGTGATGATAGATCTCACTTGTCTGAGTATGTCCAACATTGTTTCGAGATTTTTTTTGAGTTCTTGCAGGAGCATGATATAGCACTGGGCCGACATCTCAATTGGTTAGATAAATGCACAAGTTAGTTTAAGAATGCTCATATGTTTTACTAGTTGAGTAGAATGCATGTAGAGAAGGGTGTACCTAATATTTGGAGTTTCTTTTAAGTTGGGCATGGGAAACGGGAGCATGATGGAGCAGGTGTATGCGTAAATAAAGCTCTAGTTAAGGAGCAATTATTGATTTTAGGAGAAAAATTTAGTGATGCACGTTCTATTGTTGATTGGTGTAGTTCAACATTGTCATAGGGAGGGACACTTGATTCAACAGTGCACAGATTCTTTTGGTTGGATGAGAAGGGTACAGTGGGAGGCAGATTGGATTGTCATACAATGAAAGATTCTTCAAAGATGCATTCGTTTCGAAGCTTATATGCAAGCACATGGACCATTTGGACATGATAGTTGGCTTTTTTTTGTCATATTTGTATTCAATGCGAGTAGGATCAATGCGAGTCAATTGAGTGGGTGGATACATGGGTTCCATAGTATCTAACTCTTTTATCTCAAACTATATCCATGACAAATTACACAATGAAAAGTTCACTTGATTACGACTGGATTTTAGATCTACTATAGCCAGGACATGTTTTTGTAGTTGTTGCAACGCAGGGGAATGAAGAGAGATCAAAATATTGGTTGGCTCGATGTGTGCAAGTAAAGCACAAGCTAACACAATCGATGGAAGATGATGATGGGTTCATGTATCCTACAGGTTCAATTGTGGTTGCAAGAACTTGGTTGCGAACATACATGATTAGAAAGAATGGCATACCAGCATTTGAAGACTATAAGAAACACAAAACCATTCTCATGTATTCACACATTGTTATAGCCACAAATGTTAAGTTGTTGAAGCATCATGCTAAACCAAAGACAAAACAACTATGGACACTTAGTAATGTTGATCATGAAGCAATATTGGATACTCTTAAGCAAAGAGATGACCCTTCACGCACACTTGAATAACATATTCAAGAATGGAGGGTACAATTCTTAGGTTCATTAGTGTTCTTTATTTAATACTGATATTTTGTGTACTATTGCAATGCAGGTCTCTTTAATAGTGATATTTTGTATGTACTTTTGGGATATTTTTGGCATGATTGATCATGGACCTGTTGCAACAATAGCCAACTTTGATCCTTTCAAAGAGGTATGTGACAAATTACAATAATATAGATTGGTTATTCAAAGCATATTTTATAGTTTGCATTACATATTCATTATCATTTAGTTTGTTTAGATTAATATAGATTTGTTAGTCTAAGCATATTTTTTGTTGTGACAATATAGATTTATCATTTGAAAAAAATTGTGATATTCCTGGCACGATTGATCATGGACTTACTGCAACAATAGGTAGCTTTGATCCTTTCGGAAAGGTATGTGAAATATTACAATAATATAGATTGGCTATTCTAAAAATCTTTTCTATTGTATGTAGTTTAACTGCTACCTTGATGGTTTGTATAGGTGCTTGTCACTCCAGAATGTCAACATACTACTCTTGTGGAAGACTATGCCCTGAATGCCTCCAATAGGAAAATTTTATAAAATTTAAATTTTGAAATGTGAAACAATGTAAAAAGGTCATAACTGTGTATAGGCATAATCTATATCTAGTGATGTTTTTTGAAATACGGGTCAAATGTTCGGCATTGTATAAGGGGTATGTTTAAAATGTAAAGAGATTTTTGTACTTAATCAAGCTACAACCGAAGGTTTTCTTCCTGGTTCTTTCCTGTTGGTATGCTCGTTTGAACCAGGTTTTGTAATATCTCCTATTTATATATAATAAATTACAGTGGCTTGCCACTTTTTCCAAAAACAAAAATGTAAAAAGTTCATGTGAATTTCATTTCCCATGTAATTGATTCTTTGATCTAGCAAAGTGGAAAAAAGGTATTTGGGTGTGCATGATGTTCAAGCTGATTGGGTAATATTTTTCTGATGCAAGAGCTAGGTGGCTTTAAACAACACAATTACAATTAAAGATGATTTAAACTCCAATTTGATCATCAAAACCAAAATTGGGTGCAACTTCACTCCCCAATCCTTGCCAAACCCTATAAAATCATCAAACACATCTATTAGGACTTGCAGAAGTTTGATCCAACCTTAAATATTTCTGCCCCCACATTTCATTGACATTAGCACTTTGGACTCTTAAGGGAAATCATCGATTCAATGTAGCTCAGAGTGATTTGGCATATTTGGGTGAAAAAGAGGACCATAACTAGTGTAAAATTACCCATTCAGACATGTTGGAAGAGTCCATTTGGTCGTAAGAGTTAGAGAATGAAATTTGCACCACTTTGCAACTTTACACTGCTTGCATTTGACAACTTTTCCCTCAACTGAAAACTCATCACCATGGGAAAACGCCTCCGATATAGAAAAAATCGAGAGAGGTTATTGTAGATGGCACCAACATGATTCCGTATACTTAGATGAAGAGTCTCTAAGTGTCATGGGTTCCAATAAATATCCCTTCGAAGATTGCTACCTTTTAGTAGTTTGGACTCTTAAGGGAAATCATCGGTCCAATGTAGCTCAGAGTGATTCGGCATATTTGGGTGAAAAAGAGGACCATCCCTAGCATAACATAACCATATGGACGTGTTGGAACAATATTTTTGGTTTTACGAGTTACAGAATGAAAATTGCACCACTTTGCAACTTTACACTGCTTGCATTTGACAACTTTTCTCTCAACTAAAAATGCCTCTGAGATAGAAAAAAATGAGAGAGGTTATTGTAGATGGTCCCAACATGATCTCATATCCTTAGACTAAGATTCTGTAAGCATCACGGTTTCCAATAAATAGCCTTTCAAAGATTGCTATCTTGTAGCACTTTGGACTCTTAAGGGAAATCATCGGTCCAATGTAGCTCAGAGTGATTTAGTGTATTTGAGTGAAAAAAAGGACCATACATAGCATAAACGTACCCATCTGGATGTGTTGGAACAATCTATTTGGTCGTATGAGTTAGAGAATTAAAGTTGCACCACTTTGCAACTTTACACTACTTGCATTTGGCAACTTTTCCCTCAACTGAAAACTCATCACCATTGGAAAACGCCTCCCAGATAGAAAAAACTAAGAGAATTTATTGTAGATGGTCCCAACACAATCCCACATCCTCAGATGAAGAGTCTTTAAGCATCATGATTTCCAAGAAATAGCTTTTTGAAGATTGTTGCCTTTTAGCACTTTGGACTCTTAAGGGAAATCATCAGGCCAATGTAGCTCGGAGTGATTCAACGTATTTGGGTGCAAAAGAGGACCATACCTAGTGTAAACATACCCATCCGAATGTGTTGGAATAGTATGTTTGGTCGTACGAGTTAGAGAATGAAAGTTGCACCACTTTTCAACTTTACATTGCTTGCATTTGGCAACTTTTCCCTCAACTAAAAACTCATCACCACAGGAAAATTCATCTGAGATAGAAAAAAATGAGAGAGGTTATTGTAGATACTCCCAACACAATCCCATATGCTCAGACGAAGAGTCTGTAAGCATCATAATTTCAGAGAAATAGCCCTTTCAAATATTGTTGTCTTTTAACACTTTGGACTCTTAAGGGAAATCATCGGTCCAATGTAGCTCAGATTGATTCGGTGTATTTGGGTGCAAAAGAGGACCATCCATAGAATAAACATACCCATCTAGATGTTTTGGAATATTTTTTTTGGTCATACGAGTTAGAGAATGAAATTTTCACCACTTTGCAACTTTACACTGCTTGCATTTGACAACTTTTCCCTCAACTGAAAACTCATCACCACGGGAAAACGCCTCAAAGATAAAAAAACCGAGAGAGGTTATTGTAGATGGTCCCAACATGATCCCATATCCTTAGATGAATATTATGTAAGAGTCATGGTTTCCAATAAATATCCCTTCGAAGATTGTTGTCTTTTAGCACTTTTGACTCTTAAGGGAAATCATCGGTCCAATGTAGCTCGGAGTGATTCGGCGTATTTGGTTGCAAAAGAGGACCATCCCTAGCGTAAACGTACCCATCTGGACATGTTGGAATAGTTTGTTTGGTTGTATGATTTAGAGAATGAAAGTTGCACCACTTTGCAACTTTACACTACTTGCATTTGGCAATTTTTCCCTCAACTAAAAACTCATCACCATGGGAAAACGCCTCTGAGATTTCTGCCTAGGTTAGACTATGAGAGTCTATAAGCATAACGGTTTTTGAGTAACATTTCATCAACGATTGTTGTCCTTCTACAGTTTGGAATCTTAAGGAATTTCATTGATTGAATGTAGCTCGGATTGTTTCGGTTTGTTTGGGTGTGAAAGGGAACCATACCTAATCTAAATGTACCCATCTAGATGTGATAGAATAGTCATTTTGGTCATACGAGTTGTAGAACAAGATTTATTGATACCTCCAATCGAACACCAATGTTGTTTTTTATGCGAAAAAAAGCCATGAGACCATAGCTTATTGCATAAAACTAGTCAAAAACCTTTATTTCAACCCTACCACAACTTCTATACTCTTATCTTGCACTTCCTTTTACAATTTTAATAATTTTCCCTCAAAAGACTACATGGCAATTTTGATAATTTTAAAGCAAGAATGCATTTTTGGCATATTGGACCCCTAGACTCAAAACTTCAACTTAATACACCTTAAATGGTCTTCATTGACCTTATTTAGCATAAATATATCGCACCTAATCTCTCAACCTATCAAACTTCAAATTTCTAATCTTGCAAATAGTATATTAGGTGGGAAACTAGAGAGGAAGAGTTGATGGTGAGTGGCCTAGTGAAGGCTAGAGAAGAAGAGTTTGAGGAATATGGTGTTAGGATAGGGAATTTTCCTTGCTTGTTATATTTGGTTATGTGGAAAATGTATGGTACTATGAGGATTGTTCTAACCATAAAGAACCTGAGAAATATTGTGAAGAGAACTCGGGGATTATGGTGCAAGAGCACCTAAAACATTTAAGATTTCATGAATTGACAAGGCCATTCCTCCTTCTGTATAGGTTGTACTTCAGAAGAATGGGCATGAATTAGATAGGGTTAGGTGTAGGAACAATTTTTTAGGGGTGATAAAGGGATTAGAGTGGTCTAAGAAGGCTTCCTTGTTAAGAAATGTGGTCTCATAGAATTCCATGACAAGCAAATGCAATTCACAGCTGCTGGGCTAGTTTTTAGTTATGCAATGTGAATTAATTGCATAACTTCTTAGGTTGACTTTGTAAAAATTATATTGTAATTGAATTTTTTTCATCTATCAGCATCTAGTTGTTAGTTATGCAATGTGAAGTAATGCTTTGAGTTTGAAAGATGTGCAGTGCAATGTAATCAGCGATATAAATATAAACTACATAATATAACCATTCTTTTTTATGCTATAGTACATTGATATTTAACCATTGCTGAAGATAAAATTTTCAAAGAGTTTAATCATGCACATTAGGAACAAATTAAATTTCGATTGTCAACTTCTATATATCAAATTATCCAATAATCAAGTGTATTTCCATATACAAAAATGGCATTGACGCCAACTAAAACAAAGTTTTACAAAATGTGGCATATGCCATCTCAATATCTATTCAAAATTCACATGCCAAAATGTCTATCTCATCCTAAACTACTAGTGGATCATCAAAATGGAGCCTCTTTGAAGCACTCATTGGCTCTGAAGGTATCTGCACAAGAAAAATTCAAACCACAATTGAGATTAGTTATACTATATAATTTAAAATTGAATAATTAACATCAAAATCAATATACATTGAATTTTAATTGAAATCTTGATTACCTGAAATATACGTCTCTTCAAAGGGTCGGGAGTCTTAGAATATACAAAACCAACTTTTCAAGTGCCAATCTATATATGTGAACAAAAACATAAAATTGATCCAAGTTAGCATACGATTATTTGTAATAGGAACATATTTACCAAACACAAAAAGAAAAAACATGTTGCATAACTCTTTAGGTTGTTCTTTTTATGTATCTCCTTTAGGTGTTTCAACACCTACTCCTTGAGGTATTCCTATACCTACTCCTTCAGGCAGTATGTCACTTGTCAACAATGATGTATAGCTCATAATTGCCTGTACATAAAAATGACAAGTACATATGAAACTACCAATCTATGTTGATGTATGTATAATCAATATAAGATCTTAAAACTCTTAACTCATTCTAATTTGAGTTCAATTACCTTCCCCTTATCTAACTTTGCACCTCCATAGTCTGGATGAGGCTGCACCTCACTCACAGTAGGTATTTCCTACAAGAGGAAAATAAGATAAACATATAAGTTATTATATAATTTCATTAATGACAATCAATTATATAATAGAATATGTAAACGATTGAGTGCGAAAATATATACTGTGTGTGTTTCAAAGCCAAATGAAATTTCCCTAAGGCTACTATCAGTCACTCGTGTGAGCTCCTCCTCAGACATCAATTGTTAAATATACCATGTAAATAAATATTAGTACTTGATACTATCTCTTATTAATATTCATTTAAAAACAAATGCAAGTTATGAATTTACAACTTAAATCTAACCTGTGTCACTATTCCAACATCCCCCTCTCTAGCAGGAGAGGACTCTATAGGGTGCACTCCACTCCCCTGCAACTGATTTATAGTGTCCACATCATGGAGGTAATAATCAAAAGTGTCCAAGGGATGCTCAGCGAGCTACACAAGAGGACCCAAGCATATCTGGTGGGACATAGTGCAAGTATGTGGCACACAAATATGTGGACCTAAGGAGGAGGATGCAACAACACTCAAGCATTCGCCAGCATCACCAGAATGTGGTTGAGCTACTATAGAAGCATGTGAAATCAAATGACCACTCAAAGAGTGAATAGCCTGAATAGTTTGTGTGGTTGCATCCTAGATAATCTTTGGATGATATACTAGAGGTGGTAGAGGAAGAGGAGGAGGGGGAACATATGGGCGCGAGACTACTCTAACTACCCCTGGTCTATCCTGGGGCATACCTCCACCGATGCCGTGGAAGGGTTTAATTTCAAAGTAATCAACATGATGCCCTAACACAAACTCAACATATATTTTTTTAATATCATAAAATGGTATTTCTGAATTTTTTTTCGGTGGTTTATCAAAAACCATACACCAACGATCCCAAAATTTATCTACAATGTCCCTATTTGTGCACCATTTTATAGAAATTTTTGGTTTGTTAACATTCACTAGCAAACTGGTTCAGGGATTAGTGAATAGAGAGGTTATTTGAGCTTTGGTTATTTGGAGATCTTTCACATCATCGTAAGACAATCCACATGCACATAATATTCCCTCATGTCTTCTTGCCATGAATGAAAGGAATTATGTTGGGTGGAGAGGGTTTCTATATTTTTAATTATATGTTTCAATGTGTTTGTCATATCTCTCAATCGAAGGATTGTCTTGTAAACTTCACAAATGCCCCTCACTTGCCCCATTTTTTCACCAATTAAGTCTTCAATTGGTGGTTGTGGAGGTGGTGGATCATTTGGTTGCGGAGGTGGTGGAGAATTTGGCATTTGTGCATTTTCATTCTTAGCCATAATACCTGATTAAAGTTAAGAACTAATTAATCTAATTGAAATTACACAATATAAATGAAATTATTGTAAAAAACCATAGTTTTTAATAAAAATCCAAAAAAACCCTACTTTTTTTCAAAAATCCATAACAAACTCTATTTTTTTATAAAAATACATCAACAACACTAGTTTTTAATCAAAATTCATTTAAAAACATTGATTTTTAATAAAAACTCATTGCAAACTCTAGTTTGTAATAAAAATCAATAAAAAACCCTACTTTTGAAAAAAAATCATTAAAACTACTTTAAATTATAAGAATCTACTTGAAAAATCGATTACAACATTAAAAAAACCAAAAACTTACCTTTGAAATCGGATATCTGGTAAAAGTGGATATCGGATTTCACTTCTCCTTGTGCGCCCACGTCCAAAATGTGAGAAATGAACTTTTAACAGTCGGTTGTTTTTATTTATATTGTTTTCACAAATCGGATATCCGATTTGGATCGAATATCTGATTTTCAGAAACTAGGTTTGGGCTTTGCTTCAGATGAATGTACTGACACCCGAGCCTAAGAAATTCAACTCGGCATTTTCGCTTTTTTGAGTCGATCAAAAACGTGTCTTTTTTCCCATTGCCACTTTTTGGCCCATCATGATCCTACACATACCCAATTTACATAGTATTGAAAATGGCTCTTGAATATTTGACCACTTAGTGAAATCATTTAAGGTGTGAAGAATTTATTATAGGTTAGGACCTTACGAGAAATTATTGATCTAGCTTATGTTAATTAGGTATAAATTATGTAAGATGCCAAGTTACATAGCACATGATCTAAGTCACCTTATTGAGTAAGAGATAAAAATATATTAGTTCTTGTAGGCTTATTCAAGATATAGTGAGAATGTCACTATTATGTTTTAGTAACAAAAAAAGTTGCCTTTTCCTTGATTGATCTGATATTTGATATTAAAGTTGAACAAGCGGTGTCTTGGAGTGGTAGTGTAATGTCTTGTACATATTCACACTATTATAGTACCTTTATTTAATTAAACATGCCTTAATTGGTCCTTTGTAAAGGTGTTGTGAAGTGTTGTACACACGCTCATGCTTTTTTGGGACTTATTTGCTTAATTAAGCCTAATGGGCCCCTTTCAATAAAAATGTACATAATGTATAATGTGTTTAAGTGTTGTAAAGTGTTTTAAGGTAATTTCACATTTATCTAGGTGGTCCTAATTTATTTTGGTTAATTGGAGTTATTAACCCTCTTTTAATTCAAATTTAGGCCTTAATTTTGACACCTCCCGAGGATCTTTCCCGACAATCATAAATTAAATATCAAATTATTTCATTGGGAAAATTTTGGTCCTGGTAAGATGAGCCAAGAACCATTCACCCTTAATGACGAATGGGTCCTCCCTTAATAGGACCCCCCTTTTTCAGTTGATATGGAATGGGTTTTTGGCCTTCTTTTAGCTCCTCGAAGCTTGATCTTGGAAACTTAGCCAGGACCCATTTGCCTTTGGTGGCGAATGGGTCCTCCCTTAATGAGACCCTAATTTTTGAATTTCATTCCGGCAGGAATTTGATTACCTTTCTTCCCAGATCTGGTGTCGGCCTTAATTCTTTGAAATATGCCTTGAAATGCCTTATGAACTCTCTTGAAGTGTAGACATCAAGGTACAGGATCCTGAAATCAGTTTTCTGAAACCCTAAAATGACCCATTTTCCACTGAAGGTGAATGAGTCCTACATGGCTCAAAAATAACAAATTTCTAGCTAGGTACACAACTTTTTATGCTCTAAAAACATTCCTCATAGTTTCTATAATAGTTAGGTTGAATTTCAGGTTGTTATTAGCATCATATCTTACACATAATTGAGTGAAACACCTCTTAGGAAAATAGTGATTCATCAATCTTATTTTGGTGAACACGACTCATTCAACATTGCACTTTTCTGATTTTTAGAGTCTTTCATTGCATTTTAAGTTAAATCTTCCATTCATTGCATTTAGATTTGCATTGAATTAGGGTTTTTCTTCTTTTAAATTTGAATCTTGCATATCATATAGGATTTAGATTTGCATTATTTTTCACTTCTTAAATTTGAAAATTACAAAAAAAAGTAGTCATTTTTCATCTCATTTAAATCTCATTCAATTGCATTTGAAAATAAAAACAAAATTGCATTTCATCTTTCTATTGCATTTTTGCATTATTTTTTTGGAAAATCTGAAGCTAAATTTCACTGTCTACAACCTGGAACTGAAAGATATAACTGAGAGCTTGAAAATCATTAAAAAATAGTTTAAAAGGATCTTACAAGGACTTATTCACCTCGACTGGTGAATAAGTCCCTGATCAGGTATGATATGTACCTTTTGGCATCTAAAAAGGCACTAAATTTGACTTTGAAATAGATAGAAAGATCTCAGAAAGACCTAACCAAGACCCATTCTCCTTTACCATTGAATGAGTCCCAGTTAGTTGCAGATCTGAAATTTCAAGACATTGAAATCTTATATTTTAGGTTATGTTTGGTGCATTCATCATTTTGTTTCAGTTTACTAATTTTTTGTGTCATCAAATTCATTGCATTTAGCTTAAATTACTTTATTTTAGTGTATTCCTAAAAGTTTAGAATTACATCCAAACATTTCATTTTCATTCCATTGCATTGTGAATCAACAAATTACCTTGTTTAGATCTAAAATTGTAAAAATAGAGAATTGTTTAGGAAATGTGTGGAAGTCCTTGTTCTGTTTGGTTGATGTTTCAAATTGTGTTTTTGGCAATGATCCTAACAAAATTGAACTCACTCATGATCACACAACTCCTAATGCATGTCCTCCTTGTGATGTTGACATTATTGGAGAAGATGATTCCATCATGAATGGATTCATAAATGATTTCCTTAACAACCTTTAGTCCAATCCATCCTTTTATCCTTCAATAAAACAATCCACATAACTTGAGATTTTTTATCTTTTACATCTTGAAATTGAGTCACAAGTTGAACCTAATTTCCCTACCATAGGTGAACCTAGATCCTCTAAACAAGAAAACATTCAACCATCCTATGTCAACAAAGTAACCAATACATCAATCAACCTTGAAGAGACATGTGGCAAAGGATTCATGATCTTATGCAAACAAGGATGTGATAGAACAAGTGAACATAACATTCATCAAGTCATAGAGAAAATACCAACTGAAGAAACCAAAGGGATAGGATATCAAGATCCCCCTCACAAAATCAATGTTCCTAAAGAATACCTAAGGGTTCATAGTTATGGTATGGTTATCTTAGATCCTCCTCCTAATATAGATGTCATCCTTCCTAAAGAGAAACCATACCTCCTAAGGATAAGGATAACAAAGACAAGACCATGTCTGGACCTCCTGCCCTAATCACATCTACAAAAGTTGGTGAATCTAGCAAGCGCAAGAGGCCTTACAAGTTACAGAAACTAAAGTTCCCTTGTCTACCACCTGAAAGTGAAAGGAAACTACAACTTATTTTAAACAAAGAAATCATAACATTACCACCAATGAAGGATAGGCTCATACTGTATCTTAAATATTCAAATGTTCCACATTGTTGATACCATAGAACTCTTGTACATTGTATTGTTGAGTGGCATGCATTTAAACTAGTATTGAGCAACTTTCACTTCAATGACAATGATTTTCATCCAGTGACTGAATAACAAACTCTTATGCTCCCTACCATGTAATAGTTGTAGAATCTTTAAAAAAAATCACCTACCTCAGCTCATTCTTGTCTTGCACAAAGTGGGGGCAAGAATTTGCTAGCCTTTTTCTAGTAACACAGTTTTCATTGTCCCTTTGGCTAGTTGCTCGCCTTCCATTTATACCAGTCGGGATTGGGAGGAAAACAACTTGCTTTAGGTTGTGTATAGGAGAGAATTTGCACCCCTAATGAAAATTCCCCTTTTACCCTTCTCCACTTTAGAAAACAAAATTTGGAGGCTTAATCCTACATAAGCTCATTGTTCTCCATCCACTTGGCACTTTTTGAGTTTTGATAGAGGCGTTTCTATCGGGGACACCTACGTGATGTGCAGACTTCCATGTGGTGCACTTATGTACCTGATAGATTCCTATGTTTGGAGCCTATAGAGGACTTTCATTTCCCATTGGGAGTCGACTTGTAATGCCCTCTTCGGCCGACTGAGCCGAATATTGTTGTTTTCTTCACTCTTCCCTTCAAATTCACTATTCATTCCTTCATTTGGGAGCTCTCCTTCATCCGCTTCATCTCTCCAATCTCCTCTACAAATTCTACATACTCTAAGAATTCAATCCATCACTCTCAGGAAACACTTTACACTTCACAGCAGCAACATCAACACTCCATCACTTCAATTGAGCAAGTGTGGAATGAAATACCATTGTATCAGAGGCTTGAGTTCCTCTCATTTTCTCCCTCACTAGCCTTGAGCGCTTTGGGCAGAGGTGGTAATCTTTCACTCCTCTCCTCTATTATTTGGATGAGTAGCATAACACTATTTTGTAGTGCTTTAGTGCTCTTTACTTCATTTCATAGTTTTCTCTTTATCTATCTGGTTGTCTGTGGAGGTGGGAACACCAAAATGAGGGTTTGATTGAGGCAAACCCCTATAAAGCCCCAAAAATTTCTCCCTCTCTTGTGTGCAGGTATTGAAGACATTCTCGAGCTAGAAGCTTCATCACTCACATAGTTGTAATCATTTCCTTTCCCTTCTTCTCCCTATCTTTATCATTTCTCTTTACCATCTATTTCACTTCATTCTAGTTCTGTCACTTTCTATCATTTTCATACATTCTAGAAGTTTTGAGCAATTAGAGTAGAAGTAGTCACTTTTCCATTTCATGTGACATTCTCACTTTTTGGTCAGTACGAGACACCAATGCACCTCGAGGACGCTAGCGCACCACGTTGTCATCTGTATTATGCACTATCGTCATTTGGCTGAGAGCTTGTTAGTTTCTCCGGAGAATCCTTGTGACCTGCTATTTCTAATTCTAGAACTCTCGTCACTATTCTTTGAGTTAGTTTAGGTTAGTTCACCCCGTGATGCTCTCTGAGTGAAGAGAACTCGTGATTAGTGAATCCCCCTTCTCTAAATTTTGGTGAACCCAACGTGAACAAAAATGTTCTTCAAAAAACTAGGAAAT
Source organism: Sequoiadendron giganteum (assembly GCA_007115665.2). Taxonomy (NCBI): domain Eukaryota; kingdom Viridiplantae; phylum Streptophyta; class Pinopsida; order Cupressales; family Cupressaceae; genus Sequoiadendron; species Sequoiadendron giganteum. The sequence continues at coordinate 451,481,149 of CM021105.1, forward strand.
TATTTACCCCTACTTGGTGGTGTTGTAACTTTTGAGTCGGTGCTCAGATTACGAAACCGTTTGCACTGTTGGAAAGGTCTCCTACAAAACTATTTCAGTCCCTAAAATACAAGTTCCTTCGACAATCAAATTTTAGGGACCAACACAAGTTCCGACCTCAAATTTCACCCTGGAGACCTCCAAAAATGCAAATTAGTAGAACATAGTAAGTACCAAAAAAATCGTAATGAATTTAATTTCTTTTATTAGCTAAGTATCTAGTTTTGTTCAAAATGGTAATGATATTCCATTTCATGCATGTGATGGTGACTTGGTTGTGCCTATGTGACTTGATATCTTTGATCCTTCTCATGAGATTCCTCTTACTTCGGAGGATATTTTGTTGCAAGAAGATGAAATAATTGATACCTTTCTAAATGTTACTCTACCTTTTGTTCATTCCAATGCATTCTCTTCTAGAGATGATGCATTTTTGAATGATGGATTTCTTATCTATTTTAATGCACTCTCCTCTAGATATGATGCAATATTACATGATGAATCTCCTTCCATATTTAATCATGTTTAGATCGATGTTGAGAATATGTCTTTGAATAATTATTCTACTAGTTGTGACGACTCTGCAAATGTAATCTATGTCTTTGTTGCCCCTCAAAGGCCTAAGAGACTGATCATTTACCTAACTCCAGCTAGTCCTTCTCCTAAAAGGGTTTGTTCTATTGATGGTGTTTCATTTTATATGACTCCCTTGATCTTTCTAAGGCTCTCTCTTATAGAGTGGTAGCCTGTACCTATGATACTAGAATGAATAAACAACTAAGACTTCCTCAAGAACCTGAACCTATGACTAAAGAACTTAGTGATTATGATCTTGTCAAGCAACCTCAAGTTACTCTGGCTAAGATCTCACTATAGGACTTGCTTTACTTTGCTCCAGTTTATCAAGGTATGCTTTCAGAAACCTTGTGAAAGATCTTCTTGCCTACTTCCGCTAGTCCAATAGATGTTGATACATTGATAGCTTATATTCATGCAGATTCGCCAAATATTATGTTCTATCCATAGAAACTCCCGCCTCTGAAAGTACAGAAGAAAGCAAACCCTTTGATGATTATAATTAATATTAATAAGATTGGAATTAGATGTACTCTCGCTGATGTTGGTTTGGTGCTTAATCTGTGTATCATTGATCTATTTCCTAAGATTAATATTGATTCATCTTCCATTCATGCTTCTTTTGTTGACATTCATGGGTTCAATAATGTCGATCGACAAGCCCTAGGCACTATAGTCTTTCCTTTGAGGCTGGTACCCATTACTATACCTACCCTTGTATATGTTATGTCATAAATGAATACCTTATAACCTTCTTCTTGGTAGACTGTGGATTCATGTTGTGGGTGCAGTCTCATCTACCTTGCATAAATCTATTAGGTTCATTTACAATAATCTAGTAGTCACAGTCAGGGCTGACCTTGATGATATGAACTTATGTGAGATGGCAGTTGTCATTCAAGCTTCGGTTGTTCCTACTCTTATTCCTTTAGCATCTTCTAGTGTGTCGATGTTTACTCCAATAGTACATGTACTACAAAGGATAATCTTGAGATAAGTGTCCCTAAAGAAGATCCTTCTAAAGCATGAAATCCTAAGTCTTCTCCCTCTACCTCTTCTCAAGAAAGTGCATGCCTTGGTGATGATTGGGGTCCTCTAGACTTTATAGATTCCTTTGTTTAGGAATATGAAGTTGACTTGATTCTCTTAGACCTTCTGGCAGCATCATTCACACCCACTATCGAAGAAGGTTACTCTTTTGTGTCACGAGATAATGTGAATGTGAATTCTAATGTTCTTAGCATTGATCCTTCTTCTGATGAAGATGATTATGCTTCTTCCAAGGAGGATAATTTTGATAGTCCTATCGAGAAGGATGATGATGATCCCATAGATGAGTGTGCTCCCCCTTATTGGAATAATGCTCTTTATGAAGATCCTCCTTCTTCTCATGATTTGCCAACACAATATGGACCTAGCTTTAAGCTTGTATCTAAATATGGCTATGAGTGTAAAGGTTGTGGGTGTAGTGAACAAGGCATCCAAATCCCTTTAGAATTTTTACCTCGTAAGCATAATTTGGGTTTGGTTTCTCAAATAAACAATCTAAGCAGAAACCACGATTGAATATTGAAGCAATGTCCGCTCAACCTCATTCTCGTAGATTGGTCCATCCTCCTTTGTCTTCAATCTTCATATATTCTTCTTGTGAGTAGTCAAGATTTTATCCACAAGAGAAAGGGTTGCTTCCTGCTCCTCATCCTTTGTCTGAGAAAGAACGAATTTTTTTGCAAGTTCTAAAAGCCCACTTAATTACTCTTCCTCCTCCTACACACAATAAATCTAATAAACATGATAAAGAAAAATATTCTTTTTGTGCATACCATCAAGTGCTTAGTCATTCCACTAGAGAATGTAAGGTATTGAAGGACAAAATACAACTTTTTGATTCGGGTTCCATCACTCATTTTTTTGTTGATGCACCTGCCTTTTCTTCTCTATGAATTTTGAATGAAACATCCCTTGAGTGGACCCTCTTCTTTTGAAGCATTCCCAAGGGACCCCCCTTCGAAAGTTTCTATCTCAAAATGAATTCTATGGTATCTAGCTTGGGGGTAGCCTGACTAGACCTATTTCATTTCTTGGCATCTAGCTTGGGGGCAGCCTGAATAGACCTCGCTTTTCAAATAGTGTGTCCCTTGAGTGGACCTTCTCTTTTCACACTAGGTTCCCAAGGGACCCCCTTTGAAAGTTTTTATCTCAAATGGATTATTCCACGTCTAGCTTGGGGGTAGCCTGACTAGACCTATCTTTTCTATTACTATATTGCAACACAGCTTGTAGTAGCCACAAACCTCTCTGATTTTGTGATATGGATTTTCCTCCTCGAGCAGGGATTGCTTTTATCACCTTTTACTCTATGATACAGGTATTCCTCCTTGAGCGGGGATTTCTTTTATCACCTTTTACTCTGTGATACGAGTTTTCCTCCTCGAGTAGGGATTGCTTTTATCACCTTTACTCTATGATATAGGTTTTCCTCCTCGAGGGGGGATTTCTTTTATGCCTTTTACTTTGTGACACGGGTTTTCCTCCTCGAGTGGGGATTTATTTTATCACTCTTTTATTTCCATCTTTCTCTTCTCAATTGTAATACTGGATCAAAGATCCACATATTCTTCATCCTGAGTATATGTTTTTCCTTCCTTCACTTGTCTTGCACTCTCGGGTTCTCTAGATCATGCTTTTCTTCCTCAATGGTTTAGGTATACATCTCTAACCCTACATCTTCTTCGATCTACTTGACCAAAGCACTCACCAGTGTTCATGCTCTCTAAAGTGGGGAAAAAATGTATAGGAGCGAATTTGTACCCCTAATGCAAACTCCCTTTTACCCTTCTCCACTTTAGAAAACCAAATTCAGAGGCTTAATCCAACATAAGCCCGTTGTTCTCCATCCACTTAGCACTTTTTTTGAGTGTCAATAGAGGAATTTCTATTGGGGATGCCCACATGGTGCACAAACATCCGCACGCTGTGCTTGTGTCCCTGATAGATTCATGTGGCTAGAGCCTATAGAGGTGTTACATTTCCCATTGGGAGTTGACTTGTAACACCCTCTTCATCTAACTAACCCGAATATGGTTGTTTTCTTCACTCTTCCCTTCAAATTCACTATTCATTCCTTCATTTGGGAGCTCTGCTTCATTCACTTAATCTCTCCAATCTCCTCTACAACTTCTACAACTTCTACATACTCTAAGAATTCAATCCATCACTCTCAAGCAACACTTTACACTTCACAATATCAACATCAACACTCCATCACTTCAATAGAGAAAGTGTGGAATGAAACACTATTGCAGTAGAGGCTTGAGTTCCTCTCATTTTCTCCCCCACTAGCCTTGAACACTTTAGGCAGAGGTGGTAATCTTTCACTCCTCTCCTCTATTATTTGGTTGAGTAGCATAACACTATTTTGTAGTGCTTTAGCTCTCTTTACTTCCTTTCATACTTTTCTCTCTATCTATCTAGATGTCTATGGAGGTGGCAACACCAAAATGGGGGTTTGACTGAGGAAAACCCCTATACAACCCCAACAATTTCTCCCTCTCTTATGTGCAGGTATTGAGCACATTATCGGGCTGGAAGCTTCATCACTCGCACGGTTGTAAGAATTTCCTTTCCCTTCTTCTCCCTATCTTTATCATTTCTCTTTACCGTCTATTTCACTTCATTCTAGTTTTATCACTTTCTGTCATTTTCATACATTATGGAATTTCTCAACAATTAGAATAGAAGTAGTCACTTTTCCATTTCCTGCGACATTCTCGCTTTCTGGTCCATACGACATGCCAGTGGGCCTTGGGGACGCGAGTGTGGCTCTGCATTGTCATCCTTTGGCGGAGTTTTTTTTAGTTTGTCCAGAGAATATTTGTGACCTACTCTTTCTAATTCTAGAACTCTAGTCGCTATTCTTTGAGGTATTTTAGGGAATTTTTCCCCATGAGGCTCTCTAAGTGAACAAAACTCGTGAGTAGCGAATCCGCCTTCTCTACAAGTTGACTCACATATTCATTACTAGTCTTTTTAATTTTTATTTGTGATTGCATGTGTGTAATTTGATCCCCCATGATGTTTTGTTTGATGTGCATCTCTCTTTTGTGCATTCTTCTATATGTACCTTCATTCTTCTCTATCTCGTAATCATTTTTATTTTTTCTTGTGTTTTCCTTTTGGGGATGACGCAAGGCATCGAGGCATTCATGTCTCTTCCATGTTGACCCAAAATATTTTCCTTTATCTTTTCATTTTTCTTGTGTTTTCCTTTTGGGGATGATGTAAGGCATCAAAACATTCATGTTTCTTCCATGTTGACCCAAAAGTTTTTCCTTTTTTTTTGCATTCTTTGTGTCATTCTTCTAGTTATGCCAGTATTAGGGGAATGATGACAGTTCCATGCTCTATGGAAAAATTGTAGCACAAACATACTGAACCCAAATCCATAGATCCCTTATGTTTTTTTGGGGGGCAACCCTTTCCTTCCTATTTCATGACGCATCTTCCTTTAGAAACATATGACCTGGCATAGGGTTTTTCGAGGAAAGCTCTCATGTCTTAGGATAAAAGAATTGGCTACTTTAAATCAATTTCTCACATTGATGGTGTAGCAACCACTTTAAAGTGGGGGCATACAATGATGACATCTTCTAGAAAAATTTCATGGCATGATTTTCCTTTCTTCTTGTGATGTGTCCTCTTCTTGGTGGTGTCATTGGGTTTGATTTCATTGAAGAGTGTACAATCTACTGACATGGCATGATGTGAATGAGGCATCCAATGGGCGATGATCTGACACTTTTGACTTGTTCTCTCTTTGATACATTAGGCACAATTCTCCCTAAGAGTAAGACCATTACATGAACAAAGAAAAATCCCCTTTAAATAATTTTTTTAAATTATATTAAAAAGCATTTACAAAAGCATTTTTGTGGTGCCTTATTAGAGTTATCAGGAGGATAACTTTGGTATTGTTAGTATGATGGGAAGTTGATACACTAGCATGTATTTCTCATTATACGGTGGGAAGCCAATACATTGGCATGAATTTATCACTAAAGCACGTCTTTGGGACAACTCACCTAGTGGACAGACTGATGTTCCACCACCCTAGAGTGAGCAACATTTGTTATGGACAAGCATCCATTGCCTCACATCGCGTTGAATCAATTGTGCTTCATGCTTTGATTTTTTTGTTTTTGACAAGGTATGATCATGTATCTTTTTTATTGTTTCATACTTAAGCCTCTTTAATGTCTACTTTAGTGTGATTTTGGCATAGGGTTATCCTCTCACTAGAAAGTGGGGGCAAAATGTAGTAACGGAAAAAGTAGCCTTTTCCTTGCTTGATTTGATAATTGACATTAAAGTTGAACAAGTGGTGTCTTGGAGTGCTATTGTAATGTTTTGTACACAATCACACTATTCTAGGACCTTTATTTAAGTAAATTATTCCTTAATTGGTCCTTTGCAAAGGTTTTCTAACACACTTTCATTCTTTTTTGAGACTTATCTACTTAATTAAGCCTAATGAGCCCCTTTTCAATAAAAATGTACATTTGATGTATACCTTGTTCAAGTGTTGTAAATTGTTTGAAGGTACTTTCACATTTATCTAGGTGGTCCTAATTCATTGTGGTTAATTAGAGTTATCAACCCTCTTTTAATTCAAATTTAGGCTTTAATTTTGACACCTCCTAAGGATCTTTCCTTATAATCATAAATTAAATATCAAATTATTTCATTGGGAAAAATTTAGTCCTAGTAAGCTGAGATAGGACCCATTCACCCTTAACAGTGAATGGGTCCTTCCTTAATAGGACCCCCCTTTTTCAGTTGATATAAAATGGGTTTTTGGCCTTCTTTCAGCTCCCCAAAGTTTTGTCCTGAAAACTTAGCTAGGACCCATTCGCCTTTGGTGGAGAATGAGTTTTCTCTTAATGAGACCCTAATTTTTAAATTTCATTATGGTGGGAATTTAATTACCTTTCTTCCCAGATTTGGTGTCGGCCTCAATTCTTTGAATTTCGGGGTTAATCTCCTAATTTAGTATAAATAAGGGGTTAATTCACATTGTTTCTCCTAGAAATTTTGTGTGATTTCATGAGATAAAAAAGAAAGAGAATTAGAGAACTTCAAGAGTATTCATAAGGCATTTCAAGGCATATTTCAAAGGTTTATTGCAGCAATTCAAGATCATATCATCATTTCAATGGTTTGATACATGAATTCATGTTGTTGAGATAAAGATTGTGAGTGTAGCATTGAAGATATATTTACAACTATTGTCTACATCATTTTCAAGGATCCTAGATCTATATTCTCCATGGACACTCCATGATATTTTTCATATTTGCATCACAAGACAAAATCCAAGGTGACATCATTTGCACATTTCAAATTCCATGCTTCATTTCCTTCATTTCATCATTTGGTTTAATTAACTACAAGGGGTTTGACTGAGGAAAACCCCCATTCACTAACAAATTAAAAAAAAATCCAGCTTTGAGTGTTCGATTGAAGATTTAAATGTTGAAGATCAAGTTGAGCGAGACTTGGAGCAAGATTGTCAAAGTTGCAAAAGTTGTCATTCAAAGTGCAAGATCACGGAAAGAGTCCTACAAAATTAACTACAATTTTCCAAAACTTGATAACCGAGATTTCAAGAGTGTGGACATCAAGGTATAGGATCATGAAATCCATTTTTTGAAACCCTTAAAGGACCCATTCATCATTGAAGGCGAATGAGTCCTCCATGGCTCAAAAACAACTTTCTGGCTAGGTACATAACTTTTTATTCTCTAAAAACATTCCTCATAGTTTCTATAAAAGTTAGGTTGCATTTTTGGTTGTCATTAGCATCATATCTTACACATAATTGAGTGAAACACCTCTTAGAAAAATAGTGATTCATCAATCTTATTTTTGTGAATCCATTTTCCCACATTTTAGATGTATCATATCATGTAGGTTCTTATACTTTAAAATTAAAGTTTGTTGGTACATATTAGTATGTAATTTGTAGTACAACAATTGGATATGTAACTTACTGCTAACTATTAAAGCCATAATTAATATAAATGGAAAGTGTGTAAACATTATCTAGACCTTGAACTAGACTAATATAAGAGTATTGGATTGTTCCATAATATAAATGAGATCAGAGGGTTGGAAGTATTAATATTTACATTATTGAATGTACATATTCATATGAAGATATAAAGGATATGTGGTGCTATCCATCGATCTCATGTCTGACTCAAATATTAGTTATGTTCAAAGAAAGTTTGTAATTATGGATAGTAAAGTGATAAGGATAATTGTTTATTTTTGCTAATTGTATCCAATAATCAGAATTTGGGGATTTCTATAATTGTTGCATTACAAATAATAAAGGTGTTGAGGCCTAATTCGAGATCCTGGTGTCTTTGGATGATAGTGTTATAGTTTAGGCTTGCTAACTTGGGAATTGTGCTGGAATTCTAGACTTTTTAGCCACTATTAAATGTTAGGAATCATTAAAGGAACCATGCTGGAGTATAACATAGTAACCAATGAAACCTTGATCATGGGAAAACCTATTTGTTGCATCACTTGAGAGACCTTGTAAGGAGAACTACGTGTTACTTTGATCTATTTAAAAGTGGGTACATATGTGGTCCTTGGGTGAAGGATGCCTCTATGACCTCAAGTCCATAGGGGGAGGGTTTAGGAGGGATAAATCCTAGGTTTTAGGGTTGTTCCCAATTGGTTTGACCTTATCTCTTTAGTAGGATTTAGACGAGGTTGAATGTGTTTTAGATGGTTATGAAATAAAGCCTCTGATAACTTGTATCAATACATAATGTGTTTATGAATAGTAATCTGAAGGAAAGGAAATAACTTGACTACTCAAGGTAGTGATTACATAGTGAGTTGAGTTCACCTTGTGTTGGTACTAAGTGATTTATTTTATGTGTTATGAATATTAACCTCAGACTTATATGACTATATATAGGCTACTAAATCAATTGATTGTGATCTACTTATTTTAAGTTAGGAACCTCTCTTCTAGTTATAGTGCTAAGTGTGGGTCAAGGATTAGTACTATGATGCTCGAGATTGACAGTAGTCTAGGAGTAGTACTATAATGCTTAAGATTAAAAGTAGTCAAGGAGTAGTACTATGATGCTTGAGATTGATAGTCCTCAAGGATTAGTACTATGATGCTTGAGATTGATAGTAGTCAAGGAGTAGTACTATGATGCTTAAGATTGACAGTAATCAAGGAGTGGTGCTATGATGCTCGAGAATTAAAATAGTAAGGGAGCAATACTATGATGCTCAAGATTGATAGTATTCAATGAGAAATACTATGATGCTCAAGATTGACAATCTTCAAGGAGCATATTTTACTATTGAACTCCATGCTTGGTTGCTTATCCATCCTATGGACTACATGGAAGATATTTTATAATGAAGAATAGGTAGGTAATCATTGTATACCAACCTCATATTATAGTTTTGGCCTAGATTTTGATGAATAAAATGGTATCTTATATTATCAGCTATAGGTAAACCCTTAAGATCTTGAAGTTATATGAGCTTGTGTAATTGAGTGTGATTATAGACTAACTCCTCCCTAAGTTATTGTGTAAATGGCCTCGGGTTATGCACATTGATATATTGGAACTCTTCCAAGTAGTGACATCGAGTAGTATGGGATCCTTGATTGTTGTCATTGTAGGCTTATGTAATTGTGAATCAAGTAGTGGATTGATGCATGCAATAGGTTGCATCCATTTCCACTTTTCTTGTTGTTCCTTATGTGAACATGTTGATGTATTGTGTGGATTTTTACACTAGATATATGTGATGTATTCTTAAGCACGTTACTATTGTGATGTGATGTGCATATGAGCTAGTCACTGTTGTGATGTGATACACATATGAGCTAGTCACTGATGTGATGTGAGTATGAGCTCATCACTAATGTACTTGTGATGTATGTATGAGCTAGTCATTGTTGTGATCCTATGTATATATGATCATGTCACTAATGTACTTGTGATGTATGTTTGAGTTAATCATTATTATGATGTGATGTACATATGAACATATCACTAGTGTTCTTGTGATGTATGCATGAGCTAGTCATTGTTGTGATATGATGTACATATAATCTTGTCACTATTGTATTTGTAATGTGTATGAGAAATTCATCATGTATATATATGTTATGTATGCTTGAGATAGTCATTGTGTATATGTGGCACATGTTGAAGTTAGTCAGTGGGTATTTATGATATATAGTGGAGCTAGTCACTATATAAATATGACATATGTTTGAGCTAGTCAATGTGTATATGTGACATATGTTGAAGCTAGTCACTATGTATGTGTGATGTATGTTGAACCTAGTCACTATATATATGTGATATGTATGAGCTAGTCACCTTGTGTATATGTGATGTACTCTCAAGTCACTCCCTATGAGAATTGGGGGATTATGGAATGATATGACCCATGTGTATTTTTGTATATATGTATACTATAAATTGTTAATATTTGGTATGGAACCAAATTTTGATGGTAAATAGATACCATTATATGACAATTGGACTAAGTTTTATAACTAGTCATGGTTTAAAGAGAGATCAAACATCTCATACAAGAGGATAGAATGAACTCCCTCTAACATTGTTGGGTGAACTATGAAGCCTCTAATTTCCCATGAAGGGATATATAGTAGGGTCATCAAGAATGAACCCTCGAGGCCTAGGTCAAGGTCTAGGAAAGAACTTAATCATGAGATTTTACCACTCATATGTGTAAGAATATATGTGGTTATAATGAGTTGATACTATCACCATGATGAATGTAGAAATTTTAATGCTAGAACTTCTAAGTTGTGTGAAAAATGCTCAATCAGTTAAGTTGGTACTTATTCAAAATTGATTTAAGAAAAAAAAAAAATTTGTAGCAACCGAGGGGTGGTTGTTACATCTATGTCTCTAGTTAGAGAAATATACTTGTCCTATATTGATAGATTACTATCCCATTTGGATAGATGTTTATCTAAAATGGATAGATGCATATGCCATATGGATGGATGTCTATCCTACATGGATGGATGAACATGTAAGAATGTGGTTAAATTTGTAACATGAAAAAGGTTGTGGAAAATTTGGGAACAACTTGAGCATTTTTACCTAAGAATTTTTAATGGTTATGTATATTTGAATCAATTAGAAAAAGGTTTCTTTTTACTTTAGGTCTAAAATCTACATGTAATAAAGATAGATCTTTCTAACACTCTTGTTTAAAAAATTTCTCTTTATATATTTTTGGTTCAAGCACCTTCTCTCAATGAGATTTCTTTAAACAACCATAATTTTTGGTCGTTCAAGAAGTTGTATGAAGTAAAATAGCAATTCCTTAATGTATTGTACATGTGAATTTTATGTCCAACCACTCAAGTTGCATAATATATGAGATTTTGTTGATAGTTTGAAGGGTACTTTAAGGTATCCATGTTATTATTTCTTATTCTCTTTAGACCTTTTCAAATAGGAGATATTTTTGTTGTTCAGTGTGAAATATCTTCACAAATTATTGGTGTTATTGATTAAGGGGTACTATTTAATTTCAAGGTTTCGCAAAACCTAATTATAGTCAAAATGTCAGTAGAAGAATAATTGGTCATAGATTAAATAAAAGTTTTTGATAGAAACCTTAAAATTGAACAAAAAAATAGAGCACCATAGTAGATTTATAACATAACTATAGCCAAATTATTAAAACAACAAAAAAACAAAAAGGATAAACTTAAATGATGTGATACTCTTCCCTAGACTAATCCAAATCATACATTGAAATAACCTTTCATAATTCAAGTTTTCTTTCAAGGCCCCCAACATCAAAGTGGGTTAAATTAGATTAAAAAGTGCATTCAAGAGTACTCTTATAGGGCCTACATCCAAAATACTTGGATTTTTTTTGTTAGGCTATTGAGTCTAAACTTGAATCATTATTCATCTATATTTCCATAAATATGTGATCTAGATACATTATTCTTCCAAACTATATTTGAAACCATTATCCTCATGGAATTAAAGTTCCCCTTGGTCAAATGTAGGTCAATTCCCATCAATTAAAGATTGAGATAGATCACTATATTTTTAGAGGAATGGATGTGAGAAGCTTTTTTTAGGAGAAAACAAAATGAGGATTATTTGATTTTTTAGATGTATATTTTTTATGATATACATGCAATATTTGGGTTTCTCTTTGAGAACTCGGGGAAATATAAAAAATAAATATTTTGGTATTAAAATCAAAGGTGCTTGGTATTATACATAAAATAAGTTTGCATGTTTAGATGTCATCATTCTAGTAAGGAAAAATAAAAGGATGCTTTTACTAACATCGTAACTATAAATTATGAAATTTCAACTAAGTCTCTTAGTGGCTTGAAGCATGCATCTAATAGTTATTTACATACTAGACCTACTAAAAAAAAATGGTTTTAGGTATCAGTGACAAGAATTATAAGGTGTCAAAAATAATGGGATGTACACTACAACATATATTTCTTAGGATAAGAAGGAAAGGGGGAGGAATACTTAGAGGGGCCAATGGTTTTTGGTTATTTTTGTTAGAAAATATCTATTTTCTTTAGGATTGTGGCCTCTTTTATCCTTTTCTTCTCTATTTTATTCTTATTTAGGTCATCATTATCTATATTTTTCTCCTTTACTCTTCTAGGTAATCATCTCCACCTAAAGACAACTAAAATGGACTTTTCCTTATGATGGGTACAACATAGGATGATGAAGATGTCATATAAATTTTCCCTTCATGTTTTGAGCGATCTTATTCTTTGACCAAATAGGAAAAGTCACATATAATTATCCCAAAAGTTAAAAATATTCTTTCTTTTGGTGTAGTATCCTACTATGTGGGTACTTATTTAATGAGACTTGAAGCCTATTATTGCTACTTATTTTGACAGACCTATGGTGGAAAATAAATACTACTTGATGGTTCCACAAATGCATATGATGTTTCTTATTCTAATAAAAAATATCCTTAGGAAGGTCTAAAATGCTTGATTCTACCTCCCTCATTACAAGATGAAACAATAGTTATTTCAATTCAACCTAAGATATTATGGGGTAACCATGAGGTTAGGATATAATGTAATTTATTATTGTATTCCTTAGATAGGTATCATTCATGGTCAATAATCTTGATTTTCAATCATGTGGCCAACTTCCTACCTTTATTTTTACTAGGTGACTATCTTATGATCACTCTATTTTACCTTCTTTAGGTCAATATTTTAGATATTTCTTAGCTTTGAGTATTACTAGGCTAAAATTTTGTAAAATGTTTCAATTTTTATAGAAAGGTAGTTGATTTTATAATTGTACATTTTATCATATACTTGTCCACATCCTCACTAGATATCCTCTTACCCTCTATTTGTAGGAAACGCTCATCAGAAAACTCTTCTAACTCATTGATATTTATTTTCTTGAACTATGAGGTGAGTACACTTGCTAGATTATATTTAAATTAATCTTCAATCAAGTTAAACTATAATTCCCTTAGTTTTTTTCTCAATAATATTGGTTTCCTTTCCCTTTATTACTACAATGTCATTATAGGGATACAAGATATGATGAAAATCAATTCTTTCTCTTCCATTATCAAACTATTAATCAATGGTATAACTTGATAGTGTACTCCAAAGAAAAATTTTGTTGGTTATAAATTTGGAGAGCTTATTGTAGACACTAAAAGTAATAAACTGACACAAGGCATATAATCCCACTCAATTGACAACATTTCCTCTATTAATCAAATAAATTTATTTATTTAATTAATTCACTAAGTTGCATCATACTTAATTAAATAAATCAAATTATTTAATTAAGTCCTAAAGGTCTTCTTATTTGATTCAATAAATCAAAATGATTTAAATCAAATATCAAGACCCCTAAAAGCTTCGAAGTTAATCAATCTGAATTAATTTACTCATAATCATAATTACCATTCCCTAGCTTTTGACTCAACCTGAGTCAAACCTAAACCCTTAACTAACCCACCCACTTACACATGAAATTCATTTTAATTCATTATCTAATTATCTTTATTTTCCCTCACAAGGCATATTCCCAAGGAATATTCCCTCATTAACTCCATTTATTTGAATTTCTTGTCCAAACAAATTCCCCCCCCCCAAATCTCCCAGCCATATGCATTTAAAGATATTTTTCAAATTTCAAACCCACCTAACTTCATTTACTTGCACAATCTCTAAAATGTGTTCATTCCTCTTCCAATAACATGTGGACAAGTGGCCTTCTCTTATTGGTTGGTATTTTGTCCCACATTCATCCAAATCCTTCAATCTTCCAACCTTGAATCTATAAATTCATGGCACTTCTTCCTTCATTTTCATCCACAGTTTGAGAATTTGCACTATAGGAATTTTGAGTTCATCTTGCATGCTCATCATCTTTCATCTTTTTTTTAATCACATCTTGAAGCTTATCAAGGATTGGGAAAGGGATCCTTTTCATATCAAAGGTGTACCAATCCACTATGGGATAGGTATGCACCATACTTTTTTATGCTTTCAATCACTTTATTTGATCTTTTGATTGCTTTGATTCCATTGTGAAGTATATTGGATTATTTTATAGGAATAGTTTATTTGCTTAGTTTTTAAACTCACCATACTAATGTATGTATAAGTTTAAGCTTTTGCATATTTACATCCTCACATCTAGCACTAGGAGGGCATTCATAAGCTGATATCTTTGCTTTATTGAATACATGTAGATTTGTTGATTTGTTTCTGCATTTTGATACATAGTTGACCTCTTTACATTTATTGTGACACATTTGGCACCCACCATTTTTATGCTTACATTTGCAGGTTTTGTGCTTGTCTATTGTAAGATTTAATGAACTACTTTCAAACAGAGCTCTCTAAAATAATTATAGTTAAGAACATATTTTGAAGTCTATCATACCATGAAGGCTGGAATATTGATACAGTACTCACGTGGCATAGTATATCATATATTTGTGTAATATGATTGTTGTTTTATCGATTTTTATTATTTGGAAAAAGTACTATGTTAATTGGATCCTAGAGAAAGCATCCATTTTATTCCCATATCCCACTTTCTTCAATCTTATAGAGTTGGAAATTTGTAGCTTGGTATATTAAATCATAATTTTATTTGTCGGTTAAAAAAATAATCTGTATTTTATGTTTTGATTGATGTCCATCCCCTTCTATAAGGTTCTCATTTTTGTAGGGAGGCAGCGAGGATGCTGACAAAGGTTTGATAATTTTTCTTTACGCGGGTAGCGAGGATTGTTTGTTTTGGGACTTTTCTCATTCAAATTGTTAAAATTGGAACCAACTAACATAGGCATCTAGACAAGTGTGCTTTTTTTCGAAGAAGTTTATAATTTTCACTGATAAAAAAAAAAGTGGGTTACATTTTACATAACTATTGACTAAGAAGCACATAAAAAACATGCAATTCTTAAGATGTTTGAATACCATTATCAAAATTTCCCAGGAAATTTTTGGCCTTTCTTATGTTAGCCTTTTAGAAGTCACTAGCAGTCAGTTTTCCAGTAGGTTAACGAGGAATCATAAGAACAAACAGGAAGCTTAAAGAGAAATAATGTAGAGTACTCAGAATCTTGCAATAATATGAATAAAGACAGTAAAACATGTGTACTAGAATTCAAGAGAATAGTATGATTAGATTAAAAAAAAGGACTTAAAAATTCTACAAACAAGTTAATATGATAGTTCCTAGCCAAATTAAATGACTTATAGTGAACCATAGAGCCAGGAAAGCCATGTAAATCCAAACACATTTAAACACAGAAGATAAATGCAATTTCCTGGGTGCGACCCATTCCAATAGGTTTGAGAATTTTTCCAGAGGTTTGAGAATTTGGTCTTACACCTACCAATTGCATTTACTTTAAAGTTCCTCATGCCTATTCAATGTTGTCCTTGCACAAGCTCAACAATCATCACATTTTGTTGTGGAACTCTGTTTTACACCTACACATTGCAGTAACTTGAAATTTTTTGAATGCCTTTATTCGCTAATGTTGACTTGCCTCTTTCACTCTGTCTGTAGCGATAAAATGAAGCCTTTATTCATTGGTTTTAATTTTTCCTTGTACTTTGGATTTGGATTAGTTAGTTTGTCTTTAATTGTATTAATCAGTATAGAATGATAGTTTTTGATGGCGAAAAGAAGTACTAAGTGCACGGTAGTTATGAGATGTCACTTCATTTCTTATTACATTGCGACTTCCCTAAGCAACCTATATGTTCTAATGGGATGCTTTCCACAAGGATTACTCTAAATAATGTCATGCCTACTTTTAATATTTTCCTTTCAAATCCAAGTAGAACAATCATAGCGTTGTCAATTGGGATAATCACAATGTCGACATGGGGATAGATGATATGTAAAACATGCAAGATGGACCACTTCAAAAGTCAAAAAGGAAATTACAGTCAAGCTGCTAGGAAATTTTCATGACTGAAATATTATTTAGTGCAAGTTAGAAACGTTTGTACACCCAAATTAATTAATTATGTGGCATTTAGTGACTTTTAATTTCAATTTTCTCTTAGATTTGTGAGGTTTCCTTTCTTCGAGTCTTAAGGTTATTTTTTATGATATACATAATTTAATATTTGATCTAAAAGTGTTATGGTAACTTTTTTTTGTAGGGCTTCATTAATTTGTTGAAATGAATCTTATTCCTAAAACCTTTGTAATGTTTGTAGGTTTACATCAAGAAAAAAGGGCTGTCTTTTTCACAAAGGAGTCAACTAACTAGTGGATTGGAGTGGAGAAGAATTGATCATGGAACATTGAAATCAATACTTGAAAAGTCATTTTTTAATTCTTTTAATAATCTAGGGCTTCCATTTTACGCTCTCGTTTTCTGTTTTAAGCCAACTCACTTCTTTTTTTTCTCTTTTTTGGGGGGTTTTAAAATTAATCATTGACTTGATCTTTTTCAAGTTGGATTAAAGTTGAACCTTAAAACACTCACTAGAATTTGGATTTTGGGTTAAAATTGAACAAACAACTTCACATTTGATTTTGGTGCTTAAAACGAACTCATCATTTCTTTGAGGCTTAAAACGAACTTGTGCTTTCATTGTCTTGTAATCTTTTTCCCAATTCATGTTATTTGAATGTGTATGCACTTCTCATGTGCTTCATGATGATCTTGAGAATAAAAATCATCCTAGTGACATTGATTATCTAAAAGGTTACCTACATATTTCAATTTGGGTTTAAAATTGATCCAATCTTGTGAGTGTGAGTGGAGTACATCCTGAGTGTTCTCTCTTTGTTTCTCAACAAAGATCGATCAAACTACGGATGTACTTGCTTGATTTTGTTTATCCATAGAGGGCCTTCATGGTGGGAAAAATTAATCACCCCAGGGAACAACCCAACCGGTAACATGCTAAAGCCAAGCGACATCCAGTCGGTATATAAGTGTGGGTACTCAAGGAAATTTCAAGTATCACAAGGATCATTTTGACAAGAAGGGCAACAATGGTCTCTTTCTACATGGATGGTCCCCCATGAACAAAATGTCCACATTAAAACCCCTTGTTTAGAAAGTCCAAAATCCTTATCTATTTGTGGGTGCAAGAATGGTCATTCTGAAGCCACCCCACATTCTTATGGTTTTCACTAGAGATGAGAAGTATGCCATGGGAGTTTCATGGGTACTGATGCTTGGTTGACCTAAGAAGAAAGTGCACTATAAGGGGGATCTTGTGTGGTCAAGAATCTAATCATCCGATGAGAGTAAGCATAGTTGTATTTATCCAAGTGGGAACCCAACAAATATTGTCTATTCATCCTAGCATTGTGCATATTCTTGAAATCAAAACACTTTTCTTAGATCCAAAATTATTGAAAACAAACATTCACAAAGTCTTCAAAATTTCAAACCCTTTGGTAGAGACAAATACCTTTGTCAAAGCTAAGTGCTCTTTCTTGACCTAGGGATTTCATCCTTAGAGGTTTCTAAGTATTTGGATGTAATCATCATTTGTTCTCACTAAAGTCAACGTTAGGAAACTTGTGCCTTAATTTCCTCGATTCTCCACATAATGGACTTTGTGGGATGAGAAGAAGTTAAGACATTAGACATCTAGTTTGAAAACCTAATCAAGAATTTTTTGTGGTAAAAGGAAGTCATTCAAAAAAGTTAAGAAACAATTGAACCCCACACATGTATTCTTCCAAATGATTTCCCGAAAGATCAAAATCCAAAAACAAAAGTTAAAAAGTCTTAGTCAAAAATCTCTTGAAGAATGTCTTTCAAGGCTTCACAAAGTTAGAGAAAGGTTGGTTTACAATTTTTATAAGAAAGCTTCAAGGAACAATCCTAACTTGTATGAATTTTATTGCCAACAAGATCTGAGTCTCTTTCAAAGGTTTGTGTTTCTTACATAGGAAGTACCAAGAATTTTCTTCAATACCGAGGTCTTGTATAAAGGAGTTTTATCTAGGTCTAATCTAGGAATAAAGTCACCATTTTCATCCATCCCTCAAGTGTCAAAATAATCTCACCAAAAACTCTTGGAAATCTTGAAAACATCATTCATACTAGAATTTTTAGAAAATCCAAGTCATCTTGTTTGATTATATGTGTGTAGATGAATCCTTCTCTACACATTTAGTCAAATTATCAAACCTTGTGAACAAGTCTACCTCTTGATAATATCCAACATCTTGTTTGGCTAGGGGTGTTTAGATGAATCCTTCTTTACATGCTTAGTAAAATTATCATCTTGTGTACAAGTCTACTCTAGGAAAACATCCAACCTCTTAGAGTTTATAAGTTCACTATCCAAATCAAAATCCAATCAAACTAATTCAAATCAAATCAAGTCCTAAATTCTATTATCTCCTTCACGATTTCTCAAAGAGTTCAATCATCTGCATCATCCATCTTTCATTTGTCTCATCACCATCATTTTGATCCTTAAAGAAAACTTGGATTCTCTTCTTTGAGCCTAAATTTTAGACCAATCTAGGGTGTTAGAGGTTCATCTCTTACATTCCTGAAAATTGATCCCTATTTTATGGTTCAAACTCGATCTCAATACAAGAAAAACATGGAGAAAAACAAAGAAACATCCACTTCAAGTGATATGAGTCAAACTAAAATAGAATTCAACCCTATGATATCCATTGACCTCCAAATTAATCCTCCTCCAATACCTCAAAACCCTCAAGAGGAAGGTTAAGTGGAAGACATCACCAACAATATCTTAGGGATGACACAAGATGAAATCCTTGAGATGGTGCAAAATCTTGAAAAATCAAAGAATTGTTAATGCCATGATGAGGTTATACCCCTCCCAATACATGCTTGAATTGGAAAACGAAGGGGCTAAAATCCCTTTCGACTATGATATAAGCACCCTTGTGGAGAGACCTCTTGGGATCATGCCTCCAATCCCACCCATACCTCCATATCAGAGTATCACTCAAAGCATCCCGCAAATCACATCATCCATTGCTCCAACTCTACCAATCATTAACAAGGGAAGCTCATTACTTCATGCACTTCCAGAACATCCCCTTATGAATAACCAGAGCTGGATGCAAGCACCATATTGGGCCAATTTATCCCAGTAAATCCATTACACCCATATGTTTTCCTTGCATTTCATAATCCTACCCATTCATCCTCTTTTCATGCAACAACATTTTATCCTCTTGACACACAAACCTCTCTCCCTATGAGCTCACAAGGAGAAGGTGAATTGTTTGGAGCGGGGGAGTCTTCGATCCCTCATCATCATCTCTTCAAGAGAATGCACCACCCATCTTTCCACCATTTCCACCTCTACCATTTTCAACCACATCACCCCTTGGGATAGGCCTTCCCCCTTTACCTGCTATCAATCAATAAAATCCAAGCAACCCCCCATCATAGGTCAAAGAATCATATTGAACCCGCCTGTCTTGCCATCGATATTGTAACAACAGGTGGCAACCATCCAAGCAACCCTCGTAATAACCACATCATCTACTATCCCCCAAGTATCTCAAAACATGGTCTCCCAAGGACCAAGCATCTCAATTATGCCATCCACCAGTCAAACCCCAATCATCAATACAATGGGTCCTCTCATCAAAACAGTCAACACTATTCCTAATTGACCACCACCATCACTAAAAACCAACATGGCAAAATACTTTAGCATCACACTGTAAGTAGCTCAACAAGCCACCTATCAAGAGGCACTTCAGCAAATCCAAAATCAACAAGTTGCATAGCTAGCTATCCAACAAGCGCAAGTGTAATTAGTGGCACAACAAGCACAATAGCCACAAGAGGCTACCCAAGCCCAAGCCTTACTACAACAATAGCAAGACACCCAAGCTATGCAAGCAACTCAAGTTGCACAAGACGCACAGGTTGTCCAGGCCGCACAAGCAACCCAACAAGCGCATGCTCAAGCTCAAGCCCAATATCAAGCTCAACAAGCGCAAGTGCAAGCTCAATACAAAGAACAATTGCAAATAGTCCAATAGCAAGCAAATCAACAAGCCCTACAAGAGTATCAAGCACAACAAAAAGTGTCTCAATAGAAATCCCAACAACAAACTTTGTTGGAATAGCAACAACACGACCAACAACAAGTGTTGTTAGCTCAGCAGAAAATGTAGGCATTAATTGCATAGTAAAGCTTGCAGCAAAATCCCACTAACACTCCACCCATCAATCAAACACCTCAACCCCCTCATAACACGTTCACTCCACCTCCTGATCCACAAGACGATGTGACAAAACAAATAAAACTTCTCTCGCATCAAGTGCTTGATCTCCAATCAAGAAAAACAACAAGGACACCCAGAAATCTGTGCCCTTATCCTTTTGATAGGAGCCTTGCAATGATACCCTTCCCGAAGGGATTCAAAATCCCCAAATTTGACAAATATCATGGGTTGGGAAACCTTGAGGATCACATCAAGGAATTCCAAGTACATTGCATGGAAGTCGCATACAATGATACATATCTAATGCGACTATTTCTTCGAAGCTTGGCTTGCCCTTCCATGGAGTGGTTCTCTCATCTACCTACAAGCATTAAAACATTCCAAGAAATCGTAGACACATTCCTAAAGAACTATGCATTCAACATTGGCATGGATGTTAGTCTAGAGTAACTATCTACGCTCAAACAAGGAAAAAAGGAATCAGTCACTTCCTTCCTATAATGATGGCGGTCCAAGGCCAATCAGAGCAAGTGGGCCTTGCCAGAGGAGCAACAAATTTTCACTATCATTGCCAATCTAGACAAGATCTTGGCATTTTATCTAAAGGTGCAGTGCATCACCACATATGACCAATTGATCCCTAAGGTGCTCAACATTGAAAGGGCCCTTATTGCACAAGGGGGCACACCTACATATCTTGAACATCAAGATAGTTGCCCATCCACCAGTTATAATGAGAAACCTCGCACATGGGCGGAAAAAAAGAATGTTACCAATGATGGAGTGGTCGATACTGAGGTCATTATCAGTGCTCCAAAGTATAATGCTTAGACACATCATCAACCACAGAACAACAATCACAATTAAATGCAAGCCAATGTGGTAACCCAACAACCACACCTCAATCAAGTCAACAACCTCAATAATCAAGGAGGACCACCTCCGCAAAATAGATATCCCCCAAGAGGAAATTCATAGCCCTTGGGGAATCAATCGAATCCATCATGAAGAAGTTGGTCAATGAGAACCTCATCAAAGTCCCCACTTATGATAATTACAAAGAGCCCCAAGTGAAACCACCATGGTACAATGAAAATTTCCTTTGCAATTATCATAAGCTCAAGGGGGGCATAAAATTGCCAACTGCATGAAACTAAAAAATTTCATCCAAGACCTCATCGATGACAAGATCATAAATGTTGAGAAACCAGCTGGAAATCAAGATCTAAAAATCTACATGAATCTGATGCATGCCCAATCACAAATAAGGGAAGCAAAAATATGGAAATGTGAGCCATGTGTACGAAGGAGTTGTCACATGCCTTGATGAAATGGTTACTATTGTTAGCATCAAGGAAGCCAAAGTTGATTGTGGATTCACCACATGGGCAACAAGGTCACCATTGTCAAAGCATCACAACCACCTAGGACATCCACCTCAAATCAAAAATCCATTCCTAATGGCTATAATGTCCTAGAACAGTTAAAAAAAACCCTTGCTCATATCTCCATCATGGAGTTACTGAAGATTTCAGAGGCCCATAGGGAAATCTTTGAGGAAGAATTGGGTTCATCTATCATCTCGATCAACCTTGATATGGAATAATTCCAAGCTATGGTAGGTAACATCACCACTCTGAATCTCCTCACATTTTTTTATCACGACCTCCGCCCCGAGCCATCTCACAACCGTGCACTCCATCTTGAAGTCTCGATTCATAAAAATAAGGTCAAAAGGGTCTTGGTGGATGGGTGTGCATGCCTCAACATTTTTTCACTCAAGCTTATAAATAATCTGGGAATCTCTAAAGATTCCATTGAAAAAGGTAAGGGTATCACAATCAAGGCTTACGAAGATCAAGAAAGAGTGTCTTAGGGCACTATTCAACTCCCTATTCAAGTAGGGCCAACCATTATGGAAACTACATATTAGGTGCTTGACCTTGATTTGCCTTATAGCATCCTCCTGGGGTGCCCATGGATTCATGGGATGCAAGAAATTGCATCAACCTTCCACCAATGCATCAAGTTCTCATACCAAAATCAAGAGGTCACAATCTATAGTGATCCTGAGCCCTTCGCCTATTGCCAAAACTTGGAAGCCAAGTACTATACAGTTCCCCAAGTCCCAAAGAACGATGAAGGCCCCTCAACTCCATATATAGATCCATCAAACATAGCCTCCACTTCTGGGACAAAGACACCCACCATCCTCAACATATCTGACATCAATCTTATAATCCATGACAATGGGTATGGGGAATACAAAATGAAGAATGGATCCTTTGAGGTCGGGTTGTTACCTCAATCCCCCAGATCCCATGGACAGCTACAACCCACCAACACAATAGCTCAAACCTTCAGAGCATATCCATCCCGATTCAGGAGTTGGGGAGATCTAGGATGAGAATTGGTGGATGAGAGATATGTATCCAGTCTCCTCTATCAAGATGAAAGACCTATACCAACCCTTTTGATGGATGATGCAAATAGAGGACTTCAATTAATGTTGGTCATGGGCTTTAACAGGAATTGAAGTCTAGGAAAGAACAACAATGGCTGATTGGAACCTATCATTGTTGAGAAATGAATTAAAAATCTTGGCCTTGGGTGTACCCCTCTGAGTGTAACCATATGTGGCATAATTCCCCTAGTTAAAGTAGTCAGGACTCCCCCTCAGCTATCGGAAGCCACCCTCTAGTTACCCGTGTCCACGGGTCGATTCATAGACAACTTTACCTTTGACATAACCGATGTGTGTAGTAGTAGTGATGATGAGGATACCATAGTCGGCTTACCCATGCTTTTTGAACATTCATCCCTTCTCATGATTAGCATCCTATCTTTTGAGTCAAACCACCAAACCCACAAAATAAACCTAGTCGACCCCCAACCCATCAATTACGACCAATGAGGACCACTGATTCTAGACACGTTCGAGAATAATGAAACACTCTCAAATTTCATGGGATTGTGAGATATAGTACCATATGGATATCATAAGGCTGGATTTGACATCACACTAGACACTCAAGCCTATTATGGGGAGATGATTGAATCCTTCAATCACAAAAGTGAGAAATTGAGAATAATCTCAAGGTCCTTGAGTGAAAACCACATTATGGCACTCTCTGACCCAAAAATAGTAAAAATAAAGGATGCATCCAATGGTGAAAACATCTCTAAGGCGTCGAAGGATGAAGGATTCAATCTTCCCCTCACTGCACTTCATCAAGAAAATTCAGTGGTCCTGGAAGAATAGTGCAATCCAGTCAATCTGGGAACAAAAGCAATGCCACACATCACGTTCTATGTCAAGTCATTTCTTACAGAAGAACAAGAGGTCCTAGTTGCATTCCTAAGGTAAAGAAAGGTGAATTTTTCATGAACCTATGTTGACATGTTGGCTCTTGATCCGGAAGTTGTGGTTCATCACTTAGCTGTGTATTCAAGGGAAAAACTCGTGAGACAAAAGTTGAGAAAAATGCATCCCCTAATAGCCTTTTTGGTCAAAGTAGAATTGAAAAATCTCCTAGATGTGCAATTCATACGGCCAATTGATTATCCAAAATGGGTGTCAAATATTGTACCTATTTCAAAGCCAAATGGGGGCATTCACATCTAGACGAACTATAGAGACTTAAACAAAGCGTGTCCCAAGGATGAATTTCCACTTCCCAACATCGATATGATTGTGGATATGATGGTCAAACATGAGATGCTATCACTAATGGATGGATTCTTAGGATACAACCAAATCATGATAGCTAAAGAAAACCAGCACAAGACAAATTTCACTTGTCCATAGGGGACATATTGCTGGAATATGATGCCATTTGGGCTAAAGAATGTAGGAGCAACCTACTAGAGGGCTATAAAAGTGACCTTTCACAACATGATTCATAAAACTATGGAAGATTATGCGGATTACATATTGGCTAAATCAAGGAAAAGATGATATCACACATCAACTCTGAGCTCCATTTTTGATAGGTTGGACAAATACAAGGTTCGACTTAATCCAAAGAAGTGCATCTTCGGAGTATAGTTAGGAAAGCTCCTGGGGTATATCATGATAATGAGAGGAATCGAGGTAGATCCCACCAAATTCAAGGAAATCCTTGAAATGGAAGCACCCAAGACATTGAGACAACTAAGAGGCCTACAAGGGAGACTTCAGTCTATCCGCAAATTCATAGCACAGTTGGCAAAAAAATAGATCCCATATTCTCATCTACTCCACAAGGGGGTAGCATACAAATGGGATAAGCAATGTGACCGGGAATTCAACAAAATCAAGGAATACCTACTCACACTATTGGTTCTAATAGTTCAAATTCCAAGAAAACCATTGATCCTGTACATACCAGCAATATCAGCAACCCTTGGCACTCTCTTAGCCCAGCATGATGAAAATGAAAGGGAGAGATAAATTTATTATATCAAAAAGACCATGGTACGACATGAGCTAAATTACACATCTATTGAGAAAGCATGTCTAGCATTTGTATTTGCAGCTCAAAATTTTAGACACTACATGTTGGCGCATCAGATCAAGCTAATCGTAAAAATAGATCTCCTCAAATACCTACTTTCCAAAAAAACTCTCACAGGACGGACAAGTAAGTGGGTTATGATCTTAATAGAGAATGGAATTGAATATGTAGAGCATAAGGCCATCAAAGGACAAGAAAATGTGGATCAATTGGCAGAGGCACCTATATATGCAGAAAACCCACTTATCTCAAAGTTCCCCGATGAATCAATTTTCAGCCTAAGTGTAGCAAACCACTGGAAGAAGTATTTTGATGGATCCTACACATAGCATGGGTTGGGAGCAATAATTTTCTTCATCACTCCCTAAGGAGACTGCATACCCAAATCCTACAAGATGGCATTCCCATGCACAAATAACATAGAAGAGTACAAGGCTCTTTTCATAGGGCTAAGGATTGCAGTGCAGTGGTAGATTATGGCTCTTAAGGTATATGGAGACTCTCAGCTCATAATAAATCAAGTAAACAATGAATATCAAAAAAAGGATAATAAGGTGACTCCATACAAGAAATTGGTGGAGAGCCTCAAGGATTCATTCATTGATTTTACATTTGTACGACTACCTAGGGAAAATAATAGAGCAGCGAACACAATGGCTACAATTGGATCACTCTTAGAAATCCTGCAAAATGTCCCAAAATAGGAATTCCTCATAGAGTATCTTCTCATACCAGCATTCGAGGTACCATAGTCCAAATTTATGTGTGAGATTATTGGTCTCAATGATCCCTAGTACCATGAAATTTACACCTACCTAAGAATAGGAGTTCTTCCCGCCGATATAACTGCAAACCTCAAAAGAGCTTTTGTGAAAAACTCATCTTGTTTCGTCATCCTAGGAGAAACCCTTTACCATAGGAGCATCAAAGGGACCCTACTACATTGCCTAAATACTGAGTAATCCATGACTGCTTTAACCAAGGTGCACAATGGTATTTGTGGTTTGCACTCAAGCGGTATGACTTTGGCTAAGAAATCGCTGAGGACTGGATATTATTAGCCCATGATGGAAAGAGAAGCACATTACTTTGTCAAAATATTTTTGCAGTGTCAATGGCATGGGGACCTTATCCATGCACTAGCTCAGGAGCTTCATCCCATTCTTACACCTTGGCCCTTTTCATAGTGGGGGCTCAATCTCATCGGTAAAATCATCCCCACCTCATCCAATGGCCATAAATTCATCATCGCCGCCACATAGTACTTCACAAAGTGGGTCGAATCCATTCCCATGACCTACATAAAGGGAAAGAAGATATCTAAGTTCATCCTGAACTACCTTATTTTTTGATACAGTGTCCCCCAAGCCACTATCTCAAATAAAGGTATGTGCAGGATCATCATG
The DNA here is from genome assembly GCA_007115665.2 of Sequoiadendron giganteum. Lineage (NCBI taxonomy): Eukaryota > Viridiplantae > Streptophyta > Pinopsida > Cupressales > Cupressaceae > Sequoiadendron > Sequoiadendron giganteum. The sequence goes on from CM021105.1 coordinate 451,507,471, forward strand.
GAAAAAACAAGCCCTTAAGTGGCGATGAAAATTCAAAAAATTAGAGTTAGGCAACTTGATGTAAAAATTTGAATAAGTTAACTATATTATTTCAAAAATATGTACGAATAGAATCTGTAGAAAATTGAATGTAGTTTCTAAACTACTAGGTTTATTTTTTTTTAAATTTCTATTTGGTGAAAATTTGAAATTTCAATGCAATAGTACTTAAATTTTAGGGAAAAAATAAGAAGTAGGTGTTTGTCTGACCACCCTAACCATAATAAAATGATAATATTTTTTTATAATATTTTAGATATAAGTAGAGGACTCATGTCTCAATGTGATGCATATTTTTTTGTAATTTGTTTCCAAGTAAATAATTAATTATGATTCTTTTATTACAACTTTTAAAAAATATAAAAGTTCGTATGTCTAACCACCTTAACTTGGTCAAAATGTCTTGAAATTCAATTTATTTTTTAAATCCTATATTATGCAAAGCATAGAATGTGACACATGTTTTGGATTCAAAAAACGCGATACCATTTGAAAGCTATAGATGTTTTTCAATCAACCTATCAATCAGGACTTTAATCGTAATTCAAATAGAAAATGAATAATAATTATTTATTAAATTCAAAGTAAAGCATAATTTATATTGGTGGAAAGCTGTTTAAAAACCCTTTTCATTTCATCAATTTTGGGTTAAAAAAAAGTCATCAACCACATGGACCACCATATCACTTACATATAGCCACTTTTTGGCCCATCATGATCTTGCACATACCCATAATGGGACACCTTTCAAAAATCAATATGTTCATGACTTTTGCCAAAAAATCAACATCCAACATCACTTTTCCACTCCGTATTACCCCCAAGGCAATGGCCAAGTAGAAACCACCAATAAAACCATTCTAAAAATCCTTAAGAAAACAGTCAATGATGTCAGTCGTGACTGACATCTATAGCTAAATCCCATCTTATGGTCTTATGGCACAAGAATCCATACACCCACATGTGCCACCCCCTTCTCTCTAGTCTACAGATCATAAGCCATCCTTCCCATTGAGATCAAGCTACCATCTCTAAGGATATCACTGCAAAATCTCATTTCAGATGAAGAATACCAGGTCTCATGACTAAATGAGTCAGAGCTATTAGATGAGCGCTGTATGGAGGCCTTAAACCATTTGCAAGTCTGTCAGAATCACCTCAAGTGAAGCTACAACAAGAAAATCAGGAGGTGGACCTTCCAATTCGGTGAGCTAGTATTGAAGGAGAATCAGAAGAATGTGCCAAATCCAAATAATAAGGGAAATTTTGAGCCCAACTAGTTGGGACCCTTCATCATCATAGCAAGCTACAAATCAGAGGCATATCAACTATCAACACCTGAAGGTGAACCCCTACAAGAACCCATGAACACCTCTCATCTCAAAAAAATTTACGCCTAATTTTTTAAGGGTAAAACCAAAAATATAAAAATATAAAAATCCAAAAAAAATAGAAAAGGGATTAAAAACAATAAAAAAAAAATCGTCCTCTAGTGAAAACCACTTTGGTGGCGCTTTGGACAAGTACCTTGGTGAAAACCTGGAAAACAAGCACCAAGTGTAAATAAAGCACTCCCCATCCACTGGGATCTTCATGGCTTATTATGCACACTTACCATCCATCCATCGCATTCCATTGATCCTTCCATTCACCTATTTGCATTTGCACCATAGCTTGATCTTGTGTTCATATCATGATCCACCCTACTACTACTTGGCATATTCCTAAGGTTAGTTTGTCTTGCATGTATCGAAGTAGTCTATCACGTCATGCTGGGGGCATGTTCTTATACCTACATTGGATTGGATTTGTGTATATTCTTGAGATTTTCCTTAAAATAAAAAAATCCAAAAACATTAAAAAAATCCTTTAAATTTTTTTTAAAAAACATCCAAATCATATCAAAATCCAAAACAAGTCAAAAATCCAAAAATTCAAAAAATAGAGTCATCTTGTCAAACTACATTATCACTGAGCTTGAACGTAGGCAAGGTTGATCTTTTTTCATCCCCCAAGACACCCTAGGTCAGTCCTTTAGGCATCCGTCGCAAATAATCTAGCAATCCATTTGTCCACCTCATCATTAATCAATTTTGTGTTAGTTGAACTATGTGCTCTCTACATATATAACATAGGCAAGTCTAATGTGTTGATCAGCTCCCAAGACCCCTAAGATAGGTCTAAAGGTTAGGTTCTTGGTCAAAATCTGATAAAATACAAAAAAAATAAATTGAAAAACCTAAAAAATAAAAACAGCCTCAAAACCTTTCAAAACACCAAAAACATCCAAATATTTAAAAAACAAAACCCAAAAAGGTGCATCCATCCCATTTCAACGTTCACCTATTGTTGGTGTTTAAAAATCCATATAAAGATTGAAGGTATCTAAGAGGTGGCCAACCCCTATCAAGGATAACTATAATCACTAATGGCCAACTAACAAGAAATGGAATGGATACACATTTTCCCTACACTTCAAGCATTATAAGACCTAGGGGGTAACCCTTAGCGTGTTCATATGAATTCCTCATGATTGGTAAGAATACTTCCCACATACAGATCACAATTCCTACACACTCAGAGGGATAGAGATCATTTCATGGTATTGGCAGACCAAAGAATCATTACCAATGCCAAAGAGCAACGGAATTGACCTAGTTATTGATTACAATACCTCCCGGAGGAGGACAAGGTTTTAATCAAGTGTTTTATGTTCAGTATTTGGCTTTCCCTGCTTAGAGCTTACAGTCTTAAACCAACAAAGATACAAACATTGTCCAGTGTCTCATTCATTGGGCAACAGAGTCATACAAAATACAATCCCGATACGATGAACCTATCTTCATATAGCATTACTATTATGAGATATTTCAGTACACTAAAACAGTACTTCTTCAAGAATCCTGAGCATATACAACCATGAACATGTAATTGAATCTTCAAGCATTTGATTAACTTCTTAAGCTAAAGCAAGAAAACTAATCACACTTTCAATTAATTATTGAAACTGAAAAGAGGAACGCTTGATAACTCCATTCATAATCCATGGCACACACACAGGAGAGTAAACAATCTTAATTTTATAGATTTCTTTCTATATCAGTAATTAAAAAGCATAACATACTAATCTGTATACAAATCCCACTCGGGATGATTTCCTGAACAAAATATTCTTAACATTTCAACTATAAGATGGACTGTACAAACTTCCAAGCTTTGGAACCAAAAAGTTCTGACCCTCACAATGAGCCGTGAAACCTCCTTTATACCACAAAAGAGCAACAAGCACTAGGCTACATTTTGATACAAAATTGAATTTCAACTCAAAGTGAAATTCAAATTTACATTCCTTATCATTAGATGACATCGTGCATGATCGAAGGAATCAAAAATAGTTACAAAATAACCAGCCGAAAAATAAAATTTCGTGCAAAGCACACGCACATCCACGTCCACACCAATACGATGAAACAACGGGAGAAAACACGTCCAATGAACCCACCATCGGTAACCATCAAGAAAAAACACAGCCCCGGTACAGGTGACCGCTTCGAGTCTGTGCCTGTGACAGCAATGGAACCACATCTCCCTTATCAGCCTTGCGAGCAACACCCCCAACAACTAGAGCTGGTGCCCGTGCAGTTATTGGTTTAATTGTTAGAACCTCCTCATCAACTCCCAAGAGTTCAGTTAAGTTGGCTAAGTAGCACCTGTAGTCCGAGTCGGTATCAGATTCATCTGAATCTGAAATGATCACCGAGGATGAACAGTGCACTGGCTTCTTTCTAGTATTTCTCGTAGCACCCTCGGGCGATATGGGTGTAATAGGCTCCATCATGACTAGCAACCCATGGGATCTCAGCCTCACACTCCTGCACTTAATTAACTTATCCATGAAAGAAAAAAAGCTTCTGCAACATGGGTGAAGAGACCTTCCTATACACAGATATAAGAAGATGCAATGTTGATTGCATACAACTCATTCAACATTTATAGAGCAGCCCAACATGCAGGTTATACTTACTTGAAGGCAATTCAAGCATTCGAACAATTAGTGACCTAGATAACCATGAATACTCCCAGCAGGATGGCACTGTTTGCACGCCAGAGGAAATCAGGTGGAGATCCTTGGGAGAAGGGAGACCCATGCCATTAGTGACACGAGCAACAACCAAGCAACGCATGCCATGCAGACAACTCACACACCCCCTACTTGAAATTGAACCGCCGATTCGGACCACACTATGACAAAACGGAGGGCGGATTTTAAGTCCACGGATGTTGACAATCCATCTTAGCACCCTCAAAAAACATACCCAATCAAAATCCTCAAAATAGTAGATCCGAACCACACAGGGGACCCACATAGTTCCACTTGCAGGAAAAAGGAAGCCACATGTCATGTCCTCGTAGTCCTCGCAATACCCTCCCGGATATTTACTCTGCTCATCCAAGGTGCACGAGAAACCATAATTAACCCTGTTATTAATGGCCATCACCAGTGAAAAGACGGCCCCACGTCATATCCACACCTTGGGAAGAGAAACCATGCATCCGTTCATGCCAGATGGCAACATCTCACGAGCCTCGCATCACTTTGGTGATGTCAACAGAAAAACCCACGAGGTCGGCAAGAAGCGGCTAAGATCCATCCCTACGATCTGACGATTCATCAAGCTTCTGATAGAACATTGAAGTGGGGGCTCGTATTGAAAATCCCAACGGTATAGAACATAAGTCATCATGCCAAAAGACAAGCGAATTAGGTGAAACAGGGCCAGTAATGCATCACCCGAGAGGAATAAAACCTCACTTAAGTAACCGGTTGTCCCCGACAACAGGTCCACTTTAGAAGGTCGATAATCAAAGCTACCTTGAGTAACTTTGGAACCCTAAAACCCTAGCCTAACTCTCCTAGAAAATTAAAGTCCCATCAGTGGCTCCGACTGGGGATGTATGCCCCCTGTGGGCATAGCAAGAATCCAGAATCTCTGGTTTTGCAGACCAGATTACTGAATTACACAAGCCTTTCAACAGATATATTTCCTTGTTCTATCAATTGGACCTGTGTATACAAACATGGAAGCCCCCAGGCTAACAAACAAGAGAAATCAAGGTTTACCTCTATCAAAAACAAAATTTTATGTTCCCTGACAAAAAAAGAACTTGCAACATTCACCATTTGATGTCTCAAATTGCATGGGATAACTAATACCTTTGCGATTGCTATGGAGGCTATCCCCACTCGGCCCCTATATTGATTTAATCAATACTTTGCCCCACCAATTTAAAAGCAATATATGACCATGATAATATTTTACCTTATCCTGCTCCTGGTCATATTTTGTAGAATGTTGGCTCATCTGTTCCAGGAAATGAAAACTCTCATAACTCACCTGGTCTACAACATCATCCATTATGTTATCCTCGATTTGCATATTGAACTGAAAGCTATCATATAGAACAGTATGCAAAGTATCCTTACTTCCATTAGCTATCCAAGACAATACATATCTCGAGGAAATTTTCTTCTGGCACATTTTTTCTTGTACCTCTTCACCCATCTCAATATAAAAACCCTCAGAGACAGGTTTAAAAACATCAACTTCACTTTGATCAGAAGAGATAGAGCAATACATACTAGTTTTATTGCACTCAACACTATCTGTTGAATATGTTGATCTATAAGTGAATAATTCTACACAATCTAAAAACCCCTTACTGATTACATTAATACTAGAAGGCAGTAACACCTCCATCTCCACTTTATATAGATAGTGAGGGAAGACCATAGGGCCAGTGTATGGACCACAATACTAGCCACCTCCGATTGTATTCTTCTGATCACAGATATCAACATCCTTAGATTGTTTAAAATTTATATAAATCCCCTGTTCCAATGCTAATATGTCAGAGGTACACTCCATATATACACCATCTAACAACCTTTTCTTTTCATGGGAACAAACATGGGGCTCTTCATCCCCACATAACTCTAGTAAAAATAACATTTCTGCTGCATTCTCAATACTACAATTATTACCCCTAAAATCACAATCATTAACTTGCAATAGAATCTCAATAACATTAGAATCATAATTAGGATTAGGAAACACAATAGGTGACTCATGCAATCGTATATCATCCTGTCTTTCAATTTTTTCATTAATTATGCAAACATCTTGTAATGAAGGAGCACCACCTTTATTTTGTGTAGATGCATTCTTGGCTGACTCTTCAATCTCTATCCATTGAATCACCTGAGCCAAATTAGTAGTTTCAATTCCTTTGGCAAGGAACTTAGTCTGGATTCATATAGTTCACAAAACAAATCAATGCATTCATAATCATTAGGTCTTTGCTCCATGGGAATTTGTATTAAGATTTCCAAAAATCTCAAAAAAAACTCATATGATGATTCCTTCTCTTGCCTTCTCATATCATATAGTTCTGATACACAAAAACCCTGATCATCTTCATTCAGATCAGACTGGGTTTCAACTTGGATCTCATTATCATCAAACTGCATTTCTGGGCTTATAACACTTCTAGCAAGAATGTTATCATCAATTCTTTGAATAATCGGCTAAGATATTATACTAGCATTGGTTAGGCATGGGTAACCAAAACCTACAGTCAGATACCTCTTCATCATTGAATATTTCATATTATTTTCAATTTCCATAGCTAGTTGGTATGCTTGAGGCAGAGTAGTAGGTTCTTTATCCCTTAATAAAAAACTCATCCTCTTATTGAAGGCACCTAGATACACAATCAATCTTTCAACCTCATTTGGTCTTATTTCTTTAGGGATCTCCCTTAATGCTCTTGAAAACCTGAGGTTAAAATGTGGGACTAATTCCTCATCTTGTATGTGAATTCCCATAAATCCTTTTCTCAATGTGTTGGGATTGACTCTTTCACCAAATTGTTCCATAAAAACAATCACTAATTGATTCCATGAGTTAACAGAAGAGGCAGGTAGATACGAAAAACCAATCCCTAGCATCACTTTTTAAGGATTGCACAAATAATTTCATGACAACATCCTCATGATCAATTTCATAATAACCCATTACATCAACAAAATGTTGTAAATGCTCAGAAGCCGATTCTGCTACTTTCCCTCTATATTGAGGTAAATATTTCCTAATTTTCCTAGGAATTGAATTAGGGTAATTGCTGATAGCATCAAACATAAAAGGCATATACCTTTGAGTTACAAAAATCCCCAAAGGAATTAACATAACCTGCTCTTCTGGCATATTTATGCTTGACCTTACACACGGGAGACTACTTACTAACATACAATTATCAGATAGATCACTTGTTAGCTCAACGAGGAGTTTGTTAATGACTGACGAAAGTATTCCTTACTTTCCAAGATTTTATGCAATACAAATGTGTTTCATAAATCCTTTTACACATTGCATTACTAGAAGTATGGTAAAACAAATCATTGTTCCCTTGTATATGCTTTACATATAAATTTGGAACCATTTTTATCTTTAATCAAAACACCCATTATCATTAAAAGTAGTGAACTATTTTAGTTTTGGTGAAATACCTGGTAGTTGTTTGCAACATGTATCAACCTCTTTTCCAAACTATAAATAGCACCAATCTGGAACTATTACTTCATTCATTCCCTGGTTCTTCAGTCGGAGTCGCCACCTCCTTTCAGAGGAAAATATTTCAAAGAACTTTTAGAGCCACTTTTTTAGGTTTTGTCAAATTATGGGTTTCATTAACCACTACAGAGTCACACCATATCATCAGTAATATCTCTCACAGTCATAACCCATTCCCTATGGTTCCTTTGCCTTCATTCTCCCTCCTTTTTAAAAAAAATTTCTCAGAATTTCTCCCCAAATAAAACCATCCTTCAATGAGTAACTCTAGAACTCCTAAATCTGTTGCTTACAAGACACCATAGACCACAAAATTCTTAGGATTATTTTGAACTACCTCTTTTCGCTTAATTTGAAAACATTCACTATGTAGATTCAAAACAACATATCATTTAATATGACTCTATATCAGCACCAGTCTACAACTGGAACTTCAGAATCCTCCCCAGTAGAGTTGCCATTCTGTTGGTGACTCAGATGGGAAAATAATTCAATAATTTTTAACCTCTGGTTACAGAAACAATTCAAAACTTTAATGACTCTATCATAGCACCTTCTGCAACCAAAACTTCTGAGTTCATCCCCAACGGAGTCGCCATTCTGTTGGTGTTTAAAAATCCATATAAAGATTGAAGGTATCTAAGAGGTGGCCAACCCCTATCAAGGATAACTACAATCACTAATGGCCAACTGACAGGAAATGGAATGGATACACATTTCCCCTGCACTTCAGGCATTGTAAGACCTAGGGGGGTAACCCTTAGCATGTTCATATGAGTTCCTCATGATTGGTAAGAACACTTGCCACATACAAATCACAATTCCTACACACTCAGAGGGATAGAGATCATTTCATGGTATTGGCAGACTAGAGAATGATTACCAATGCCAAAGAGCAACAAAATTGACCCACTTATTGATTACAATACCTCCCAGAGGAGGACAAGGTTTAATCAAGTGTTTTATGTTCAGTATTTGGATTTCCCTACTTAGAGCTTACAGTCTTAAACCAACAAGGATACAAACATTGTCTAGTGTCTCATCCATTGGGCAACGAAGTCATACAAAATAAAATCCTGATACGATGAACCTATCCTCATATAGCATTACTATTATGAGATATTTCAGTACACTAAAATAGTACTTCAAGAATCTTGAGCATATACAACCATGAACATGTAATTGACTCTTCAAGCATTTGATTAACTTCTTAAGATAAAGCAAGAAAACAAATCACACTTTTTATTAATTATTGAAACTAAAAGGAGGAACCCTTGATAACTCCATTCATAATCCATGGCACACACACAGGAGAGTAAACCATCTTAATTTTATAGATTTCTTTTGATCTCAGTAATTAAAAAGAATAGCATACTAATCTATATACAAATCCCACCCGGGATGATTTCCTGAACAAAATATTCTTAACATTTCAACTATAAGACAGATTGTAAAAACTTCCAAGCTTTGGAACCAAAAAATTCTGACCCTCACAATGAGCCGTGAAATCTCCTTTATACCACAGAAGAGCAACAAGCACTAGGATACATTGTGATACAAAATTGAATTTCAACTCAAAGTGAAATTCAAATTTACATTCCTTATCATTAGATGACATCGTGCATGATCGAAGGAATCAAAAATAGTTACAAAATAACTAGTCGAAAAACAAAATTTCATGCAAAGCACGTGCATGTCCACATCCACACGCATACGATGAAACAACAAGAGAAAACACGTCCAATGAACCCATCGTCAGTAACCATCAAGAAAACACACGACCCCGATACAGGCGATCGCTTCGATTCTGTGCCTATGACAGCAATGGAACCACATCTCCCTTATCAGCCTTGCGAGCATCACCCCCAATAGCTAGAGTTGGTGCTCCTGCAGTTATTGGTTTAATTGTCAGAACCTCCTCGTCAACTCCCAAGAGTTTAGTTAAGCTAGCTAAGTAGCACTTGTAGTCTGAGTCGGTATCAGATTCATCTGAATATGAAATGATCACTGGGGACAAACAGTGCACTGGCTTCTTTCTAGTATTTCTCATAGCACCCTCGAGCGATATGGGCATAACAGGCTCCATCATGACTAGCAACCCATGGGATCTCAACCTCACCCTCTTGCGCTTAATTAACTTATCCATGAAAGAAACGGAGCTTCTACGACACAAGTGAAGAGACCTTCCTATACACGGATATAAGAAGATGCAATGTTGATTGCATACAAATCATTCAGCATTTATAGAGCAGCCCAGCATGTAGGGTACGATTACTTGAAGGCAATTCAAGCATTCGAACAATTAGTGACCCAGATAACCATGAATACTCCTAGCAGGATGGCACTTTTCACACACCAGAGGCAATTAGGTGGATATCCTTAGGAGAAGGGAAACCCATGCCATTAATGACATGAGCAACATCCAAGCAACGAATGCCACGCGGACAACTCACACACCCCCTACTTGAAATTGAACCGCCGATTCAGACCACACTGTGATAAAACGGAGGGTGGAGAGTAAGTCCACGGATGTTGACAATCCATCTCAGCACCCTCAAAAACATACCCAATCAAAATCCTCAAAATAGTAGATCCAAACCACATAGTTCCACTTGCAGGCAAAAGGAAGCCACGTGCCATGTCCTCACAGTCTTCGCAATACCCTCCCGGATATTTACTTTGTTCATGTGAGGTGCGTGAGAAACCATAATTAACCCTGTTATTAATGGCCATCACCAGTGAAAAGACGACCCCACATCATATCCAACACCTCAGGAAGAGAAACCATGCATCTGTTCATGCCAGATGGCAACATCTCGTGAGCCTCACATCACTTTGGTGACGTTAGCAGAAAAACCCGCGAGGTCAGCGAGAAGCGGCTAAGATCCATCCCTGCGATCTGACGGTTCATTAGGCTTCTGATAGAACATTGAAGTGGGGGCCCGCATTGAAAATCCCAACGGTATAGAACATAAGTCATCATGCCAAAAGACCGGCGAATTAGGTGAAATAGGGCCGATAATGCATGACCCAAGAGGGATAAAACCTCACTTAATTAACCGGTTGTCCTTGGCAACAGGTCACCGTTGAAACATAACAAGAGGTCCACTTTAGAAGGTTGATAATCAAAGCTACCATGAGTAAATTTGGAACCCTAAAACCCCAGCCTAACTCTCCTAGAAAATTAAAGTCCCATCACCTGTAATAATATCCACTCATAATAAATCAATCGTCATTTTAATCCTTTGGTAAGTCAGTCAAAAGAAAGTCTAGCAGGTTTAAAAGTGAAAGCTTAGTCGTCAAAGTCTCAAGTCTAGGTCAGTAAATCAGCAAGTTAATTGACTCAGAGTATCAATAGCTTATCATCTAATCAAATCTCATCATCACCTAATCATAACATGTCCTAAGATGCATCCTTCCTACAATGGACATCAACATCAGGCATCAGCGTAGTTTAGTCTTGGCTAGCGGTATGAAGAACATTATCTTGTTTGTTTACTTTAACCGCTCTTTTGATTTATCTTATTGCACCCATTCCAATGACCTCTTAATGATGTCGAAACAAAAATATTTAGAGAGAAAGGAATGGGGAAATTATCATTATCTTTTTATCTACTATGCTTGTTGGATGTTCTTGTAATATAACTTAGTCATGTGTGCCTTGTTTGCCTTGTAGGGAAGGTGTTTTAGATGTCTTGTTGACCACATAGGAAGGATTCCTTTTCTATGTTTTGGTCTAAGATGTTTAGAATATCTGAACTACATTCTGAATAAGGTTTTGTATGTTAGGTGTGAACAAGAGTACTCCTATCTGATTGTTAGGTCAAATTCCATCACACTAGGTCGAACCCCATCTTGGTTCTTTATACCTTGATGCATCGTACCTATGTGTGTTATCAAACATAAGGAAAATTATGCTCTTTATCTATCCCCCCTGGATAAGCAATACATCATCATCATCATCATTCATCATCATATCTAATAAAGTCTCAATGACTCGTAGACTTGTTGGACTTTTACATCTTCTTGGATTCAAGGGTTGATCCCTCTCATTCTTCTATCCTCTTTCATGCTAACATAGTATCATTTTATCAATGCATCCATCCTACATTCATAAAACATCTGCACTCTCATCCTAAATAATCATGGCATATCATCACAGGACAACATCATTTGTCTCATCCATCTCACATCTATTGCATCATCATTTAACTTGTTCAGGATAATATAAATTTTTTATTCTAAGCATCTTAAAAATATCTCATTTGCATCATCATTATCATATAGATCTGTTAATCTAAGCATCCATACATCCATCTTGAACCTATTTTTTGCGAGATTGACCCTCCAATTGAATTTTTTACTCAATCTCTTGAGGGGGCAATGTACCAACGTACTTCTTTCTGCTAGGGCATCCGAAAAAATTAGATTTTTCTTTTAATTTTGATCTTGGCAGCATCATTCTTTGAATCAATGCAACAAGTACATTACTTCAAATAGGGGAAAAATGTAGACACTAAAAATAATCAACTGACACAAGGCATATAATCCCATTCAATTAACATCATTTCCTCTATTAATCAAATAAATCAATTTATTTAATTAATTCACTAAGCTTCATCACACTTAATTAAATAAATCAAATTATTTAATTAAGTCCTAAAGGTCTTCTTATTTGATTCAATAAATCAAAATAATTTAAATCAAATATCAAAACCCCTAAAATCTTCCAAGTTAATTAATCTAAATTAATTAACTCATAATCATAATTACCATTTTGTAGATTTTGACTCAACCTGAGTCAAACCTAAACCCTTAACTAACCCACCTACTTGCACATGAAATTCATTTTAATTCATTATCTATTTATCTATGTTTTCCCTCACAAGGCATATTCCCAAGGAATATTCCCTCATTAACTCCATTTGTTTGACTTTCTTGTCCAAACAAATTTGCCCCCCAAATCTCTTAACCATATGCATTTAAAGATATTTTTCAAATTTCAAACCCACCTAACTTCATTTACTTGCACAATCTATAAAATGTGCTCATTCCTCCTCCAATCACATGTGGACAAGTGGCCTTCTCTCATTGGTTGGTCTTTTGTCCCACATTCATCCAAATCCTTCAATCTTCCAACCTTGAATCTATAAATTCATGGCACTTCTTCCTTCATTTTCATCCACAATTTGAGCATTTGCACTATAGGCATTTTGAGTTCATCTTGCATTCTCATCATCTTGTATCTTTTGTTGATCATCATCTTGAAGCTTATCAAGGATTGGGAAAGGGCTCCTTTTCATATCAAAGGTGCACCAATCCACTATGGTATAGGTATGCACCATACTTTTTCATGCTTTCAATCACTTTATTTGATCTTTTGATTGCATTGTGAAGTATGTTGGATTATTTCATAGGAGTAGTTTATTTGCTTATTTTTTAAACTCGCCATACTAATGTATGTATAAGTTTAAGATTTTTCATATTTATATCCTCACACTTATATATATATTATAAGTAATAAAAGATTCTAATATTAGTGTTTTCATGGTTGAAATACCAATCACCCTTGTATGGAACACTAATAATGATTGTGTGAGACTTAAGGAATATTGGAATTCTCTCATTTAAAATAAGCCCAATGGTAGGAATAAATAATTTATTTATATAATCATAATATTTGGATATCATATGTAGGTGTATAATCTAGATGGCGAATGGATCATATCCTATATAATTATGGAAAAAAATAGTTATAAGGAGGAAATATAGCTAGTATCATGTGGAATAGGAGAGACGGATATCTTTTAAATCTAAAATTTAGTAGCTATGTATCCAAACACTCCTCAAGATGTTTTGAGAATTAAATAAATATAATATCCCCCTTTATAACTTTTTATTGTTTGCAGATTTTTGCATATTTCTTATGACACACATATTTATAATAATTCATTCTAAGTTATAAGTTGTTATATCTCATTTTTTTCACCTTCTAGAGTATTTTATTTACTATGCATATTCAATTTTGGACCTAGAAATACGAATGATGGTCAATTTAGGTATATTAATTAAATTTTATACAAAGTTGATATATTCCATGAAATGATTAAATTATGTTTTAATGATAATGTGAGTGAAAATATGAATTCATGTTTAATATTTATTTAAATTAAGTTGATATGATTATACTTATCATTATGTCAAATTAATACTCACTTGGGTTAATGATATGGATGTAGGATAGTGTTTTACCCTCCAAGGATGAGAGCGAGAGTATCACCAGAGATAGAAATATATTTGGGAGAAAATCCATGGTCATCAAGGATTCAAGAAGTCACACACACTTATGAACCAATAATCTTTTCTTATGATTGCATTATAGTTTCATGTTTCCTAGAATGTTATGTTGTTTTATGTCTTACTCTTTGAGAAATAAATTGGTGATTGGTTTTATTCGTTTTTATTTTGAGACTACATGAGAAGTGTGCTTGATATATCTTGACTAGGTTGTCTTCAGATGACAATTATTGTTTTACTATTTATCTTTCTAAGATAATTTTTTGTATTCTAAATTACTCATTACTTGGTTAATGATACTTGTGTAGTAAAAATGAATAATTAAATATTTATGAATATGAGAATGCAATTATTTATATGAATATATTCATGTAAGTGAATGTATATATAAATTTACTTATACTCACACAAATATGTAGTGATTATGTATTCATACGTATACATATACATATGTATGTCTATATATATTTATACATAAAAACATATGTTTAAAGATAGATACATGTTATATATATAAATATATATGTATAGATTGATTGATAGAAAATCCATACATACATACATGCATATATATGAGTGTTAATATATTCATTTTGAAATTCAATTTGAGCTTAGACTATAGCTTTATGTATAGCTTAAGCATGGGAAGTTTGTTAGATTCTTTGAGAAGCAATAATCAAGCCAAGATCTAATGTCGGTTGTAGATCTCATGCACTCCAGTTGATAAATGATTGAATATCAAAATAATGGAATGGAGAAAGAAATATGAAAGAGATAAATTAGAGAAAAAATAAGAGAAATTTGAGAATACTCTTGATACTCTCATGAATCTATCATTGAACTAATGAAGGTGAGAGTAGAGTGTTGTGTATATAGAAAAATATGGTGTGTATAAATCTAAGAGGTGCGTTAACTCCTATTACCCATAAAAGGTGGGAGGTTTTACCTACTTGGTCAATTTCAAAATATGTGGCATAACCTCCTCAAGCGAAGAAAGAGATAGGTTATTAGAGGTTCCATAGAAAGACAAAATAGGGTGAGAAATCTAACTACCCCATAACCTACTCAAGTAAGGACACAATAGTGGTTATGAGAGATGGGACAACAAGCCAAAAGAGGGTGTGTAACTTAAATGCCCATGTTTAGGAGAGAGTGAAACATGTAGTTGATGTATTTTACCACATGTCCCCATATGAAAAAAACCTAATAAACCTAAGAAATATTAAATAATACGTGTAGGAAAAATAAATACGCCTAACATAAAGAAAAAAAAACCTACACTAACACCCCCCTTAAGCATAGCTTAGGTGGGTAAAAATATAGGTCTCGACTAATGAAACCTAATGAGGTACCCACCCCCAAAAAAAAAAAAAATCCCCCCATAAGAGGAATAACCCCCCTAAATAGAAACATAAAATGAAGGACTAAAAACCCCTCCTGAATTATGGATGGCAGGTGAAGGCGGTGACCAAAAAATTGCAGAAGAATGTGAGGCAAGCGAGGATGGGTCTAAAGATAACCGACAGAGGCTCCATTGCTGCAATTCAACCCACGGTGATCTTCTGGCAATAGATATGTCCTGGGAGGCTAGCATGGACATCAAAATGTTGAATGATCAGGAAATCATCTGTCGCGTTATTGGCCCTAAATGTAGTCGTGAGTCTATTCACAGGTGGTTGGCTCGCACTTGGTGCACTATGAAATCAGGAAATTTATCCCAAAGGGGTTTTTTTTGGCGATATTCAAATCTTCGTAGGATAAGGAAAAGATCTTGAATGTTGGTCTTTGGAAAATGGACGGCCATTCAGTTTATATGCAAAAAAGGGTTCCTAATTTTGATCCGGTGAAAGTGGATCCTTACAATAAACCGGTTTGGGTTCGTATCTACAATTTTCCGTTGGAGTATTGGGTGGAGGAATGTATTGAAAAACTCGGAAGAACCCTTGGGATGCTGATCAGTGTGGATGAAGAAATAATTGACAGGGATTCTTAACTTTATCTCAAGATTCAGGTTGGTGTAGTTTGCAAGATCCCAAGTAAATTGCTTTTATGTGTTAACGATGAACATAGGGAGATCCCTGTGGAAATTGAAGAGGATAAGTTCTTATGTCTGCGATGTGGAAGTAGATCTCATTCTGAAGTCAATTGTAAATTAAATTCAAAACTGAAGAAAGTGTGGAAACCAAAAAATGACGGTCGAGGCTCCTTTGAAGGATACAAGCTCGGGTGAGAGGGATTAGATCTCATCTTCTACGGAGGTGTGCCCGCCTATGAGCAGTGCCCGAGTGTCCTCACATGAGTATAATATGTTGACTTTGGCCCTTGTGGCTGCCTCGACAGATGCAGAAAAAGTGGTTCGGAACATCTTGGATAAGGCTGGTGTTGTGGCTGGACAAATGGCTCCCATGGCCAACCTCCTCCTTGGGAACAAGTCGGTGGAGCCTTGGGAGATAGTTTCTGAGGCAGATTCCTTTGACGAGGATACATTGGTTTCCATCAAGGAAAGGAGGGCTTGGAAAACTGAATCATGTCTATTGGGTAAGATCAAATGAGGCAGAGGAAGAAAGTCAAGGAAGTAGAAACGAGTGGAGGTGGCAGAAGATTCGGGGTTGCCAAGCATAAAAAACTTCTTTGAATCCAAGGGAGCTAGGGCCTCCCTTGGGAAGCCTTGAATCTCTCAACATGGATTGTTTAGGGCCTCACGACCCCTAACAAGTGACGCTTTTATATGCATCATTTAGAGATTTTATTCCTAAGTGCTTCTGGTTCAGCTGGCGGACTGGGTATTCTCTGGATGGCCATCTCCGTGGACTGGGTGGTGGAAGCCCGCTTGACTATCCGGATGTAGTATTAGGTGCGTCATCGACATTATCAATTTTATGGGTCAAAAAAATTCTCTAGATATGGTTGCTATATGGGAGAAAATTCACTCACAGGCAGGATCTCTGGACTGTTACTGGTTGGTTCTGGGAGGAGACTGCATCGCGTGTTTGGACCTAAAGGAGAAGAATGGTGGTTCATCAAAGGAATTCAAATCAATTTGGGATCCTATACCTGTGCGACGGGGGGCTAAGGATATGGTGGTTTAAAAACTCTTGGATACAAGCTCGTATTGGATGCAAACTCGTGGTGGGTCTGAATCTGGTAGATAAATGTGTCTTCAATTTCCTTTTTGATGTCGGTTTCACTTTTGTTGGTCTTTTTGTGCTATCCTTTCGTGGGTCTGAAGTGGATTTTTTGTGCTCCCTATTTTTGGGTTGAAGTTTTCCATAATTTTTTATGTTGTTCATTTTATGGGAACTACTTCAAATGTAGCGATTTATCGAACAAAAAAAAAAACCCTCCTGAAGTAGAAACCTATCACACCCCTTGAAAATATTGTAAACAAAGGAAATTGTTTTCTTTGAAGGGTTAGGTGAAGATGTATGTGTTATTATTTGATGTAGAACAATAATTAAGATCAATGATGCCTTCTTGAATAAACTATTGAATGTAGTGCATATGTATCTTAATGCGTTTCATCCTCTAGTAATGAATTGGATTCCTTGAGATTTGTATGGCACTTTGATTATCACAAAAGATGACTATATGCTTTCTAAATGGAATATCAAACTTAGTGAAAATATTCTAAATCCAAATAGCCTTAGTGGTAGCATTAACTGCCCCTTGACAATCGGCCTCTATTGGTGAAAAAGCAATTACAAAATTATTCTTTCTCAATCAACAAACTCGACCAAAACTAAGTGAGAAATAATACCCTGAATTAGACTTGCGATCTTGAGAATAAATTTCCCAATCTAAATATGGGTGTCCCACTATTTCAATATTTATTTCCACTACATGCTAAATCCCATACTTATGAGTACCCTGAATATAATGGAGGATTTGTCAAGATTCTTTACAATGATACTCATTTAGCTCATCCATAAATTGAGAGACCATGCCAAGAGTATATATGGAACGTAGGATATTATATGAGTCAAGTAAAATGAGACTCCCAACAATTTGTTGGTATAAGGTGACATCAACCAGTGGTGAAGAACACTTAGCCTCAATTTTTTCCCCTGATAAAAATAGAATTGGTGTAGGCTTACAATCAACTTCATGAAATTTGGAGAGCATATCAAGTAAATTCTTGGTTTTCCAAGGAAGATAGAAAAATATGGTTGATTGATCGCAATCCCCAAGGAATAGTGTAAAAGACCCAACTATGACATAAAAAATCTATCATGAAAAATAGTTTTCACTATCTTAATGGTGGATGAGTGACTCCATATGATCAACAAGTCATCAACATAGATAATTAGGAATGTGAGAGTCACATCTTTCTATAGATTGTATACATTTAGATCAAGATGACATTGAGTGAATAAAACTATTAGAAGTAAGGAGCCCATCTTGGCATACTAAGCTCAAGATGCCTATTTGAGGCCATAGAGATACTTCTAAAGATAACACACAAGTGGAGAATCTTGAACAAGCCCTTGTGGCTGCTCCATATATATTTATTCTTGAAGGTAACCATGAAGAAAAACACTCTTCACATCCATCTAATGAAATTTTCAATGATGGACTACAATTATAGCAAGGAAAAGTCGGATGAAATTCATCTTAGATAAGGACACAAAAATCTCAGAGTAGTGAATCCTTGGAACTTGGGAGGATCCTTTGGTGACCAAGCGAGTCTTATTTTTATCAATCGACTGATTTGTTGTAAATCTCTTATAACATATCCACTTGCATTGAATATTTTTTCTTCCCTTAGGAAGAGGGATTAGATCCCATGTATGATTCATCTTGAAGGAATTGAATTCTTCCTACATTGGGTAAACCCACAAAACTGGTTTACAATTCCAGTGAGGAAGGAAAGGTTGCAAAAAATGCCCCCATGCAAAAAAAATTGGTTTTTGGGGATTCAAATGAACATTTGGTTTGAGCTAACCCAAAGGGGGTTAGTTGGATCCCCCCTTCAAGCGAACCCATTAAATCTTGGGTCCCACATTTCCCAAGAAAAAAAGTAAAGGAAAGGGATGTGGAAAGGGGGTTCGCTCAAACCCCCCTTCTCCCCCTCTAGCACTAGAAAACTCCAGAATTTTGCCCTTCGAAGCTCGGTTTGAAGATGAAAATGGAGGAGAATTCACAAACCCAACTAGATGATGGTATTCCTCAGAACGAGCTATCCAACGAATATAATTTTAATATTTTTTTGTTTTATTATGTATGTGTTTTTATAGCTTGATTAAACATAGGGTTTTCATCAAAAATCAAGCTCTTTGTTCTGCACATGTGGAAAAATAGAAGATTATAAAAAAAAAATTGAAAAATAATAGTGCACTAGATATTGAAGTCCTTGATCCAACAAAACAATTTGAATTTTGATACATACAAATTTTTTTATGTTGTATACAGTCCGCCTATGTCTGAATTGTAATTGGTTTGACTTCAAACCTTGATTAAGGAAAAAATATTCAACAAAACACTATGAAACCAATTGGAATCGCTAGATATCATAGTTACAAATCTAAATTCAAAAAAAGAAGAATTTTATCCTTCATGGAAAAATTTAGGTTGTATACGGTGAGCGTCACTCCTTAAAAATGGTGTTTACTGAAAAAAACTAGTTTTTGAACGAGATGGAAAAAAAGTGCAATCTGATTCCAATGTTTTTGAAAAGAATATATTTAGAATCTACACACAAAATTTCATAAATCACTAGTTTGCATCATATTCAAATTCCTCACGGTTTAGCCGCTATTTGTGCTCGAAAGTGAAGATTTAGTTAGAAAAAATCAGCTCAGTGTCCAGTTTAGCCAAAAATTGTAAACCAGCATTGTGGGATCACCCCATTGCAACATGCCACTTAGGGGTACCTAAATATTATTATAAATAATGTGGATCAAAATTTGAAGCAAAAAACAACAAAGAAATGTGGAGCCTATTAAAATAGTGACCTTATTCCTCTTGTGTGTAATGGAGCACCAACCCAATAACCTGTTGACTTAAGTTTCTATCAATTCCAAAAATGTGTTGAGTTCGAGAGTATGGAGGAGAATCATCAACCTCTAAATGATGGCTAGGAGAGGAATGTGAATCTTCATCACCACTATCACCATCTAAATTGTAGGAAGAATATTCTTCATCATTATTAGGAGCACTTAGATCCTCTAAAGAATTTTTATAATGACGAAATGTCTCCAATGTGACGATGGATGGAGAAGTGGTAGGAGAGAATTGGAAGGTATCTGGACTCAAAATGAACACTCTTCTCAATGAAAACCTCATGAGTGGTGGGATGGAGAAGTCTATAACCTTTGAGATCATCTAGGCACCTAAAAATATGCAAGGTTTTCTCTGCAAATCCATAGCCATACAATATTTTACTAGAATGTGGGCCCATACAAGAGAACCAAACACTCGAAAGTTTTTAAATATATGGTTCTAACCAATGCAAGCTTGAAAAGGAGTTACCCCCTTCAATAATTTTTTAGGAACATCATTTTGGATAAATCACACATAATTAATGGCCTTTGCCCAATTGTGAGGTACCAAAATTTTGGAGCGAATCATTTAATTTTCTATCTTCTTCAAGGAGCTATTCTTGTGTTCTATGAAACCATTCTACTAAGGACCATATTGAGTTGTGTGTTTCATGTTGATTACTTCTTAAGCGCAAAACTATTCAAACTAATTGATAATATATTTACCTATTAATGATAATAAATTTCCACAATCCATATTCATGTGTGAATCTATTTCTAGATTTGATTGTGTTAAATATTTTTTCATCAACGTTTCTCCTCTTGCTCTCTACCATCCTAATGATGGATCATAGAGTGTGATCTAAAATTTTGATGAGAAAATATTTAACACAATCAAATCTAGAAACAAATTCACCATGCAATATAGTTACCCCCATTATTTGTATGTAAAAATCTTGATGAACTTCCTATATTTTTTCTCTACAAAATATTTGAAATCCTAAAATTTATTGAAAAGACCTCAAACTTTCATTTAAGAAAATAAACCCTAAGTGTATCTAGAAAAGTCATCAATAAATGTCAATACATATATAGCTCTTCTTAAAGATGGTAATGTAAATGGTCCTGCCAAGTCACTGTGTACCAACTCTAATAGATAATAGATGTGTAGCTATCCATGTTCTTTTCCTTTATCATATTAATCCTTAGGATGCTTACCAATAATGCAAATCCCTAAAAAACTCCTTCAAAGAATTGAATAGAAGGAAACCCTAAAATCATGTCATATCTATTGCGTTGTTGCAAGTAATGGTAGTTCAAATGACCAAATCATTGATGCCACAAACAACTCACCTCATTTGTGTGAGTGAGTAATATTTTCAAAAGAGATTCAAGAACAAAATTAAAATTATATAGTATTGATTGATTATTTTCTTTCCCACAATAGTTATAGAACTATTATGCATTTCACTAATTACCATTGTATCCAGTGTGAACTAAACTCACTTACTAGAACTAGTGTGAGTGATCTGATAAAGAGATATGAAGTTAGTTGATAAATATGGAACATAAATAATGTCTTAAAATTATCCTTTTCCCACATCAAGAGACTCTCTCCCATTCACTTCAACATGAGTGGATTATCACCCATTAGTATGGTAGGAGTAGAATATGTCTCTAAAGTGGTAAAATAATCTTTTGAAGAATCCATGTGGTGTGTAACACCCAAGTCAATGATCCAAGGGTTTAGTTGGGAACTAACAACAACTAGGGCCTCTCCATTTCCTTTCTCCTTAGTTTTGGCTATGTCCTTAGAAGAACCTTTTGATGAATTCTATTTGACTAAATCATGCACATTGATATTGTTCTTTTGTAGAAGATGTGAAAGGTGATAAATTTATTTATTTGAAAACTTATGTTTGTCATGGCCAAGCCTCTTATAGTAAGAAAATTTGACCTTCTCCTTCTCATTTTGTCCTCCTTTCGATGAAGAGGTCTAATTATCATTTTTTGTTCAGCAACATATTTAAGATCTTTCTTCTTCTCTCTTGAATTATTGTATTTCTTATCCTATTTTCTAGATTGATTCTATTCTTTTGTTCCCTAATTAACAACTAAGGCATATGAATTAGAGGGTTTAATGGTACCCATTAGAATCAATTTTTCCTACTCCCTAGTGAGTTCTACAGCAAATTCATCTAGAGAAGTCATTAAATAGGTGGAACCTAGGGCAAAATTTTTAGTATAAGATGTAGAAACAAATACATAATAGTTAGGATCAAGCTTAGAAAGAATGCTCAAGATCAATTATTTATCATCCCTTTTTATTCCACAATTTTCCAATTGCAATCTAACAACTTTTATTTTTTTAAAGAAGTCTTCTATTGTGCAAAAATTTGAAGGACTCAACCTATGATTTTGTTCTCAAACTAATGGCCCCTTAACTTATCCTGCTTACTAAAGAGGGTTTCCAAAGTGATCTACACTCCATTTTGTGTAATGGTAGATATTCAATGTGAAAAATAAGATTAGGAGAGACTAACATACATAGAGTACCAAAGGATTCACCACATTTATTAAACCATTTTATCTTTTTTGCAACATGATGTGGTTCAGTTATCTTTTTAGAGAAATAGGTTCATTGGTTCTAGGAGTCATAAAAAGAACACATATATTTTCTTTTCTTATGTTTTTCCTTTTCACTTGATCATAGGACAATTTTGTTGCACAAAATTTATGACATGTATGTCTATAAGTTTTCTATTGATTTATTTGATTTGTGATTGTGTCGGCATTCATCATCATTGCTTCCAATGTTGAGGAAAGGGATAGGTGATGTTGGTTTGATGTTGAACCCCTCAATTTTGAAACTAATTCAAAAATTACAACTTTGTTTAGTTCCAGATACCCTAACAAATCCTCTTGGATTTTTATAGAGTTTGATGGGAGGGTTAAAGGAGGGTCGGGCATCCTAGGGTTTTCCTCAAGCATTTCATCATTTAAATTTGGTTGTGGCTCAGGGTATATATGATCTATTACAAAATTTCAAAAGAACATGAAATTGATAAAAAGCAATCCATTTTTTTAAATGAAGAAAAAATTAAATCTAATGCACAAAAATAACACTTACCTCTTCTCTAGCATGGCATTATGAAGCTAGGTTGCAAATGGAAAAATCAGGTTCATGTTATGCTAGGTTGAAGGCAAGAAAAACACTCCAAAATATGTGGGTCGTGGGTGAGGAAAATGGACAGGTTTTTTCTTTTTACAACTTTATTGAGAAAAAATGTGTATGCATTTTGTTTTCACAAAAATGTGGACACATTTTTCTTTTATTAAAACACATACTTTTTTCTTTCATAAAAACACGTGCACATTTTTTGTTCACTTTTTTATTCAAATAACACACTCATGTTATGACTTGGAAAATTTGAGCTATAACATGGACGTGTTATTTGAATTTCTTGAAAATATGAGCGTTTTTTGCTTGTTTTTGGGAATTTTGTGACTTTTTTCTGCCACATCTTGTTGCACATGCCCAAAAAAAAAAGAGACTAATAAAAGGAATGGGAGGGAACACTACTTGTTAATATGGGATGGCTAGGATAGTTAATACGGATGGGGAGAGGGAGAAGGAGAGTAGAAAGAATAAGAAATAAGACATGGAAGTGGAAAGACAATGAGGAAAAAGGGGGATCTCATGAACAAAAGAAGATGATAAAGGATGGTAAGAGAATAAGGAAAGCATGGAGGAAAAATAAGAAAGACTAGGAAGAAGAGTAAGGTTGGAAAGAGTCTAAGGTTTATTTTTATGCCAATATTGAGTTCCACCCTTCATCTCAATTAAGGTTGTACATATGATGATGGATGTGAATTGCGTCTTCAAATTTTACCTTAACAATGTTTATTCTTTCAAAAAGACCCTTGCATCCTTTGGGAAAATGTAATGCTTGGTGGTAGATGAGTACGTTTGAAAAAGTATCAATTTGGAAATCTACTCATGTTTGATGTCAGCACTATGTTCCTTAATTCTATTGCTAATAGAGTAAACTATCTGACCTATGTAATATAGAGTCCCACATGAACCATCAAACTTGTGGACCCCAAGTAGAAGTGAGTCTCTAATCTTTGGTAAATGAGGTAAGATTTTGGATAGTAGTATAAGATTTGAAGGTACAATTAAGACCCTATCTTACCAAAATATTTAGATATTAGATTAAAAATATCTTCATTATAATATGTGGATACAATCTACACAAAAATATCTCCACAACTTAAAAAAAAAATATACATACAATATATGTCACTTATACATAAAATAAATGTTGCAAAAATGAAGTCGGGACACAAAATCTTGTGAACTTCGACATGTTTATAATTTCTTCCCCTAGTAATCAAACTTAGTTTTTGGTCTGTGTTAGTTATGATATATTAGAAAATGACTGGTAATAGAAACCACCTAAACATCATTGTTTCTTGTGACATGAAAACTATTTTACACTATCATATATTACAAGTGATAAATATGATTTGCATGGATTCTAATTGTAATCATTAAAAATATTTACTTAATTATTTTTTAAATAGTTGACATTATTGTAATATTATCTATTAATCATTAATTTCACCATCATTATCATTTATTATTTTTCATTGATTAAATTACCATTTAAACACATTAGCATTTACTAATTTTAATTATCATTTAATTTTTTTTCATTTTATTCATTTAATTAAATAGTATTTAACTAGATTATATATCTTAATATTAATCTATATATTATATATGTTTAGATATATCATTTTGATATTTCAAAATTATTCAAAATGGAAAAAATGCCTCGAAAATGATATATCAAGACTATATTATATAGATTAATATTAAGATAAATAAGCCACCTACAAGAATTTTGTCATTCATTTCATGCTCTCAAATTCTACAAATTAAGCATTCAAAGATCTACATTCCGTTTTTCTATCATTTGTCGGTTAAAGTGCCAAGAGCTTCATTTACATCATAATTGAAATTGTTTTAGGATTTTATTTTTTTATTTAGATTAAGATCTTAGTTTATCCAAATGGATGTTGATAAATACACCGATATTAGTGTATGTGAAATTATTATAGGTGGTTATCATCATATTATGGAGATCCTTGTGGACAAGGAGTAGTAAATATCGATTCTTCTTCTTCTCCACAACACCCATTGAAAGAGATCGTAGATAGTAGGGGCCACCTACTTCTGCTCAAAATATGGTTGAGGGAGGATGATATTGTTTATCACCACATTGAATTGAAAGAGTAAAATATTGAGATGATTAGCTCAGGGAGATCTTCCAACTTTCTTGCTTCTTTTCGCTTTTCATGGATTTTTTCTAGACTCTTCTTTTTAGTGTTGTCATTCAGGAAAATGCTAACCACTATACTAATTTATCCTTTTTTACCTCTTTGGTTCTTACATGTACAATGTACAAGTTTATGGTGAACTCCTCAACACCCCAAGATCACTTCCAAGACAAAATAACTTCCATAATAGAGAATTGGCAGAAATATCATGCTATGATTAAGGATGCAAGAATACCAAAATGGAAGCCACCGAATATGTGACAACCACTAAATATGGAAAAGTACATATGAAGCCTTGCTTATATAGGAAAGGTGGTGAATAAGATTAGACAAGATCATGGAAAGTGTCTTAATCCTATTACACGTGACAACTAAGTCATAACAACCTAGGATAAGATAAGATCTAGAAATGACAACTAAGACTTCTAGAAGGAATCTTAGAAACCTAAGTAAACTTAACATGTGAATATATCCCCTAAGTCCCTAGTAAGTGAATTAAGTAGGTACAAGAAATTTATTAACACCAACATCCCCCTTAAGTGCAACTTAGGGAGAATATTATTATGCAAATGACACAAATATGGGTCCCAACTATGAGGCCATGTTAGGTGCCCATGTACAAATGAAAATACAATCTCTCCATCACAACTCCTCTCCAAAAGAGAGATGAAATAAAAAAATGATATTCATCACAAATCCAATCAATCTCCATCCACACAAAGGATGATAAGAGATACCATATATCCCCCCCCAAAATGAGAACCTATTATATAGAAGCACTAAAAGCACACTTGTGGAGTAACACTAGAATCCTTAATTAGGAAAGCAAGGAAATATAATCTTATTTGCTATAAAATATATTAGAGTCACTCAAGGACTCAGGTCAGAATCATTATAAAGCAACAACAGACTTGATGCCAAGGAACACTGAAAACTCACAAACTAGTACAACCCTGAAATTTATGAAGCAATAATCACTTGAGAAATGATCTAGAATATAAATTAAGTGCAAAGATCAAAATTGTACCCTCCCAACTATCAAAACATCCAAGTAATCTCAAGAACACCCTTTGGGTAAAAAATGAAATAATGATCAACTTGGGATAGATACAAGAAAAATGTATGGATGCCAATGTAGAGCTCCTTAATATCTTTCCAATGCCACAAGAATCATGAAAATAAGAGATTATGACAAAAATTTATGAGCTCGGGAGCCATAAAAGTAGCTCTAACTTCAACTAGAAATAAATGCAACCAAACAAAAAAATCTAAAAAATCACCTATACCTCTAGAAAATACACATTGCCAAACTTTTAGGAATATTTTGTTTCAAAAATTTCTCCATCTAGATCAAAAGTTATGATAAAAAATGAAAAAGGCATATATAAGGCATGCAAAGACTAAGTATGAGAGAGATTATATCCCTCAAGGGTGAAAAATGATGGCTCTTGGCTCCTCCATGTAACCTGTAGTTGTTAGAAAGTTAAAAATCCCCACTGCCCAGCGGCACCACAGGCGGTGAGCTAGAGGCTGCATCTCTCAAGGCTTAGCCCCCCCGGTAGGGTGGGCCCAGGGCTTTTAACCCCCTATGACCGTGGGTTGACAAAAAATAAATTGTTGGTGTACATAAAATAAGGTCGATGGATTTAAATATTTTAAACCAAATTTTATATTAATAAAAAATAATGTCGAATGAAACCTACCAGTAATAAATGGAAGTAGCACCTTGAAATGATGTACCTTGCAACTGTCGAATAAATGTTCAGTACCGCTCGATTTGACCTTAAAAAAATCTCCAAAAGGAAAATGATGATGGATATTTGATGCTAGAGTAGGATGAAGATATTGTATAATATGTTGATCGATTGTATGGGTTGTACAACCATGTACGGATCCGTACGACCTAAAAAATCTTCCTCATGCCCCAACTAAAAGTGTTGGATCTCGATGATTTAATAGTCGATCTTTAGGTTCTTGGGCATCCTATATGTAATGGAGAGGTTGGTTTTCACTCAAACTTATCTGAAATATCAACTACCCTCTAGATTTGGCAACTGAAACCCTTCCTTCAAACCCTTGTAGATCTAACAAAATATGTCATATTTTGACAAAATGAAAGCCAATTTGACTTTCTTTTATGCCTTGGATTTAAGGGTGAGGTTCTCAAGACCCCAAATGACACCTAGCAAAAATTTAACACCAATATTGGTCCCTCAAATATGGAAATAATTTTGTAGCATTGAAGCTCTAATACCATCTAGGATTTTATGGTGAACTCCTCAACACCCTAGGATCACCTACAAGACAAAATAACTTCTATAAGAGAGAAATGGAAGAAATATCAAGCTATTATTAAGGATGTAAGAATGCCAAAATGGAAGCCACTGAATATGTGACAACCACTAAACATGAAAAAGTACATATGAAGCCTTGCTTATATAGGCAAGGTGGTGAATAGGATTAGACAAGATCATGACAAGTGTCTTAATCCTATCACATGACACAACTAAGTCATAACAACATAGGATTTAAGATAAAATCTAGAAATGACAACTAAGACTTCTAAAAGGAATATTAGAACCTAAGTATACTTAATATTTGAATATGACCCCTAAGTCCCTAGTAAGTGAATTAACTAGGTACAAGAAATTTATTCACACCAACATACTAATCTGCATAAGATGATTATTCAAGGGAATGTTGTGAAGATGTTGTAGAGGGACAAGATTTATTTTAGGGTTTTGAGAAGACACATTCAATAGTTTAGAATTAAGGGCGTGAGCTTTGATTTTTTGGAAGAGCCTCAACCTATAAAGAGGTGGAAGAGATCAAGTGTGAAATTTAAATTGGGCCCTCTTAGATGGTGCTCTCATTTTTGTCTTTGCATTACCTTGAATTTTATCTCATGCCTCATCCTATGGTCATTCTATTTGGTAAGGTCATTGTATGTGAGGTGATTAATACTTAACAAAAAAATAATTTATAGCACATTTTTCCTAAGGCTTACTTTACATGGAGTTTTTGTGCAATGACAAAGTAGAAGTGAGATGCCTGATTTGCTTTCCTAGATGATTTGTCACTTTGATGTCTCTTCTTGAATATATTCAAGCCTTGAGTTATGTCTTCAACAACTAAATGTAAACCAATGTGTTTGATGTTTTTGATAATAGGGATAGCTCAATCCGGTTTGAACAAAATTACATTGTAGAGCATCCACAAACTTATGTCTAAATGTACACCCATTATAGGGAGTTTTGTATTTCTTTAAAACTAATTGGGAATGCTAGAGAGATTTTAAAATTTAGATTTACCGTGTTTTGAAGCTACTTTTCATTTATAATGTTTATCGGTGCCTGCTGATATCCATTAGGTGTGTTTTCAAAGTGAGATTTTCATTATTTCGAGGAATATGGAACATGAATAAGTGAAGTAGTTAGGATTATTTTCAACACCTTTGCTGATGATCTTGATATACTAGTTATTCCTTCAAAGCATAATTAGCTCTGGTGTCCTTATAACTGTATAACCTCTTACTTTATCCTACTCTCCTTTTAGTGTTAAACTACATGAGAAAAAGAGTGAGAAAAAGATTGTTGTCTCCATGCACATTTTGTATCTCAATAGAATATATCTCCTTTCACTTCCCATCTCATTTCTCCTCTCTCTCCCTCTCCCTCTCAAACAAACTTATCTTTAAATTAGAGAATAACTAAGAAAATAGTACTAAAAAAATGGGAGGTATGCCCATAATAAAGCACTATAAGTCAAATCAGAAATATCTAATATTTTATTGAATTTATAGACAAGACAAAACACATTAATATTTCTACATAAAAAATCAGCTTACATAGTTGCAAGTAAAGCATTGCACCTTAGTTTAACCTCTAATAGGGTAATAGACCCATTAAAAAACCAAGTTTGGTTACCAATATAACTACATCATACCAACGTCATTCAACAAAATTAATAAGGATTAAAAATCTTTCACCACCAATCTTATAAATGGCATAGTTTGCACAGTACAAAATTCAAACCTTGGACAAAACTTTCCACTAAATTGTATGGTTATCTTCTTGTGTAGACACATTAATGTGTTTATTGTATAGGTCATTATTTTTATTTTTTAACTAAAAAATGCCAATCATGAATTTTGAGCAAATTAAATTATTTATGTTTTAATTATTGAACCTATAAGATTTTTTTGTTTTTTAATATTTTTCACATGTATCTTTCATCATTTTTTTTTTTGTCATACAATTAAATGTAGACAATTTTTTATTTAGTTAGCAATATCAATAACATATTTTTATTCTCATTTAATGTTTAAGATCACCCTATAATTCTTGCCTTAATTAGGATGGGTATGAAAGTAGGCAAATAACTGTTAGAGTAATAATTTATTACGCTTAATTAATTATATCATACTGGTTAATTAATTAAGTCACTTATTCCTCTAGTTGCTTAAGCTAAACTTAGGCACATTAATAATTGATTAATTATTAAGTGTGCACACTCGGGTTTCATTTAGGGTTTCCCTTTTAGGGTTTCTTGATCTCCTTCATAAGGATTGATCTCTTTGTAATAACTGAGATTCTCATAATGCATTTTACACTTTGAGGTTTATAGATCTTGTTTTGTTCTGAATGTCTTTTGCATGTAACAGGTTATTGCATGTAGGTGATCTTGGATTCTAACATGGTATCAGAGCTCCAAACCTGCCGCTGCCTGTTCGTGATTTGAAGATATGGCTTCTCAGTGAGTTTCAAGTGCAAGGGTTTCCACAGGCATCTTTTCTGTAAGATCTGGGGGTAGCCAATTTTTCGGCATAGTATGGGATCAAACGGACATCACCATCGCGTTCGCAGTGCCCGAAAACCCTAGAAACGCCTGTCAAATCGTCCATTTTCAAGCAGTTGGTTTCTGAGGCAAATTTTTTTTGCCAGGGAAGCCGTACGGCCTCCCCAACACGCTTTTCAAGGCATGTTTTTCAAAAAAAATGCAAAAAATGATGGTTCTTGGTTTTCATGCCACCGCTTGCCGGTTTAATGGTACCAGCCACTGGGCGGCCACCCGCTCGCCGCTCCGGCCAGCGATGCCGCCGACATCCGCCACCCGCCCACCACCGGCCGTCGGCCCAGCCCCCGCGGGCCCATTCGAGCTCAACCCCAGTCATATGGAAGACCGGGGGTTACCCGCCAGCCCCTGAGGGCTCCCTGTCCACAGCACCCGGTCGCATGGAGAACCAGAGGCTCCGCTCAGCCCCCTGCCCTACGCCCACGGTCATATGGCGACCAGGGGCCCAAAACTTCTTTGTAGGGGGGCCGGATTTTTGCGCCGATGGCCAGATGGCCGTCAAATTTTTGACAGTGAAGTGCTGACGTCAGCATGTCGTCATCGGCTGTACGGCAGTTTGTCCCCCTAACCCTAGTTTGCCTCTAAAGAAGCAGTTTTTTTCTTTTTTGCATAACTTGGGCATATGGTATCGAAATCGGGCAAACGAGATATCGCCGGAAAGGTGGTTCCGAGCACTATCCTGTGGTGCTGTTTATTTTACAGTATTTTCTGGTTTTACTGCATTTGTTGCTGTTTGAAGTCAGATGTACTTTTTATGGTTCCAAGCTCATAACTCTTTGCCATGATCTCTGATTTTCGCTATCTTTGCGGCGTTGGAAAGGTATTGAGGAGCTCTATGTTGTTGTCCATGCACTTTTTTCTGTATCTATCCCAGGTTTTTCATTAATCCAGATTTGGCCTGATGGGTGTTTTGGAGATTACCTGGATATTTTGGCAGTTGGGAGAGTGCATCTTGCATCTTTGCACTTCATTTTCAGTGATACATCATTCAATAATCGACTGCTGCTTCATAAATTCCAGCGTTGTTCCGGTTTGGAGTTTTCGAGTGTTCCGTGGCATCGGGTCTGTTGTTGCATCATTATGATTCCGATATGGTTTCATGTAGACAGAAGTATCTTTCCTTGCTTGCCAGATTGCGGTTCCAGTGTTACTCTATAGTGTTCTTCCAGTGCTTCTTTGCAGCATGTCATATCATTGTAGGGGGGTTTTGTCCCACTGGGTTTTCCTCCTCTACCTCTTTCTTGCATTTGTAAATGGGTACCTGATCAGGCCTAGTTGCCGGGACCCATCTTTTCTTGCATGCATCTTATTCTAGTGTTTTAGCTTCTTTCTAAGTTCATCTTAAGGGGGGGTGTTAGAGTAATAATTTTATTACGCTTAATTAATTACATCATACTGGTTAATTAATTAAGTCACTTATTCCTCTAGTTGCTTAAGCTAAACTTAGGCACATTAATAATTGATTAATTATTAAGTGTGCACACTAGGGTTTCATTTAGGGTTTCCCTTTTAGGGTTTCTTGATCTCCTTCATAAGGATTGATCTCTTTGTAATAACTGAGATTCTCATAATGCATTTTACACTTTGAGGTTTACAGATCTTGTTTTGTTCTGAATGTCTTTTGCATGTAACAGGTTATTGCATGCAGGTGATCTTGGATTCTAACAATAACTAGCTTCAATAGATAATTTAAATAAAGTTATTAGAAGAGAATTCCAATAGAACATCACAATTTACTTTAAATGTTACATTGTTTGTTCTATAATAACTAGTCCCACTGGTCTTTTGTCAAACCCAAACTTTATAAACTTATTCTACAAAAACAAACTAATTCAATTTCTCTAGATGAAATAAGCTTTATATTATCATGGAGTCACAATCTAGATTCTCATCTCATTTCCAATAAACACATCAAGCCAATTCAACCCAACACAACAAAACTTATAGGTGAATTGGCCATGTTGCTATTAAAATCAGAATGACTAATTCTACATTTGTTCTTTCCCATAAATGCACCTTCTTACTATAATAAAGTTAAATGCTAAGGGCCATTGACATAACTGAAATTCATGACGTTTCATGGAAATTGCTATTTCACAATGAACAAGATCCATCTTAATTGAATTTTCAACATATTTATGATAGAACATCTAGTTCTTTCAATTCTTCTTGTAAAAACCCTCCACATCATTTGCAACAAAACTTCTTAAATTTACAATTCCATATCAACATCCAAAATAATGCCCACCTAGAAGTAGCTCCCAAACAATATATAGAAGAATAGAGTTTTATACTTATATGCTATGCACAATGAAACTATTTTTATAAATCATTGTCCACCTTTGTGCAACTCAAATTTGCCTTCATAATATTTTTGTAGAACTAAAACAATTGGCAACATAAATGAAAGTTATACATATGATCTTTATAGAGAAAAAGTAAGCCATATCTCTCTTCAATATGATAGTTAAACAAGTCTACCATATCCTAACAACTATATTTAGGAATATTATATCAATATTCCTTATGTTACAATTTAGTATTGCATCTTCCTTCCACCTTCATCTTCATAATTTTTATAGCCTTTGATCTCTTCATAGTTTTGTGTTAAAAAAAGAAAAGTACAAGTTTGATAGTGTGAATCCTCAAAATTCAATGTTTAATGCCTTACTCCCCATTTTTGTGTTTGAATTTTATATTCAAAGGTTTGACTTGATTTGTGTGTGATTAATAAATGTTAGTTGGAAGTCATTTATAAGCATGGGAGCTACCATCCCTTACAATTATGAACCCCATAACATCTAAAGTTTGGATTTTAATCATATTATTTAAATCAATATCCTCGAGCTTTTAACCTTTATAGGATTTTGCTTCATAACTTCAAGTGATTGAAACCTTGAGGTTCAAAGCTTACAAATTGTTTTACAATGATAAATTTTAGATTTGGGAGGTTGAGGTGCCATGATCTTCTATATTAGACCTCGAATAAGAAATAGTACAATTTTAAGGAACACATTCTGGAAGTGTTATTTTTTTAAAGTCTAAATTAGAGATTTTGAGCTTCAAATAAGTTGAAACATTTAAGTTGCATTACAAACTTAGCTTCCAGTTGAGGAGACACAAGGATTAAAAATCACATTATTATTGATAGGTTAATCATTGAGAGGTACATAGTTATGTACTAATGATCACAGAGGATGATTTGTAGAACACAACTTTGCATTTTTTGAGAATTGAATTGGAATATCTAGCATTGAACCATTCAGATTATTTCTCCCCAAATATTTAAAAGAAAGAGAAGAACACCCAAGAAAATGACCTTGAGACAACCTTCAATATTTACCATTATCATGTGATATTGGCAAGAAGATTATTGTATTCTTCGTAAAAATTCATAGGTTATCATTAGTCTAAAAAATGTTAGAATAAAGGCATAAAAGTTTTCCTTCAAAAACCCACCACTCTTTAGAAAATAAAAAGACCCCGCCTAATATGGGTAAAGACAAAAAAAAATCTTATATTTAAATTTGACATATAGTAGGAAAATATAGGAATTTATTAGTTCCTAAACCTAACATAGTTATAGTAAGTTCCAAAATTTTCTAAAATTTGGATTTTCTTTGTGTGGAGTTCAAATAGGATTTTATCAATTCAGTTCCAATGATTCCCCAATATTCATAAGATGACACACAATAAAATATTTAACACGTATATGATTTTCGTAATGATTTTGTATAGCGAATTGCTAACTAAAAAAGCATACTAATCAACAATCATCCCCTATATCTGTTAGGGAATCCCTTGAACAAGGAAATTAAGAAAAATTCAATCTCCTTTGAAATGGATGGTTATATCAATAGTGCCTGATTACAAATGAATTTTACAAGGTGATATCAGCCTATTATTTTCTTTAACACATGCAAAATATAAGATTTTAGTAGCCTCCTTTGATAGTATGCTCTAATCAATGTTCATGTTGATTGTCTAGACATCTAAGAAAATCGTTGTACAAAAGACATCGATATCAAGACAATTATCCCTATATAAACAAAAAGACATCGATGTCAAGAAAAATCTCCCTCTATAAACAATATTCATTGATCCACAAGATTTTAAAGGCTGGACATTGCTAGTGTTCATTGATCTCTATGAGAGTTTAAAGATTGGAGATTATTAAATATTTGCAATGTCAAACTTTTCACGTTTCATTGGATCATAGTGATAGAAAAAATACACATCATTTATTTTATAAACTTTCTAGAGAAACTATGTATGGCAAAAAAAGGAGGTTTTGGTTTCTTATTCAAAACTCTTAATATTTTTTGGTTGATTGTTTGTGTTAGTTGAATTAGAGTGATATTTTACCGTGCATGATATTGAATGTGAATTGGTAATTTGATGCATTACTGGTGGCATGTGAATAATTGTAATAAATAATTAATCATGTAATCATTAAAATATAATTTTTTTTATTATGATTGTTATTTTAATCCCATTTATTAATTGACTAATGATACTACTAAGGATTATGGTGAGTCTGTGTTGTGTGTTAACTAAAAAGGTTGAACATAGGAACTTTGTCCTCTATGATCAAATGGTTTGGATGATGTTGGTTTGAATAAATGTCTTGTACCTAGCTAATTCATTCACTAAGTAATTAGGGGACATATTCACATGTTAAGTTTACTTAGGATAAAATATTATTTCTAGAAGTCTTAGTTGGTTTTTTTAGAACTTATCTTATCTAACTAGTATTGCTTGATTCCTAGGCAGTTAGTTTGTTAGTTGTCACATGTAATAGGATTAAGACACTTGTCATGAACTTGTCTAATCCTATCTCTCATCCTTGCCTTTATAAGCAAGACATCTCATGTACATTTGCATATTCAACCAATATCCAATCTTGCATTGTGAAGCAAGCTTTCTTGCCATTTTATCTCTTGTGGAAGTTGTTTTGGTCTAGCAACTATTCCTGGGGATGTTGGGGAGCCACCATTTACTCCCACATGGTATCAGAGCTCCAATGTTGCAGATTCCTTCCCATATCTGAGGGTTTCATGTTGGCTTGAAGATTTTGTTAGGTGCATTTTGGGGTTTCATTGACCTCACGGTTGAATCCAAGGCATCGAATAAAATCAAGTTTTCCTTTGATATTTCAATAAAGTTGTATGGTCTCTTGAGCGGTACAATCGTCACCATTTTGAAAAAAATATTTGAATTTTTTTTAGGAAAATTATATATATTTGTGAAATATATCTTATTCTCTGTGGGTTTTATTGTTCGGCAACATATTCTATTTTACAAGGCATATTCCTATGTCCCGACATCACATCAAGGCTTTTGGTTGGGGTTTTTTCTATAAAAAGATTGGCCGATATATTTAAAGTCAACAGATCTGCACAATTTGTCATTGGGGTACCTGTACATGTACCTATTGTAGCCGGTTCATTTGTCCTATCATTGTCCCATCGAAGCTCCGACATACCTGTCACATCGGCTTGATAAGTCATTGCATGGTACAAAGTGTCTTCTTCGGTTTTTTTATTATTAAAGTCTTCAAATCTATGAAATATGTGCTATTAAGCCAACCTCATTGTACATTTTCTTTCAATCGACATTCTTTAAAGTTTTAAGAATTTGCTTTAAACAAAAGAAAAGGCCGACTATTATGGAGGGCCCTTTAAAATATTAAAAACCTTGCTTTAAATAAAAAAACTGCCCATACATTATGTGGAGCGAGAGTTTTTTTAAGCCCTTGATTTAAATTTTTGCCCTAGTTAGTCATAAGGTGCTTCAAACAACCATTTTTTCATTTTTTCATAACTTTTGCAAGCGGGGGCTATTTTTCAGATACCAAATATTGTTGGATCGTCGGAAAGCTGAGAAGCTCAATTTTCCAATGGTATCATTTATTGTCAGAAATTTTTCTGTTTGGTACTATTTTTTGCTGATTGAAGTCAGATCGTGTATTTTGGCTCCCAAGTTTGTAACTTCTTGCCACAATCTCCAATTCTCATGATTTGTGTTGCGTTCGAAAGGTATTGAGGAGCTCTATCCAGCCATCCATGCACTTTTTCCTGATTTCATTCCAGGTATTTTGTGATTTCATATTTTTCTCGGTGGGTCTACTTAAAGATACTTGGATATTTTGGCAATTGCGAAAGTGTTGTTTTGATCTTTGTACTTCATTTCAGCTATATTGTATTTGTTGATCTCATATTGCATCATTTGAGAAGTATATCATCATTGTAATCATGGGTTATTCAACTCATCCTTCTGTAATAGTTCTGACTAGGGATGATTATGAGTCATGAAAAAAAGGCATAATCACACATTGTAAGTGGCTAAAATTTTTGCCACATCTTTATGGGCTCATTCCTGAACCAAAAACAACATATAGGAAATCAGTTTGGGGTAATAAGAATGATCATATCATAGGATGGATTGGTTTTATTTTTAGTGTAAGCATCTTCAATGAGATCTATCATAAGGTCTTCTCTGACATGTCATGCCCTCGCACAATTTGGACCAAATTTTGGGGGATTTTTGGAGATCCACACAAGCCTCCATTCCCAGATGATCATGCTTTTGATTGCCTGATTCCACTTGATGATGTTGATAACATACCCTATGATGATGTCACCTTAGAGGAAATTGAATATGATGCAGACCTTGAGCATCTTGATGATCCAAAGACTTCACCTTCAACTCCTACTTCTCTAGTTGAGATCACACAATCATCTTCTGTTGATTATTCATTGAGTACTTCCAGTGATTCATTGCAACTGACATCTGATAGTCTTCCTGATT
Source organism: Sequoiadendron giganteum (assembly GCA_007115665.2). NCBI lineage: Eukaryota > Viridiplantae > Streptophyta > Pinopsida > Cupressales > Cupressaceae > Sequoiadendron > Sequoiadendron giganteum. The sequence goes on from CM021105.1 coordinate 451,544,426, forward strand.
GGGATTCCTACTTGACAGACATTGCTTATTTGTTTGTAGAGTCTCACATTTTAGATTTGGAGGACCAATTTGAGGGTCTCTCTCTCCTATTTGATGATAGGCATGGATCAAATATTGTCACTTCATGTTTGTTTTCAGAGTTTGTTCAAGATCAATTTCTATTGGTTGCTGGTTTGTCACAATTTGTTGTGATTGGGCATGTACCTAATTTGATTGTGGCATCATCATCATCCAAGAACTTGGCAACACATGAGCAGATTTCAGAGACACAATCTTCACACATATGGATTCCTCTTCCTACAAAATCCTATCTAGAATGGGAAGCATTCCTGCATTTGTGCTTGGTGTATCTTCTTCCTAAGGGGAGAAACATTGTTTGTAGGCATTGGATCATCTTTTGTTTCTAGGAATTCTTCATCAGTATTGGAGCTTCTTCATTATGGGTGGATATCTTATCTCTCTATTTTCCTCTTATGGGGGGGTCATTGATTATATATACGGGTATGTGCAGGATCATGATGGACCAAAAAGTGGCGATATGTAAGCCATTTGATGGCCCATGTGGCTGACGACTTTTTTTTACCCAAAATTGATGAAACGAAAAGGGTTTTTAGAGGATATTCTCAGCTTCCACCAATATAAATTATGCTTTACTTTGAATTTAATAAATAATTATTATTCATTTTCTATTAGAATTATGAATAAAGTCCTGATTGATAAGCTGGTTGAAAAAATCTATAACTTTAAAATGGTATCACATTTTTTGAATCCGAAATATGTGTCACATTATATGATTTGCATACTATAGGATTAAAAAAAACAAAAATGAATTTCATGAATTTTTGACCAAGTTAAGGTGGTTAGATAGATGAACTTTTATATTTTATCAAAGTTGTAATAAAAAATTCATAATTAATTATTTACTTGGAAAAAATAATAGAAAAATATGCATCACATCGGGACATGAGTCTTTTACTTATATCTAAAATATTATAAAAAAATATTATCATTTTATTTTGGTTAGGGTGGTAAGACAGACACCTACTTCGTATTTTTACCTTGAAATTTAAATACTACTACATTGAAATTTCAAATTTTCAGCAAATAGATTTTATTTTTTTAAATAAAGGTCTAGTAGTTTAGAAACTAAATTCAATTTTCTATAGATTTTATTTTTACATTTTTTTGAAATAATATAGATAACTTATTCAAATTTTTACGTCAAGTTGTCTAATTCTGATTTTTTGTCCTTTTATTGCCAATTAAGGGCCTGTTTTTTCCATGATGATCCTGGAAATACCCATAAATGATGGATGTAGTACTTGGGGGTATCATTGAGTCCTCCATACATCATGTTTGTTTTTTTTTTTTTGTTTTTTTTCTTTTCTCTCTTTTGGAGAGGAGTTTTGTCCCACTGGGTTTTCCCCTTCTCTCTGCTTGTGAGAGATTGCATAGATTCATTTCATTTCATTTGCATCTGTAAATGGGTACCTAACATGGCCTAGTATCCAGGGCCCATTATCTTCATAGTCTTTGCATAGTTTGCATAATAATCTTTTCCCTAAGTTGCACTTAAGGGGGGGTGTTGGTGTGAATAAATGTCTTGTACCTAGCCAATTCATTCACTAGGTAATTAGGGGACATATTGACATGTTAAGTTTACTTAGGATAAAAGATTATTTCTAGAAGTCTTAGTTGGCTTTTCTATAACTTATCTTATCTAGCTAGTATTGCTTGATTCCTAGGTAGTTAGTTTGCTAGTTGTCACATGTAATAGGATAAATACATTTGTCATGATCTTGTCTAATCCTATCTCTCATCCTTGCCTTTATAAGCAAGGCACCTCATGTACATTTTCATATTTAACCAATATCCAATCTTGCATTATGAAGCAAGATTTCTTGCCATTTTATCTCTTGTGGAAGTTGTTTTGGTCTAGCAACTGTTCCTGGGGGTGTTGGGGAGTCACCATTTACTCCCACAGATGATAATTTATTAATTAAATTAAATTAAATTAAGATAATTAGAAAATTTAAAACAAATCATTTATGGTGTAAAATTATTTAGTTAAGTATTTATAAATTATTTTAGTTCTATAAATCTATTTGTTAAATAATTTTCTATATTATTTAGGAAAAATAATTATTCTTGAGTTTTTAAAATATTTTTTGTATATATTATAGTCTATTAAATTAGGAAATTAAAATTTCTCTCTTTTTTAAAAATAATTTAACAATCTAAAAGTAGGCTTTTTGTTTCAAAAACAAAGAAAAGAAAAGAAGTTGTTAAGATTGAAATGAAAAATAGAATTATACTTTATTAATATTTCGATTCTAATAAATGGGTGATCCCACAATAATGATTTACAATTTTTGGCCAAACATGACACTAAAATTATTATTTTTAACTAAATCTTCACATTCGGGCACCTATAGCAGCTAAACTATGAACAATTTGAAGATGATGCAAACTACAGTCTCATCACATTTTGTCTATAGATTTTAAAAATATTTTTTTCAAAATTTTTGGAATCAGATTACACTTCTTCTTCCATCTCCCATGAAAACTAGTTTTTTCCAAAAAAACAACATATTTAAAAAGTGACGCACATCGTATAATGCATAATTGTTTTTGCATGAAGGACAAAATTCTAATTCTTTCGAATTTAAATTTGTATCTCCGATATCTAGTGCTTCCACTTAGTTAGATAATTTTTTATTCAATATTTTTTTTTTAATCAAGTTTTGAAATCCACACATAGCGCGACCGTATAGCGCCCAATTTTTTTTGTATATATCGAAATTCAAATTATTATTTTTTTTGGATCAAGGACTTCAATATTTGGTGCACTCATATTTTTCAATTTTTTCTTTTTTGATAATTTTCTATTTTTCCACATGTGTCGAACAAAGACCTTCATTTTCGATGAAAAACCTATGTTTAATAAAACTAAAAAAACAAATAGATAATAAAACCAAAACATATTAAAATTATATTCATTGGATAGCTCGTTTTGAGGACTACCTGATTCCAATTGGGTTTGTGAAGATTCCTTCATTTTCATCCTCAACCCGAGCTCTGAAGTGCCAAAATTTAGGTTTTTTTGTCTTAGGGGGGGATGAGGGATAAGGGGGGTTCGAGCGAACCACTAGGGGTTCACTTGAACCCCTTTCCCATGCATTTTTTTTTTGTTTTTTTTGGCGGCAAAGATTCAAAGGGTTTCGCTCAAACCCCTGATGGGTTCAGTCAAACCACTAGGTTTGTACGAACCCCCAAAATCACATATTTTCCCTTGGGGTCATTTTTTGTGAGTTTTCCTTCCTCACTTGAATTGTAAACCACTATTGTGGCTTCAACCAAATTTAAAATTAATTTTATTTTTTAATTTAATTATTTATTAACTTAATAAGTTTATTATTTATTATTATTTTTTAAAATTATTATTTTTATTAATATTTACATTTTGATATATTTTGACTTTGCATTTAGTTTATTCTTTTTTAATATTTAATTTAGACTTAAGTTTTAAATTTATTTTAATTATTTATGTCTTCGTATGAAATTACAAAAAATAATTAATAGTTATTAGAATTATTTTAATTCATAATTAATTGTCATATTAAATTTTTAATTATTGTAGAATAATTATATTTTTTATTTTAATTTATTTAAACAAATAAATTTAAAAATTGAAATCTAAATTAAAATTTAGAGAGAGAGAGAGAGAGAGAGAGGGAGACTAACTTTAGATCAATCATTTCATGCTAACAATCCAAGGATAGCACATGTTCCTAGGGAGTTATGTTCAAAGTAGCATGCCGTTTGATTAAGGATATAGCAATTCACCTTTAAGACCTCTTCAATGTACTCATTGCACACTTAAGGAGAAAAATAGATAGAGAGAAAAAAATAGGAAGAGAGAAGGGAGAGAGAGATGGAGATAAGATATAGAGGCAAAGGGAGAAAAAAAGAAAGGAAGATATATATATATATATATAGAGGGGTAGTGATAGGCACATATATATATATATATATATATAGAGAGAGAGAGAGAGAGAGCTCTTTATATCTTTGTCTCCCTCTCTATCTCTATGTTTCTCATTATCTCTCAATCTCTCTCTTTCTCTCTCCCCTATTTCTCTCTATATTTTTCTTCCCTTCTATCTTTCTCTCTATCTCTGTCTTTCTGTCTCTCTATCTCTCTCTCTCCCTTACTCTATTTTTCTCTCTATCTGTCACCCCTCTCTCCCTCTTTATCTCCCTCTACCTCTCTATATATATCACTTCATATCTCTATTTTTCTATCCCCTCTCTGTCTTTGTCTCTCCCTCTTTCTATCTCTATTTATTTCTCTCCCTGTTCTTCTATCCTTCCATCTCTATCTCTCTCCCTCTATATCAATCCCTATTTCCTTCTCCATCTCCATCTCCATCTCTATCTATATCTTCCTCTCTATCTCTCTCCCCTATTTCTATCTCCTTACCTCTCCTTGCATCTCTCTCGATATTCCCCATAACTTTCCCAATATATGTATATCTCTATTTATCTCTTTCTATCTATTTATCTCCATCTCTCTCCCTCTCTCCTTATTTCCCCCTCCTTCCCTATCTATCTCTATATTCATATGTCTCACACTCAAACACACACTCCCTATTTTACCCTCCCTATCTCTATCTCTAGATCTCTCTCTCACTTGCTCACACTCCCTCTTTCTCCCTATCTCTATAGATCTATCTCCCCTTCTCTCTATTTCTCTCCCTCTTTCCCTCTCTCCCCCATCTATCACTTGTATCTATCATATCTTTTACCTCTATAATCCCATCACTCCCTCTTTCTATCCATGTCTCTCCCTCTCTCCCTCTCCCTATAACTCCCTCTTTCTATATCTCTCTAATTCTCTCTCCTCTCTCTAGTTCTCTCTTCATCTCTCCCTCCCTCACACCCTCCCTATCCCCTTATCTATATTTTTATCTCTACCTCTCTATCTCCCTTTCTCTTCTCATACATCTCTATCTCTCTTTCTCTCCCATATATCTCTATCTCCATCTCTCCCTCTATCTCCCCCTATTTCTCTCTCCATCTCTCGGTTTATATTTGTCTACCTCTACTTCTCTCTATTTTTGTCCCCCCTCTCTCTTTCCATCTCCTCTCTCTATATCTCCTTATATCTCTATCTCTCTATTTTATCTAGCCATTTATATGTATATATATCTCTCCCTCTCCCTTAATATATATCTCTATCTCTTCATTTTTATCTCTCCCTCTCTATCTTCGGACCATCTCTCGCCATCTCTTTATCTCTCCATCTCTCTTTATCTCTCTATTTATTTGTCTTTGTCTTCCTCTCTTGCTTTATCTTCATCTCTACCTCTATCTTCCTTTATCCTCCTCTATCTCTAGACACGTATCCCTCTCTCTCCCCCTTTCCCTCTTCTTAGACCTTTATATATCTACATATTTTTCCTATCTATTTCTATCCCTCTATATTTCTTATTCCATCTCTTGATCTATATCTATTTGGTTATCTCTCCATCTCTCTACCCCTATGTCTCTCCCTCTCTCTCTATTTCTCTCTCAATATCACTTCCCATCTCTATCTTTATCTCTACCTATCTAGCTCCATCTCTATATATGTATCTCTTTCATCTCTATTTATCCCTCTCTCCTCTCTCTTTATCTCTCCCTCTCCTTCTCTTCATACCCCTCTCCTTCTCCATATCCATCTCCACCTCCATTTATATCTCATCTTCCTCTCTATCTCCTTACCCCCTCTCTCATGTGCTATTACCTTCTATATATCTCTCTCGTTCTATTTGTATCTCTCCCTCTCTCTCCCTATTGCAAACATAACATGACTCTCTTGGTAATGAAGCCTAATTATTTTCCCGATTTAGAGGTTTTATTTCAATCATGTTTAGATCCTGGATGCATACTTGATTTGAAGCTATCACTTCTCCATTGAGATCTTTTTTGCACAAACAATATCATCTTCTAAATGGGGCCTACCAATTTACCTCACATATTGTGAAAATTTATGCAAAAAGTAGACCAAAATTTATCCTAATTAACCTTCCACATTTTTTGGCATACTCATTACACACCAAGATGTGATTGCTAGTTTAAAAATATTTTAATAAAATATGTTTTAAAAACATATACTTTGATGTGTAAATAATTGTCAAATTTAAATTTAAAAATTATTATTTTTATTAATATATATATAAACATATTTATAAATAAAAAAATATTAATAAATTTTATTTATTTTTACGTCGAAAGCGTGTCCTTGAGAATAGCCAGCTTCTTTTTTCCATCCACAAAGCATGTTACTCAAGAGGGGATGCAAGACGGTTGAACTATCCATAGCCTTGATCATTTTTGTAGTTTTCATTCACTATTTTTTTTGCCTTTTCATGGTTATTTCATTTAATTTTTTAAGAGGCGGTTATTTTAATAGTGCATGAGACAATTAATGCACAATTGACAATAATGGAAGGAAAGTCTCATCTTGTACCAAACTAGCACTTGTAGCTGGGGGATCTGCAAGGAATATACCAATAGTATTATATAATTGGTTGAATGTTATTGGCCCTGTCTTTGCACATATCATTGAAACCAACTACAGTGTTAATAGTAATAATTATTTGAAATATATGCTTTCAATCATCTATCTACTAACCTCAAGATAAGTAAACTATCACTTGAATTCATGGACTAGGTAGGAGTTGAATCTATGACCTTCCATTTTCATATTATTGAGTGCTCTATTATTGAACCACTGGCCCTCTTTTGTGATCAAGATATTTCATAGGCTTTTTATTATTATAACTCAATCATTTGTAATATTTAACCAGTAATGACCTGAAGGAATTACAGACTTTGAGATGTTTGTGAGCCTTTGGGGTTTTAATGGTTTGCAGTGGACTCACTATGATAAATACAATTTACCACATCATTTGAAGTCTTCAACTACTGAAAGAGTATTGAAGTTTTGGACACATTGAAAAAGATGCTCCTATGGAATGACAAAGTTTGATTTTTATTTGAATGACATAGTTTAATTTTTATTTAAGAAAATATAAAAATATCTAATTCCATAAACTATTACTTTTCTTATTGGAAAATTTGTGATGGTCTATATATTAGAACAAGAAATGTTGTCTACATCTTAGGTTTCTCATTTCATAGGACATTAAGATTCTAGGCATATTTCTCTTACAAACAAAGAGCCACTAAACAGTTTGATTGCAACTTCTCTTAATTATTGAACTTTTTTTTTTTAGCATCATTTAAGAAATCATTGCATTAATAACACTTCTCCATTACTCACTCTATCTACTTTGAAGATTAGTGTTTCCATTTTAAGTTGTCCTTGAATCTTTGTGACTTCGGATTATCATGCTTCAGGCTTGTGTAGAGTTTTTCATTGAAATATAGTAATGAAATTTATGATGTCTAGCTTGTGAATGCTTCATTAGTACTATCAAATATTCATATCACTTTATACACACTATTATAATATATTATTCTCACCATTTCCTTCTCATGATGTCTATGACTATGACTGTCCTATAGAGATATTGTGTCTTTATTGTCATATCTCATGAAAATCATCTACTTGTGACCATGTCTCTAGCTATATATCACACATGTTGCCTCTTGTCTCATGATGGATTGATTCTTGTTATGATTATTTCCATTTGTTTACTTTATTTTGAGCATTTTGGTTCATTGTGTATGTTCATATATGTTGTTGTATCATTACATGCAATGTTGTGTATATGTTTGCATTGAAAGGATCTTGTAGAATCCATTTTTTCTATGAGGTTGAGATATAGCTTCAACTCTTTACAAATTTGGTGATATCAAAGCTTAAAGATCAATGTAAAAAGGATTGTGGACATGGTATGTTATGTGAGTGCCAAATAAGTATGTATTTAATTGTTGAATGTAAGAATCTAATGTCTAGGCAAGTGGAAAAGATACAAAGAAGAGATTCTAAATACAAGATAAATATTGTGCCATGTAGTCGACTATACTTTCACTTAGAGTGATAGGAGACATGGGAATTTTTTTATATCAAATAGATTGGATAGGTTCTTAGTTTATACTGAGAAATTCATAAAAATATCAGAATTTCTCTAGCACAAAAGTTCATAAATCTAAATGCCCTAAGGGTGAGCTAAGTGCACAACAAAGGAGTTGTGAAAGAAGCTTGATGATCTAGACCCTTTCTGGTGATCATGGATTGGTTCCTTCCCATGGTGAAATGGCTTCTACCGTTCAAATTGAAGAAAGAGAGGACCGGGTGGTGGGGAATTATAGTGCTATGTTGATGGATATTAAATTTTCAAATATGTAAAAAATCCAAGATTTTCACTTTCATGCTTAAATATTCAATTGAATACTTCACTTATAATACCATTTGATTGGCAAGATGGATTTTGATCCTATAATAAGTGTTTTGAGGGAATCCTCATCTCATTAAAGAGGAATCTGTCTTCAAATTATGATGAGTGATTTTTATTATCTCACTTGGAAGCTTGGAAGGGAAGTATATTTTCTAGCCACTATATCTGTTGATGTGTACTTGAATTTATGGTAAAATTTGAAATTCCATATTTTTATAATATTTGGAAATCTCTCTATGGAGGAAATCCTTGTTATCGAAGAAGGAGAATATCAACAAATCCTGGTAATTAATATAATATATTAAATTTTATACCGCAAAGATACATATTTCAAATTTTAGAAAAATTTATATTCTTGAATGAATATGGATCAAAATGATGGTTCTTAGATGGGGTGAATCCACAAAAGTGGTTTACAATTCGATTGAGGAAGGAAAACTTCCAAAAAACTCACCCATGCAAAAACAATTTGTTTTTTAAGGGTTCGAGCGAACTGAAGGTTCGAATGAACCCAAAAGGGGTTTGCTCAAACCAAGGTTCAAGCGAGCCCCTTTGCATTTGGGAACCCACATTTCCCATTGTGGAAAGAGGGTTCGATCGAACCCGATTTTCCCACCTTCCCACCCTCCAACACAAAAAAGACTCTAGATTTTTGCCCTTCGAAGCTCGAGTTGAGGATGAAAATGGAGGATACTTCACAGACCCAACTGGAAGATGGTAGTCATCGGAACGAACTATCCAATGAATATAATTTTAATATTTTTTGGTTTTATTATGTATGTGTTTTTCTAGTTTTATTAAACATAGGTTTTCCATTAAAAATTAAGTTCTTTGTTCTGCACATGTGGAAAAATAACAGATTATCAAAATAAAATTTTAAAAAATATGTTCGGGCTGGGTATTGATGTGCTTGATCCATTAAAAATAAATAAATTGAATTTCAATACATACAAAAAAATTATGTTGTATACGGTTCGCCTATTTTTGAATTGTGATTAGATTGACTTCAAAACTTGATTAAGGGAAAAATATTCAATAAAACACTATAAAACCAAATGAAAGTGCTAGATATCGTAGTTACAAATCTAAATTCGAAAAAAATAGAATTTTATCTTTCATATTGTAAAAAAATTTATGTTGTATATGGTGAGCGTTGCTCCTTAAAAATGTTGTTTTTAAAAAAAAACTAGTTTTCAAAGGAGATAGAAAAATAAGTGCAATTTGATTCCAAAAAAATGAAAAAAATATATTTAGAATCTATAAACAAAAAATCACAAATCACTAATTTTCATCATCTTCAACTTCCTCATGGTTTAGTCGCTATAGGAGCCCGAAAGTGAATATTTAGCTAAAAAAAATTAGTTTGGTGTCCAGTTTGCCCAAAAATTGTAAACCAGTAGTGTGGGATAACCTGTTGATGACTATCAAATCTAGAGCCAAGAGCTTAGGGGATGTGGTAGCTTCCTAGGTTACATAGCAAGGATTCTTTGATAGGCATGTGATCAAGACATAAGGTAAAGATAAGTCTCACCCCACTTTGTATATCAAACATGTATGTAAGGTTGTGATCTCTTATACATTTGATCCTGAATCAATAGGGGCAACCCTACCAGTGGAACTTTCCCCTGAATCTATAATCAAGGTGTTTGATTTCATCTTTCGATCATGAAGAACCTTGAGGCTAGCAGGCATAGCACCTTCACCAAGAGTAAAAAAATCAATCCGCTTCTCCCAATCTTGGAGATGCAGAGTCTTCAAAAAAAAAATATTGACAATCTCAAGCTCCCCATTCATCAGAAATGAAAAAGAACTCAGAAACAAAGTTCCTCAAAAATTCCTGGTCATAACAAAGAAAATACAATTAAGAATATAGATTTGGTAGCCACTACCATCAAGCAATGCCATCTTATCACAATGCAATTCTGTAGGGAATAAAAGAGCACAATTTTGACAAACAAAATCAACAAACAATCTCATCTTATGATAACATAATTTACCAAGGCATAAAGAATGCAACTTATGATAACATAATTTACCAAGGCATAAAGTAAAACCCCTCATTTCTTTAACTAGGATAACATAACATAAAAGAACACAATGCCATAACAAGTGACTAACTATAGGGTATAATGAATTCTTTCCTCAAGTCTCAAATATGATTTTACCATTGTAGATTCCTCAGTCACTGCATATATGGGAGTCATTAACTCGTAATTCTATGCAAAAAGTATGACTTCATTTCTATTCCTAATGGTTACTCTAGTTATTAATTCTACTTCTGATTTCATAGGAAAGACTTGTTTATAAACTCGTTTATGAATTCATCAGTCCTAAATTGTACGGCCAATACCTTAGGTGAATAAAAAGGAGCTAAAGGAATTATTATTAAGTTCATGGATTTTTTGGTAATGCTAAATTATTCCATTTACAAATATTTTAGTTTGGAAACTTTTGGAAGGTCTAACCTATTTTCTATTCAAGTCTAATTTTCTTGATCTGGCAGAGACCTACAAAATTTTTATTTGTTGGCAGAAAATTTAGATTATAAACAAATATTGTAGAATTGGATTGTATAGATAAATTATTGAGATATAGGTTTACCCATTTACATGTATTTTTTAATTAATAGAGTTCTCTCAAATGGTTGATGACAATATGCATTACTCATGTCTCTATTTTTCTTTGTGGATGAATGCTCAATTAAAGGTTGTTTACAAAATGTTAACAACCAACAATATTGTCTAGTTTTTTGATATATTGTCCCTTTTCCTCGATGCAACCAAATCATTTCTAGTCTGCAATGTTGAAGGTAAAACTATTCATATGAATCGTAAATGTCATTTAATCAAATTGAAGCAAAGCTAATTTGAATATTCATCTCGCTGGGAAGATAATTGGACATCTATTAAGAAAAATTATGGAGTGGAGTGCATTTGTTAAAGCTATAATGTAAGTGTTGTCATGTGCCATATCATTATTTTGATCAAGGGCCATGGTAACAGATGTATAAACAACAAATGGAGTGTTTAAGCAGCTCCAAAGTATACACTACAACCCCCTCATTCATTAAACAAACCAATTTGAGCATCAAACCCCCTTCATTCCTTGATCATGCCTAAATTCTAAAACCCTCTCATTTAATGGCTATATCAATTTTCAAGGGAATGATTTGGTTACATAGCCATCAAACTGAATCCTTTCCCTATATTCAAGATTCCCAAATGTAATAGTTGCCATTCCCAAAAGCATATCTCAAATTCATGGAAATACTCAAATTCTTGACAACCATAAATTAAGACATCTTCCTTCAATGAATTACAAAGATATAGTTACAAAATGGAGTTGACAATCAGATTTACAATATTACAAGCAAGCCCTAAGATGTGGCAAGATAAAGAGCACCTCTATAAAAACATTTATCTCTCTATTCTGCAACCAGCTCACCATCTAACATTCCATTTTCATGTATATGTATATAATACTTCAACATATTCTTGCAACCTAGGTGTAGTCAAATGAATTATTTGCATGTTTGGAAGTTGCCTATACTAGTTGCATCATGTTCACATGGCTCTCCACTTGAAACCATACCCTTTTGCATTAGCAACCATATGCCTTATACATGAAACCATAACCCTAAGGGTCCCACACATACCAGTAGGCACATTGAAATGAGAACATTAATAGTGTTCCTATAAATGTCTAGAAGTATATGTAGGTTTCCATTCTAACAACGAAGTCCTGAGGCAAAGATGTAATTGGATTTTGCAATTTGCAAGAGCACAAAAGTCCACAAAGAAAATATATGGTGAAGAGGTGAAGTCAAGATGCCCATTGGATTTACTCCCAACCTTTCTAATTTGCAGCCATTAAGCAAAGCCAAAATAAAAATAAAATTTTTGGGTTAGGATTATGGTAAAACAGGAAAACATTGCCACAAAAATCAAGAAAACCCAGAGTTATTACTAAAAAATATTGGAAAACAGCCATAAACCCCAAATCTTCCAATTTTTTTTGTGATTATTACAATATTTTCACAATTAAATCGCAACAAAATCATAATTTATTGGAAGATTTTTAGGAAAAAACCTGTCAATCCCAAATCAAAAGTGTTATCTTAATCAACATTTGGGAAAATTGCAGCAACCCGAACAAAATGTTGGTACTTCAATCTATTCACAAAAAAGTAGGTTTTCCACACTTGCTTTCAGTTATGGGGTGAGGAATGTTTCACTGTCTGAAGAAAATTTATAAAATATATTGGTCGTGACGAAGCATCTCCATAGTTGGTTCACAACAGATGTAGGCGATGATCAAGCAGCTCTGTAGCAGAACCAGACAGCATGAGCTGGGTTTACAAATAGCCACCAACAACTGTTAAAACTCGGGTTAAAAAACATTATTTTTATCCATCAACGGTCACGTTTTCTATTAATATTTTCCAGCGTCAGACAAATTATGCGGCATGAGACAACTTCCCGGTCGGAAGCTCACGCTAAGTATAGCCTATCGGCTAAAAATACACATCGTTCCAACTGTGAAGTTATTTGTTATTATTTTTTTACTCGTTAAATTTTGTCCTTAAAAACTAAATCGTCGTAGAACAAAACTTAGCCGTCAAAACCCCATAAAACCAGCTTCATTACTATGTAAAATGTTTATTCAAATGTTTGGGGATCTCCACACTTAAAAGACCAAAAGCTCGATTCTCTTAGCAAGTGTTTAAATGTTCAAAAATTTCAATATTCTTTTACAGTTATATCCATCGGTAATTTTTCATTAAGAAGAAAATTTTGTAATTTAACACATAATTGTATGTGCCACTTTATTATTTTCTTCAAGAATATTGAATTTCTTTGTCATATGATAAATTGTTGTTGCTTAGTTGAAAAATAATACAATTCTATTTTATTGGGATTTTTTTTCTATTAAATCTGGGTTCATTTTAGACACAAACTTCATGGGAGAATAATAGAAGATTGATTTACAGACTAACGGATTTTAAAATGAGAAAATGGTATTTTTTTTCTTTAATTCTATTGGTATGAATGATAATTTAATTTAATTTATAGGTGGGAAAATTAATTTAGTAAGGTTATTTAGAGGTTAAAATTTAGTTAAATATGTTTATGAGATTTATTGTTTTTTAAAAATGGCATAATCAAGGAATACAATTAAATTAATTAAATTACAATTGAGGATGATTCAATAATGTGGTCTATATAGATCGATGTCTAGAAATAGATAAAATACAAATAAATGTATGCAAATGTGTGTATATAAGGATATGTGAAGATCAAAATAATGAATCCAACATTACACAAAATTATGTGAAGGTCAAAATAATCACATAAATATAAAAATTCAACCATTACACATATATAGATTATGATTTATAATTATATGTATTATAAAACAAAGATTAAATATATATATATATAGTAAATTATTATTTAAATGTGATAAATTTTAATAGGTATTTGTTTGTTATTGAAGTTTTTTAATCAAGTGTTTCTTATAATGTATAAAGAATCAATTTAAAGTTTTCATTTAAGATGGATTATGTTTTTAAATGGATTTATTTAAGATTAAAAATATAGAATTATTTTGTATTCATCAAAGAGTTATTTTATTTATCAAATATCTTTAACAAATTGTGTTTTTATCTTAATATGAAATTATTTTATTTGATGCATATATAAAGTCTTTAAATTACTTCATACTTTGTACCTTTGAATTAGGGAATATAAATCATTTTTTTTTAAAACAAAAAAATTGAGAGAAATTAAATCTGGTTATGTTATATTTTGTATTTTATTGGAATATTTAAATTTATAATAATTTTTAATTCAAAATAATTATTTGTATTGACAAATTAGTTAACTTTTATATTTAAAATATTATTTTATTTAAACCAAAATTTTAAATAAATATATTTATTTTATTGTTAAAATTAATAAAACATAAGATTATAAAACACTAAATATACATGTATCTTTTAATATAAAATTAAAAGATATTTAAATAATTGATTTACTTAACCAAGGAAAATTTAATGTTCTTTAAATAAATATAATTTATTTTATATACAAAAACTATCTTGATTATCCCTTTGTCACTCTATCTCACCATCTATATCCCTCTCTATCTCCCTCTCCCTCTCCCTCTCTTTATCTCCCTCTCCCTCTCCCTCTATATCTCTTTATCTCTCCCTCTCTACCTCCATATTTCTCTCTATCTTTATCTCTCACTCTACCTCTATCTCTCCCCTACCTCTGTCTATCTCTTTATCTCTCTATCTATTTGTCTCCCTCTTCCTCTCCCCCCCCCCTATATCTAGACATGTCTCCCAAGCTCTCTACCCATCCATCTCTCCCCTCTCTCTCCCTCTTCCTAGACCTATATATCTATGTATCTTTGCCTCTCTATTTCCATCTCTCCATATTTCTTCTTTCATCTCTCCCTTTATCTCTATCTTTTTATCACTCCAACTCTCTTTGGGCCCCTATATCTCTTCTTCTCTCTATCTCTCGATCTATATCTCACTTCTTATCTCCATCTTTATCTTTTTATCTATCCCTCTCTCATTCTCTCCCTCTCTATATATTTATAATTTCATCTTTATCTATCCCTCTCTCCTCTCTCTTTATATCTCCCACTCCCTCTCCATCTTTATTTTTTTTCTTCCTCTCTATCTCTATCTCCTTATATCTCTCTCTTCCCTCCTCTAACACTCCCTCATTCAATCCCCCCCTCCCCCTCCCTCTCTCTCTCTCTCTCTCTTATTGTAGACATAACATGAGCCCATTGGTTGTTGGTAATGGAGCTTGCTTATCTTCTTGATTCAAAGATTTTATTTTCATCATGTTTGGATTCTTGTAAGTGGATGCATAGTTTATTTGAAGCTATCACTTCTCTATTGACACATTTGTTGAACACACATCATTTGCTAAATGACCTATCAATTGACCTAATGTACTACACAAATGTATGAAAAAATAGACCAATATTTATTCTAATTGACCTTCTACACCTCTTCGATATACCCATTGAACATCAAGATTTATTCCAATTGACCTTCTACACCTCTTCGACATACCTATTGAACATCAAGATGCAATTGCTAGTTATTTATCTAATTAAAAATTATTTTATGTATTTAAATCAGAAGAACAAAAAATAAGTTATTTTATTTACTTAAATAAAAAAAAGGAAAAATATTCCTAAAATTTTCCAACATTTAAATATACATTTAAAATTGACTAAAGAGATACAGTTTGCTCAAATCCTCCAAACCCTTTTTCCTTCCAGAATGAGATTAAAATCCTACTCTTCAAGACATTTACATTAGAGAGAATTTTTTGTGCATCTAAAACCATTTTTTGTGCATCTAAAACCACACTAGGTATTCTATTCTAGAGACACTTGAAAACTATGATAGTCACTGCTCACCAACTCGTGCGATTTTTTATGCGATTTATTTAAGTTGATTGACAAAATCGATAACTAAGAAATGTAGTTTAAGAAAATTGATATAAAGGTTAAGTTAAGAGAAGCCCATATGACACATCACCCAATCGGTCAGCGCTTAAAGTGCGTTGGATAAGCCTAGCTGCCAAGAGTAATATTTACCTCATGTCCCCATGCGACTACTTAGCTTATTTTGGCTAGCAACCAATGCTCAAATTATTTAGGAGTTGTTTGTGGAGTTGATGGCCCCATGAATGTTTAATTTTTTTTCTTATTTTTAAGCAGCTAACTTAAATTTGTATTAGTAGTATTAATAATTTAATTTGTACAATAAAAAAATAGAAACAAAAATGAAATCAAATATTAAAAAGGAGGGAAAGAAATTTATGGAGCCACGTGGATTTTTAGCAATATGCAGTTGCTGCTTATTTTCAGCGCCCCCTCTTTTTCCACAACTTATTTTCAATTCCTAAATAGTAGCTACTCCATTAAAATAGGAAAAGATTTCAAATTATCATTTCCCAACAATAAAATTTATGCATGGGAACACCCCTGCCACTTAAATTTAAGTAGAAAATGGAGTTAAGAAGCCACATAAGGACATGAGGTTAGAATTTCTTGTTATTGAACTATATCACATGGACGTATTTTAAGTTTTAAAGTGCTAAATGAATTGACCCATAGGCTACATCGAATTTCATTCAAAACAAAAAAATCCAATTAACATTGAACAAATTTCTATCTTTACAAAGAAAAAATCTTATTTCAACAAGCATCCATGCATCACACAGAATCTGAGGAACAACACCACTTTGCTATGAGGTATTTTTGTACACATCCTCCTTCTGTTGTTACTCTATTATTTTTTCTGTCATTTCTCACTCTTGCACTCTCTCTCAACACCGCACAAGTTGAAGTCGTGAAAAATATCTCCATTTATTCAAATCCCCAGAAGTATTTTTGGGATCCTCATTCTGACCTGTGCCAATAGTATGGTGTAAGTTGTAGTGAAAATGAGGATGATGTTGTAGGACTATAGTTATCACATTTTAATATTTATAGCGAGAGTATCTGGTAGTATTCTTGTAAGTTGCCAGCCCTTCAACTTCTTGATCTCAGTATCGACTACCTAAAAGGCCCAATACCTAAGATTGTTGGCTGCTTTGCCAATTTGACAACTCTGCGTCTCTCTTTCAATAGTTTTTCAGAATCAATTCCTCCACAATTGTGTTCTTTGAGCAATATACATGTCCTTGACCTCAACAACAATCAATTAACAGAATCTATTCCTCCCTAGTTGTTCTCTTTGAGCAATCTGGAGGATTTGGACCTTTCCTTTAATCATCTTTTTGGAAAGATACCTCAGAAATTCTCAAGAAATTTGTTTAGGTTAAAAATTTGAAAATGTCAGCTTGACTGGAACCATCCCTTCTACAATTTCAAATGCCCGAAATTTGACATACCTAGTAATGAATAACAACTTTCTAAACGGTCCAATTTCGGAGCAGCTAGCAAGTTGTACTCAACTCCAGTCGCTTTAACTAGAGAACAATAGATTGGGAGGTCCATTGAACCATGTGCTACCTAAACTTCTACAATTGATGGATTTGTAACTATCAAATAATATGTTTGAGGGAAATATTATGGATGAACTCTCAAATTTCTCCAATTTGAATTATGTGGATTTGAGTGGTAATCTCTTATCTGACAACATATCCTCAAAAAATTTCAATCTTAAGAAGCCGAGGGTTTTGTGTGTATAGGAAAATTATCTAATAGGAATTATCCCATTGAATATACAAAATGGAAAGTCCCTGCAGGAGCTTAGATTGGAGAGAAAAATCTTACTGGAATAATTCTATCAAGAATTGGTAAGCTTAAAATGTTGTACGGTTCTCTAGATCTAAGCCAAAATATTTGATAGGCGAAATTCCTATTAGTCTGTCCAACCTGATAATGCTAGAATCTTTGGATTTATCCAACAACTGGTTGACAGGCGAAATTCTAGAGTCTTAAGGGAATATGAGTCATCTTATCTGGTTCAACCTGTCAAACAACAAATTAAGAGGAACAATTTTGGAGTCTTTAAAACAAATCTCGCATTTGGACCTATCAAATAATGAATTATTATACAAAATTCCAACAGGGAAAATCCATTCTGTATTCCTAATAAAAGTATTGGGAGCAGTAGATGTTGTTGCCATTTTTATATTGTGTTGTCTAGTTTTTGGATTTTTATGGATAAGGAACTTGCATAATAAAGCGAAATTCAAACGAAAAATCCACAAAATCCTTCAAAAGGTGTAGCATCCACAAATCTCATATGAAAAGCTTCTTGCAGAAACCAATGGATTTCATAACTCCAATCTACTAGTGAAAAGCAGATTTGGATCAATGTACAAAGGTATTTTACCTGATGGTAACCTTGTTACCGTGCAGGTTTTCAATTTAATGCATCAACAATCACACAAGATTTTCAGAGCAGAATGTAAAGTGTTGTAGAGAGTTCAACACCAAAATCTTGCAAGAATCATAACCACATGTTCCAAACGTTGAGATTTTTAAATCCAAAACAAAACATAGAGCTGCTGCTCTAATTTCCAGCTAAACTGGAAATACCTTATAACGTAGATAAAATGGAAATTTTCATAGAAAGATAGTTAAATCTAATCTAGCAAGTATTAATCTAAATCAAACAAATAAAAATGAATAAAATGATCAAAAACAATAGAAACGATAGTTAGAACAATCTCACCGAATATTCGTCCAATTCTTTGAATTATCTTGATTGTCCTTCTCCATTTTGTTGTATTAGTATTCTTACCCTCAAATTTTTAGTATTGATGCAAGCATAGCCTGGATTTATTGTCTAAGAAAAATATCGAAGATAATAAGTTCTTCTCAAAAGTATTGATTTTGGGAGGACGAATAATGACAATGACAGGTCAATTTATTGAAATTGGGTTTTCGAATGATCGGCTTAGATTCGAAAGAGAGATCAACGATCGAGATTGTTGAATGCCATGCGATGTGAAATCTGTGTCAGTTAGAACGTGAGTTGAGAAATTCTACAGGATAAAGATTAAATTATAATAATTTAATCTGGTGTTAAGACTATTCGAAAATAGAAAGAACAAGAGTTCAAGATTAAATAAATGATTTAATCTTTAGTTGAAAATCTTTGAAAATAGAAGAATTAGACATTGAATAAAAATGATAAAGTTAGAACTCGAAGAATAATCTGTTCAAACACACACATGAATTAATTAATTAAATAAAGATATTTAATTAATAAATATGTTCATACATATGAGTTGGAACTAGTTAACTGACTAGTTGTGACAGAGAGTCATTTCATAGAGACGATCAGATATCGAATCCGGAGATAACTGGTAGATTTAATTAGATAAATGGACGACAGAAGAATGTGATAGAAACAATTAATTATGAATTAAATGTTAATTTAATTAAATATTTTAAATTGAAATATTTAATTAAATAAATAATGATAATTTATTTAATTGACTGTTGAAAATATTAATTGAATAATTAAATAAGAAATATTTAATTATAGTTGAAATATGATAAAGGGGTTAATTAAATAATAAATTATTTAATTAAGAAAGAGAATTAATTAGTTAGCGACATATTTAAATAAATATGATTTATTTAATTAATCAAGTTGAATAAGGGTCACAATGAATGAATTAAATACTTAAAAGGTTATTTAATTAATAGAGAAAATATGTGTTTAGAAATTAATTAAATAATTAGCATTATTTAATCATGACCATAGATATTAGAAAATTATGTCGAAAGTGGTGCTCGCAGGCCTAGATAAATTTTCAGTGTCTACAGTTTGCCTCTCTTTGATACAATGTTGTTTATCGCGTTGTGTCAAAGAAATTGAAAAAAAGATATCCCCTAGTGAAAGGGAGAATGATGAAGAGGTAGTGGTATGCCCCCTCGAGAGGATAGGCGGGTTTGAAGAACATGAGTGTGCTCTCAAAATGGATAGGTAATGGTGGTGAAGATGCAAAAAAGAAGAAATGTTAGCGTGGATAATTCAAAATGTTAGTAAGAAACAAGAAAGGTTGTTTGAAGGACATATAATATTCGATATTTTTCCATATATATACTAAGTTTTTAATTTTATCATCATTGGGTTGGACATGACACAAATGGATAGTACACACAATGATATGAGATAGACCATAGTGTACAAAGTCATCCACCTGTGAAAAATAGACAGTCGCAGACAAGGAGTGTCGTAACTCAAACTAAGGATAAGATTGCCCCACTCGTTTTGTCCAGAGAAACCATAAACAACAAACAAATAAAAGACGGTTCATGAGATGTCATTGCTCCTCTAAATCCTTCATAGGACATCCTTGAGGAAACTAGTAACATGACTCAAAATCCAAAGTTTAAAAGACAGTTGATAGACAACAGTCAAAGAAAAAGAGTTATGAGACATACTTGCTTCTCTAAATCCATCGAGGGACATTCTTGAGAAAGATAATAACTTGACTTATGCACAAATTGATAAAAAGATAAGACAAAATAAGATATAAAGTCAAAAAACTAAATAAAAGTATTTGCCAAAACTTGATCTTATGGGATTGTTTGATGTTTGACATAGCCGGATGTGAGGGATGATACATACCGCATAAGATGTTGAGTTTGGTTTCAACTTGGTGACCATCTGTGTAAGGCATGGAAAAGCTTGGTTTCAGAAAGACACGTGTCATATAAGATGTTGGAGTTTGATGATGTTGATGTGACAAGCTACATAAGGCTATGGCAATTTGACGATGTATGTTGACAAGAAAGACATATCTTGCTTAACACATAAGTTGATCACTTTCACAGTGTGTTTGATTTTGACTTGATGGCAATCTTGAGATGTTTTCCTTGTTGATGCATGAATTGTCTTGATTCCTTGACTTATATGAGTGTGTGTGTGTGTTGATAGTGTATGACTTGAGATGATATACCCTAAAGGACTGACCTAACTAATTGAAGATACATACTTAAGTTGATGATATGCAACATATGTGATATTGAATGTGATAAATGCTATTGGACTGACCTAGTGCGGTCTCGAGGGATCATCGATTGATTAGCCTTGCCTACGTTGTACATGTAGAGACCTCATAGTTCGACACGACCAATGAATTTGAATGTACAAAGAGTCATGATTTTAATGTGTGTGATACATGGTAAACCTAGACAGACAAACCTAATGCCTCGGGGGCACATCAACTAATGGCCTTGCCTACATCCAGTTGCAGAGGCAACATAGTTCGACTATGTCTACGACTAACTTAACATGACTGAATCTGACTCTAATTTTGGGATTTTTGACATGTTTTGATATTTTTGTCTTTTTGAAGCTTTTCTAATGTTTTTGAATATTTCAGAACATTTTCTGATGTTTTTGGATTTTTTCAGGACATTTTTCGATGTTGGGTTGCTATGTACAAGGTCCACATGACATAGAACGAGGATTTTCCCTGAGCCAAGAATAAGACATACATGATGGAATGGGGAATGTGACAGAGTGGACTTGATTTCAATCATTCCAAACAATGGATAAAACAACCATTTATTATGAGTGAAAGTGAAAAGTCTGATTGGAATGATGGTAGACAAAGGAGCGAAGTTGACTACACATGGTACCTGTTTTCCAGCTTTTCACCATGGTACTTATCCATAACACCACCGAAGTGGTTTTAACTATTAGATGGATTATTTATCTTTACTATTTTGTTGATTTTCTATTTTTTTTGGTGTTACAAAGACACATGTTTTCCAGGTTTTCATCAAGGTAACCATTTTTTTGTTTTTCCATTTTTTTTTATATATTTTTTTATTAAGACAAAGACTCTCAGAAGCTACACATAGAACCTCTTCAAATGAAGTTTGTTGATTGGTGAAAAAATTGGTTCTCCTTCAGGGGTAGACATTTGATACACTCCTGATCCAAAAGCTTATGTGACAATATAGGGCCCTAACCAGTTAGGTTCAAACTTACCTAGCTTTTCTCGTTCAACTTGATTCTTGGGATTCTCCATTAAAACCAGGTCACCAATGTCAGTGTCGATTTAGAAATTTCCTATTATAGCTATGATGAAGACGATTTTCATATGCTTTCAAATGGTCTAGTGCTTTCTGTATTCATTCATCCAGTAATTCTAACTCTTGTAATCTAGATACACGATATTCTTCATCGTCAATATGACCTTTCAAGGATACCTCAGAGAAGGAATTTCAATTTTAATAGGTAAGATAGCTTCAGATCTGATTACAAGGGAGTATGGAGTGGCACTAGTGGGAGTACGCATGCTTGTGCAGTAAGCCCATAAGGTAGGATTAAGTTGTAGGTGCTAGTCACGACCAACGTCATTGACAATATGTTTTAGGATTTTGACAATGGTTTTATTAGATGCCTCGGCTTGGCCATTACCTTGTGGGTAATACGGAGTGGAAAAGTGATGTTTGATATGGAACTATTCACATAGATGGCATACTTCTTGGTTTTTGAATGGGCGGCCATTATATGTGATAATGAATTGGGGTACACCATACCAAAAAATGATATAGTTTAGGATAAACTTGGATATCTATGTGTCAGTGATGTAGGTCATGGGAATAGCTTCAATCCATTTGGTGAAGTATTTGGTGGCGGTTATGATGAATTTATGGCCATTGGATGGTGGAGGGTGTATCTTACCTATGAGGTTAAGTCCCCATTGGTAAAAGGCCCATGGTGATGTAATCGGATGAAGCTCGTATGCTGGTGCTCTTATCAAATCTCCATGTATCTGACACTGTCTACATTTATTTACAAAGATATATGAGTCCTTTTTCATTGTAGGCCAATAATAACCTAATCTCATAATCTTATGGGCTAAAGTAGGACCACTAGAATGGGATCCACATATACCCTCATGTATCACTCACAAGGTTGTTTGTGCTTCTTCAACATTGAGACATCTCATTAGGGTGTTATCTAAGGTACGTCTATATAGAGTATCTCCAATGATGGTGTATTTAGCTGATTTATGGATAAAGGTTCTACGCTGGTTGTTTGACAGGTCTAGAGGTAAGATTTGGGAATTTAGATAATCAAATACATCTTTGTACCAAGGGGAGGTAGGACCAAAAATTGTACAAACCATCACATAATCAGGGACATCATAGGCAGGGACCAACAGTTGTTCGACCAAAAAATCAAACTTAGGCACGTTGCTTGGAATATCCAATAAGGAACCCATGGTTGCCATAGAATCTGCTGCCCTATTCTGAATACATGGTATTTGTTGAAAGGTAATTTCATCAAATTAATGGTTGAAACTATCAACCATATGCTTGTAGGGGGAAAGTTTCTCATCTTTAGTTTCATAATCATCATTTACTTGTCGGACTACTAGCTGAGAATAGCCATAAACATGTAGACTCTTAATTTTCCATTGGGCTGCCAATATTAGTCCTGTTGTTGGTGCAAGGGAAAGTAATCTTGAATGATTTAGGAACAGTATCGCGTTGAGGTGTAAAAAAATAGTATGCCTGCTCCTAAACCATGTTTAGTATGTGACCCGTCAAAGTATAATTTCCATCGGTTCTAGTGTAAATTTTGAAGATAAATTCATCAAGAAAATCCACCACTAAAGGATGGTTTTCCTTCATGGGTGCATCCGCTAACTGATCTACAATCACTTGTTCTTTCATATCTTTCCTCTCTATATATTGGATATCATATTCACTAAGTATCATAACCCATTTAGCCAATCGGACTGTTAATGCTGCTTTAATTAGGAGATATTAAAGGGGATCAATCTTTGCGACCAATATTGTTTGAAAATTTAGCATATAGTGCCAAATTTTTTGAGTAGCAAAGACTACCGCAAGCCTAGCACATTCTATGTTACTGTAATTTAATTCATATCCCACCAAGGTACGACTGATGTAGTACACATTTCTTTCATGACCTTGATCATCATTTTGTGCGAGAAGTGCTCCTAATGCCGACTGAGTTGCAAAAATGTATATCAACAATTTTCCATCTGTAGGTGGCATTAAGATAGGTGGAGTGAGCAGATAATCCTTGATTTTTTGGAAAGATTCCTGAAATTTAGGTGTCCATACAAATGGTACTCCTTTCTTGAGCAAATGTTGAAATGGGTGTATTTTGTCTACTAGTTGTACAATGAAGCATCTAATAGACTGCAATATTCCCTGTAGTGTTCTTAGTTCACCAATGTTGACTGGAGAAGGCATTTCTACAATAGATTTTACCTTCTCTGGATCTACTTCAATGCCTCTTCTAGAAATGATATACCCCAAAATTTTCCCTGATTTCACTCCAAAGACACATTTCTTTGGATTTAGTTTGATGTTGCAATTTTCTAGCCTCTGGAATATCTTGTCTAGAACCTTCAAATGGTATGCCCTTGTTACTGATTTAACTATTATGTCGTTGACATAATCTTCCATGAGAGTATGTACAAATTCATGGAAAATAGTCGTCATTGCACATTGATAAGTAGCTCCTACATTCTTAAGCCCAAAAGACATAACATTCCAATAGTATGTTCCCCATGAACACGTGAAATTTGTCTTGTGTTGGTCTTCAACTACGATTTTGATTTGGTTATACCCAGAGAAACAATCCATGAGGGATAGCATCTCGTGTCCTACTATAAGTTCTACTATCATATCAATGTTCGGTAAAGGGAAGTAATCCTTAGGACATGCCTTGTTGATATCCCTAAAGTCTATACAAATGCGGATGCCCCTAGTTGGTTTAGTCATTGGCACAAAATTTGAAATCCAGTCTGCATAGTCTATGGATCTTATGAATCCGACATCCAATAGTTTTCTAAGTTTCTCTTTGACCAGTAGAGCAATTTGTGGATGCATTTTCTTTAACTTCTATTTGACAGGCATAATACTTGGCTGTAATGGTAGATGATGCAATATAAGGTTTGGATCCAACCCAGGCATGTTAGCATATGACCATGCAAATTTTATCTGTCTCTTTGTGAAGAAGTCCTGAAACTCTTGTTTTTCTGTCTCTGTCAAAGAGGCTGCAAAGTATATTACCCGAGGGTCTTCTTTTGTGTTTATGTTGACTTCAACAAACTCCTCTACTAAAATCGGTGACCTTTCTTGAGCAATGGGGAGAATTTCCAAACCTCCATCCTTGGGTGCCTCAAAGAGGTTTTCGCCCTTAGATACATCCTTTAATTTTACTATTTCTTCATCCAAAGGCGCCTTTTGGTTTTCACCTAAGGGCTTGTCATTTTGCTCATTTTCATTGTTTTTCTTTTTATTCTCATTTTTTGCAACTAGAGGTGTAAATAGACTCCCCAAAATATACTTTTTCATCCAAGTCTATGGTAAAACCAACTTTATGATCCCCTCTTGGTATGCCTTCTCAAAGTCCCATGAACTCAGCTATTGCTTCATCATTCTCGAATGTATCTATGATGGGTGTACCTTGTTGATCCCAGTCGATAAGTTGGGGATATATAAGAGGCATGCCATCATCCGAGTTATCAAATGTGGAAGCTGGCAAGGTGAATATAGAGTGGTTGACATGGTCACATAAGTTTTGGACTAACTCCTTCTTGTTATTTTTCCTATGGGTAGGTAAACTTTGATGTGGGACTATTGTAAGGGATAAGTCGTCAGAAGATGGTTCGTCAGGTGCCCAAGATGCAGGATCAAGGGTTTCCCAATAATAATTTTTAATCCATTCTTCTTTGGACAAGGGATTCTTATTGCGGGGGCTAGATGGATTTGGTATCATCTGGTTGAGCTCTCCAAATAGATTATCTAGGTTCATGGTGATGGTAGAGGAAAGGGAATCCCATTCATAGTCGCTTAAGTGAGGGGATTCATTGAAAACTAGGGGAAGTGGTTTGTGAGATATCTTGATGTCTTCATAAGCACTTTCTTCCTCTTGAAATGGTGACAAAGTACTAGGAAACCTAATTATAAGCAGTTGAAACCCTAGCCCTAGGCCTTTCAGTCATGGTGAGACAATGATTAGTTCAGTCCTTCCATTTTGATGTAGTCCTAACACACTATGTTCATCGTAACCTTTTCTTTGCATTATCTTAAAGCCTTTTCCATATTGATTCATAGCTATCTGAATAGACATTGAGGGGTATTGATTATCTTCCTGGTACAACTAGGAGGTAATATCACCTTGGTCCATAAGTTCTTCACTTAATTCTCCCCATTTGGTCAATTTAATTGTAGGGGGAACATGAAATGTGACTACAGATTGTCTTCTATCTTCCATGGGTAAGCGATTTGCCTTAGGTGGAACCAACTGATTGACACAATAGGATGTCTTCATGTGATATTCTCCACAACCCTTGTCTTGGATCTCAACCTTAGGAGTGGATGGTGGTGGTTTGAATAAAATGGACTTGGTAAGATGTGATGGATCAATGTATAGGGATAAAGTGGATGATGAAGCTTCTTGATTAATTGGCACTTGTCGTTGTGGAATTTCCCTTAGGCTTGTACAATATTGAAAAGGATCTGGATCACCATCAATCATGATCTCAGTGCCATTATATGGGAATTTAAGACGTTGGTGATATTTGGAAGGTACAACTTTCATTGCATGTATCCAAGGTCTACCTAACAACAGGTTATATGGAAGGGTGAGATCCAAGTCATGGAAGCTAGTGTTCAAAACTGTAAGGCCAATTCTGATAGGCAGTGTGACAACTCCTTTGGATGATTTGTACTCATCATCGTAAGCCTTGATGACTATACTCTTAGAGGTATCTACGCATGCTTCTGAGAATCCTAATACCTTAACAAATTTTAGGGTACATAGGTTCAAACCTGCTCCTCCATCTACCAAGACTCATCTGACTTTGGTTTGATGGACTAGGACTTCAAGATGTAATGGGTCATTATGATTAGTCTTTTCTATTGAATAATCCTATTGAGAAAATGTGGCATGATGGGAGTTAGTTAAGTATCCTACCATTTTTTTGAAATGATTGACATCTAAGTTGGTAGGGACAATCATTTTTTGTAAGGATTTGTCGAGAATAGCTCGATGCTCAGGCAATAAATTTAATAGTTCCAAAATGGATATATGTGTTGGGGTCTTGCTCAGTTGATCAACCAGATTGTACTTAGACTTGGAAGACTATGTAGGTGGCTCAGAAGAAGGACTTGGAAGAGTTATCTTAGTTCTTCATGTATTTACAACACATTCAGGACGCTTCTTAATAGTGATGGTATGGAGATTTTCATTTGCAGCTCAGAGGTGATTTATGATCATACCTTATCCATAGTCATACTTGGTATTTGCATAATTGGCTAATGGAGTATTCTTGGTTCCTGAATTGGAGGCCTTTCCTTTCGTGTGGTCATGTAATGGGTCTATGAAGACCTTATGATCACTATTCTTGGTATGTTTCTGCCCATTGACCTCTATGGTTTCATCTTCAAAAAAGTCTTGTATGATATTCTTCAAATGTCGACATTGTTGTAAATTGTGTCCTTTTGTACAATGGTATTCATAATAGGCGTTATCATCCCATTATGAAGGTTTAAACTATCTAGGATCATATTATCTTGGTTCCAATGGTTTTAGGAGATCATGTTTAATCAAATCTTTGAAAATTATCTCGACTAGTTGCCCCAAAGGGGTAAATTCATGTTTAGCAAATCTCCTTTGTGGTCGTTGTTGTGAATTTTGGAAAAAAATTGTTGATTGATCTATATTACTCATCATGTCTTGATTGGGGTTGTAACCTCTAAGCATGATGACTAGTCCCACATGTATGGCTTTAGCATCCACAATTCTGTCATTGGTAACATTTTTGTTTCTAGACCATAACTTGTTTCTATCGTTTGGTGCATTTTGATGTTGAACCACTGGGTTTCTGCCTGGTACTTTAATTTCTCCTTTGTCAATAAGGCCTTTTACAAGGATGATGCCCTTTTGTACCAAGTCTAGGAATGAAGTACAACAATGTACCCTTCAGTAACCTCTTAGTTTTGGATTGATATTTTTAAGGAATATCGTGACCTTTTGTTTTTCTAGTATTTCAATTGGACATCTGCTAGCTAGACTTCTCCATCTTTGGAAGAAAGTGGTGAAAGTTTCACCTTCTTCTTGTGTTGTGTGACACAAGGTAGCTATGGTTATTTCATTGTCTATGTCAAAGGAAAATTGTTTGACAAATTTCTCAGCTAATTCACCACAGGATCATATGCCATATGGTAATTTAGAGAACCATTCCAGTGCTACCCCCACAAGGGTTTGCAGAAATAGTCTCATCAAGTATGTGGGGTCATATGATATGTCCATGCATGTTGTAGAGAATTCTCTTTTGTGTTCTAAATGATTCCTCCTCCCATTATACTTAGGAAAATTTGGTATAATGTATCCGTGTAGGAAGGGTGTCATGTATAGCGCTTTGCCAAAAGGACATGGACATAGATCTTGCACTGAGATAGTTCATTTGCCTAACATAGACATGTTGTCCATCTATTGTTGAAGAATTTTCATTTGGCTTTGGAGAACATCTACTTGTGTCAAGGACATATTGTTTGCATTTTTAGGATCAATGTAGGTGTTCTGAAATGCTATGTTTTGTGATGGATTGTGATTTGGTGAGGGTATATTTCCTATCTGAATGTTATGATCTGGTATAGGAATATTTCCTGTCTGAATGTTTTGATTTGGTATAGGAATTTTTCTTGTTTGAATGTTCTGATTTGGTATAGGAATATTCATGCCAACTTTGGATCTCTTACTAGTAGTGTTTGTTCCAAAGGGGTTTGATGAAGTTGCTCCTGCAGTAAATTGTAAACCTTGTGTTACATTGAAAGGGATTGTGCTTACAATTGACAATGTTTGAGTAGGTATGCCAGTTGGTATCACTGCGGTCATTTGAGGAATAGAAACACTTGACGTTATGGTTTATGTTGGTTGAGTAGATGGTATTTTCAAAGTATGAATATCAAATCCTGGTCCAGTAGTGTGGCACCTTCTACTAGCAACTTTGCTAGATATCATTGGGGATCATTTGCAAAACACTCATCTATAATGGATGCAAATTCAGGATCTTGTACGGCGGCATCTATATCTTCAACATAAATTTGTCCATGTGTGTCTCTAGTGACGTGGTTTTCAAGAAAAGGTTTGTGTGGTCTTTCTTTTGCTGATGGTTGATTTCTGAAAGGATTGACAAATTTGTTAGGGTCCAATATTGCTCTTTGTTTCTTTTTAGACCTTGTTTCAACCATGAAAAGTTGCTCAAAATGGGGTGATGCAGACTATGTCTAAAAACTGATATGTCCTATTTCTATGTGTTTTGGACTTTCAGAATATAAAGGATGTTGCTAAA
The DNA here is from genome assembly GCA_007115665.2 of Sequoiadendron giganteum. NCBI lineage: Eukaryota > Viridiplantae > Streptophyta > Pinopsida > Cupressales > Cupressaceae > Sequoiadendron > Sequoiadendron giganteum. The sequence goes on from CM021105.1 coordinate 451,573,704, forward strand.
AGATTTCTAAAAATGACCTATATTAAGATGACGTATGCTAGGATGGCCAATATCCAAAATGCCGAGTAGATTATGACGGTAAATGATTATAAGATGGGTATAACCTACCACCTATGGAATAAATCCAAGCAATGATTTGAGTTGACCAAGGAACCTCATTGTAGGACAAAGACAGTTGACAAGGTGAATTTCCCAAGCTAGACTGTTGAGCTAGAAAGATTCACAAATAGGATAATAGTGACTAGGTTTAATGATAGTGACAAATCGGAGCATGAACGTATCCAATGATGAGGAAATTTATTCTATTCTATGAAATGCAACTTCTTAGGAAGTGTCCAAAAGTATGAAACTTAGGATGACTAGCGCTAAGACATATATGACACCTAATAATGCAAGGTTTTTGAGAAAAAATTTCCAGCTTCTGTCCAAGGTTGATTGTACATAAATAAAATTGATAGTTATGCTTTTGGACTCAGTTTACAATTTTTGAATTTTTTCGTTGACATTCAATTGTGGTTCACCTCTGAGATGCGTTGATATTTTTGACAGATGTAGTTCAGGTTGTAGATGTGGTGAATTGACCAAACTAGGTTGCGAATTTTGACAGGAAATTGTGACTTTCTGACAGATGTGGTTTACTTTCTAGAAGATGAAACTTAGTTGATCATATGCGACTCGAAATATGGAATTTGTGAACTTAAACTTGTTGATAGACACTTGTGGATTTTTGTTTGACAGTTGTGGCTTGCAGATACACATGCGGCTCGAAATATAACAGTTGTGGCTCAAAGACTAGACTGTCTGAAACTAAAAAATGTTGACAGACACATGCAACATTTAGTTGAATAGTTGCGACTCTCTAAGACAAATGTAGTTCAGAAAATAATAGTTGCGACTCTGTTTGACAGTTGTAGTTTTCTGAAGATAATGTTTTGACTGAATCCATTGAAAGATCAAGTTTTTGATGAATACAAAAAAAAAAAAACACAAAATACAATGTGTTTTCAGTTTGATGTGATGGATCTGTTCAAACTAGAGAATAATTACACCCTAGGCTATGTTGGACAGTATTTATTGAGTTCCTACTTGGATAAATCTAGCTACGCATATTCAAGGCAGATGACTAGTAGCTTGACCCCACTGGCTCCCCTCCATGACACTCACTTCTATGGGGCAGCCAAGGTACTGTACCCATTAAACTCCAATGGCATATATCTCATCTCCATACATGAACCGTAAGAATGTAAGACGGCTTCACAAGTACGTACCTGCTACACTTGCAAATAGATAAGATTTTGGAAAAACTACAACATGGTTTTTAGTAAGGGCATTTCGTTCATGGGGCACCATCCCGTATGGCGAGAGACCATTTATGCCCTTCTCATTGGAATAGTGAGTGTGATTTATGGGGTTTCCCCCAAAAATCCACTTTTATATACTGTTTGGAAGTCACTGGCTAAAGCGTGTTACTGGTCTGAGTCGTCTTGGGGTAAGTAACTATTTCTCTTGCACCCAAGATCACATGAATGTGCAAGGGGAGAGGATAATTCGATATACCAAATCGTTAAGGGTTACAAAATGTGATTTCGCACCAAACAAAGCAAACACTGATTCGTTTTAATCCAAATGACAATTTTTTATCTACCAAACATGAAAGCTTTTAAAATAAAATAAACAAATCAATGTCTTCTCATAAGGTCTTGCATGCAACTGATTAGTAATTTATTTGTGTCTTTGGCTTTCGTCCTGCAGAAAAGATGTCTTTTGGTTTTTTTTTTTTTGGTCTTCTACGCTTCGTCCTGCAAAAACTAAGTTATCCCCCTTAACACAACTACAAACAAAAAATTAGTGAAAAACAAAACAAGACAAAAATGAAAATGAAAAATCGCAAAAATACAGAAGTTAATAAAAAATCAAAAAGAAATTTTACCACGCAGATGCGCCGTTTGAAATCACAAATGTGTCGCGATGTTGACAGTCGGATGCGATGCAGAATGTAACAAATGTGACTCGTGTAGTCAGATGTGTCACAAGATGTGTCATATGCAGTTCGTGACATCAAATGCGTCGTTTCTTCAAGTAGATGGTGTTTTCCATACAATAATTTGCAAAACAAAAAATGGAAAGGCGAAAAGATGTCGCGAATTTTGAAGCATGCTTCACGTCGGGTTCACCAACTGTAACATAGAATAAATGGAAATTTGAATACAAAGATAGTTAAATGTAATCTAACAAGTATTAATCTAAATCAAACAACTAAGAACAAATAAAATGAACAAAAACAACAAAAATGATAACTAGAACAGTCTCATTGAATATCCATCCACTTCTTCGAATTATCTTGATTGTTCTTATACATTTTTTTGTATCAGTACTCTTGCCCTCAGATTTTCAGTATTGATGCAAGCATAGCCTAGATGTATTGTCTAAGAAAAATATCAAAAATAATAGGTTCTTCTCAAAAGTATTGATTTCGGGAGGAGGAATAATGACAATGACAGGTCAATTTATATAAATTGGGTTTCGAACGATCGACTCAAATTTGAAAGAGAGATCAACAATCGAGATTGTTGAATGCCATGCAATGTGAGTTTTGTTTCAATTAGAATGTGAGTTGAGAAATTCTGCAGGATAAAGATTAAATTAGAATAATAATTTAATCTGGTGTTAAGACTATTCAAAAATAGAAAGAACAAGTGTTCAAGATTAAATAAATGATTTAATCTTTTATTGAAAGTCTTTGAAAATAGAAGAATTATACTTTGAATGAAAATGATAAAGTTAGAACTCAAAGAATAATCTGTTCGAATGCACACATGAATTAATTAATTAAATAAAGATATGTAATTAATAAATATGTTCATGCATATGAGTAAGAACTAGTTAACTAACTGGTTGTGACAGAGAGTCCTTTCACAAAGACGATCAGATATCGAACTCAGAGATAACTGGCAGATTTAAATAGATCTCGAGTTAGATGGTGAGTGAATAATTAGATAGCTGGACGACAAAAGAGTGTGATAGAAACAATTAATTATGAATTAAATGTTAATTTAATTCAACATTCGAAATTGAAATATTTAATTAAATAAATAATGATAATTTATTTAATTGATTGTTGACAAGATTAATTAAATAATTAAATAAGAAATATTTAATTATAGTTGAAATATGATAAAGGGGTTATTTAAATAATAAATTATTTAATTAAGAAAGAGAATTAATTAGTTAGTGACATAATTAAATAAATATGATTTATTTAATTAATCAAGTTGAATAAGGGTCATAATGAATTAATTAAATACTTAAAAGGTTATTTAATTAATAGAGGAAAGATGTGTTTAGAAAGTAATTAAATAATTAAAATTATGTAATCATGACCATGGATATTAGATAATTATGTCGAAAGTGGTGCTCGCAGGCCTAGACCAATTTTAAATGTCTACATACCCAAATCTCTAAAAGTGTGGAATAACAAACAAGAGGAGACATGTAATATTTTCCTTCTTTCTATTAACTGAGCTAGAAATGACAATGCATAAAAACATGAAACTTCAAAAAAACTAAACAACTACCTATTATAATTTTTTGGGAGCTATCAACTGCTCAACCAGTTCATAAACAATTAGGCGCTACTTAGAGCTCACTGTCATAGCTTGACTGGAACTATTTGTTGTTCTTAGCACACACTAAGCGGTCAGGATCAATCCTGCTCACTACAAACACTCTGCAAAATGTTTTAAGAATATTCCCTATTGCTGCTGCAACTTTTCTCTTGCTGCAAATCACTTGCTTCTACAAAACCTAACTTCTTCCAATTTCTTCAACTAACAGAATAATCTCCCTTCATTCCTTTTGTCTTTCACAAACAGTCCCTCCCAAAATGTAAAATTACCTACCATAGTAAATGCCAAATTCAAAATCAACTACCTCATTCAATTCTGAGCAATCAGGAGCTGCGGGGATGAAGATCCCAAAACTGGCAAAGAGAAAACAACTTCTGATAGGTAGGTGAAATAACAATAGGCTCAGGGGAAATTAATATTTCCAACACCTCCCCTTGGTCCCGAGCCAACAAAACAACAAGATCAAACTTGATCCAAAACAACAACGCCCAAATGGCTCCTTAAGCGCTCAAAATTATCTTTGCTCAATGGCTTGGTGAATATGTCTGCTAGTTGTTGCTCATACTGGAAAAAAATCATTTTAATTTCACCATCTTCAACTAATTCATGAATGAAATGATACCTTATTTCAATGTGATTTCTTATCCCATGAAATATGGGATTTTTTGTCAAAGCTATCGATGAAACATTGTCACAAAAGATCATTGTTTCATACTCTTGTTCTTTTCTCAAATCTGCTAAGATTCTTCTCAGCTAAATAGCCTGACATGCTACTATATTTTCTGCTATATACTCTCTTAAGTTGTTGATAGGGAAACAATAGGTTGCTTCTTGGAAGCCAATGATATAGCACCCAAACCCAAATGAAACACATAGCCCGATGTGCTCTTCCTATCATCCAAAATTCCTACCCAATCACTGTCAGTGTAACCAACTAGCCCATACTTATTTATTGTTGTGTACACATGCCATATCCTTTGGTACCATTCACATACCTCAGGATTCTTTTACCCGCTTGCTAATGGGTGTCTTTTGGAGTCTCCATAAATCTTGAAATAAGACTCACTCGATGCATTATATCTAACCTAGTTGTTGTCAAATACATCAAACTGCCAACCAAGCTTTTATACATGGTCGGATCCACATTGTTGTTGCAATCTTCCTTGTTCAACTTTAGACCTATGGCTATTGGTGTTGGGTTAGGCTTGCTTTCAAGCATCGTAAACCTCTTCAAGATCTCATTTGCATATTTTTCTTGAGAGATAAAAATACAATATTTCATGCATTTGTTTTACTTCTATGCCTAGAAAATAACTCAAGAGACCTAAATCTGTCATTTCAAATTCTCTTTTCATAACCTCTTTAAAATCAACAATGAGGAAATCATCATCCCCTGTAAAAACAAGATCATCAATTGCTATGACTGCCCGCATAGTCTCTATCCTTGCAACTGCGGCATATGTCTCATCATAATCTCTCCCAAACTGTTGTTTGTACCCCTTGACCACTAAGCATTCCTTGTGCCGATTTATTCTTCCTTTGGCATTGCTCTTGGTCTTGTAGACCCATTTTACTCCAATAACTTGCTTGTTTGGAGGAAAATCAGTTAACTCCCATGTATTTTTCCTCTCTATTGCATCTATCTCCTCATCTATGGCCTCACATCATTTATCCTCTTTCACAAATTCTTCAAAATAAATCAGATCACTATGAGAAAACAATGCAAAATTCATGTTCTCATCAACTTCTTCATCATATCTTTCATCTTGGTAGATCTCCCTTAGACTCTTGGTCTTTCTTGGCATTAGGGAGGTTAGAGTAGGGTCTAAAATCTTACTGCTCCTATTATTCTACTAAATAGGATGGGTTCAAAGCGATCAAGAGCAATTTCTGCGACCCATTCTCCAGCTGTCTATGGCTACTTGCCTTTCTATCTGTTTGGATCAGGAAAGATTATGACCGATCAAGAGAGATTTCTAAATTTTTCAGGAGCTTGTATGGAGCTATCAAGAGCAACTATTGGCTCCACTAAATCATCATTTTGTACTTCCTGTTCCTTTTCTTCAACAACAGGAATGTTCGAGAGTGATTTGGAGCGATCAGGAGCGATTTTTCCATCCCATGACTGATCTTCTACAAACTCCACATCTCTGCTGATAACAATTTTCTTCCTGATTGGGTTATACAACCTGTAGGATTTTGAATCTGAACAATAACTCATGAAAATGCACTTCTCTCCCTTGTCATCCAATTTTTGCCTCTTTACCTTAGGCACGTGTGCATAAGCCACACAACCGAACACTCTTAAGTGCTCAACTGTCCATCTACATTTTTTCCATGCCTCTTAAGGTATCCTGTCACATACCACCTTTGTTGGACTTCTATTAATCAAATAAACATATGTTTCTACAACCTCTCCCCAATATTTAGTTGGGAGTCCCTTTGCTTTCATCATGCTCCTTGCCATCTCCATGATGGTTCTATTCTTCCTTTCAGCCACTCCATTTTGGTGTGGAGTATAACTAGATGTAAGCTCCTTCTTGATGCCATTTTTCCTACAAAAGTTCACAAATTGATTGGAGGTATACTCTCCTCCTCTATCTAAACTTAGGACTTTGATGAAATGCCACTCTTCTTTTCAGCCTGGGCCTTAAACAATACAAACTTATCAAATGCATTAGACTTATGGTACAAGAAATAAACCCATGTCCTATGACTGAAATCATCAATGAAGGTCATAAAAAATCTGTTATTACCAATAGACGTGATTTGCATAGGGCCTACCAATTTGTGTGTACCAACTCCAATGGTGCTCTTGTCCTTGTAGAGTTGCCCAATTGAAAGGGCTTCCTATGTTGCTTGCCCAAAATGCAAGTCACATCTAACATTAGGCTCTACTATACTTGAAAAACCATCAACCATTCTATTCTTGGACAAAATACTCAGACCAACAAAGCCTAAGTGTCCATACCTAAGATGCCATATCTCAAAGGGGTCTTCAATGGTGCTCTTGAGGGCTTCTTGTTGTACTGATATACATATTCCATCCATGAGAGGTGCAACAATAGATTGAGATGAGAAGCACATCTTAATCTTCAAAGGAAACATCCGGTTCTTTGTCATTGCAACTACTGCAAACACCTTTCTACTCTAATGCTTGTCATAGATGAGGCATTGGCCCTTCTCCATCAAGACTTTGTATCCATTTTGGATCAGCTATTCAACACTCATGAAGCTATGATTTAACCTCGGTGCAAAGAACACATTTTGAACCTCCTTAGATTCTCACCTTGCTTGGTGCAGATCACAATAGATCCTTTCCCTTTGACTGGAACTATTCCATTGTTCCCCATTCTAATTTCAAACTTGAAATTTTTATCAATGAAATAAAATAAACTTTCATTACCACTCATGTGGTTGCTGCAACCGCTGTCCAAATAATAGACTTCAGGGCTGCCTTCTTCACCAACATTGCACATGATGAAGGTTGTGAACTAATTTCGTTTAGCCACATTTGAATAAGCTACATTATCATTCTATTTTTGCTGATTTTTCGTGCTTTTTCTAGCACTCACTCGCATAATGTCCAAACTTGTGACAGTAATAGCACCACATGTTGCTCTTGTCACTTCTCCCATTCAAATTGTTGTTCTTCATGCCTCTTCAAGAGTTGTTTTGAGAGCTAATCACTCCTTCTTGGCTACTTTCTCATCCTAAGCTTTCTCCTCCAACATTTCCTTGTTTAGATCTACCTCTACCTCTTCGGGAGCCATTTCTACCTCTCCCCCTACCTCTTGCATTTGACTGTGCTTTGAAAGTTTTCTCTTGGGAAGAAGTAGCAGACCTTTTTAGGCACTGCTCATGGGTGGAGAGAACCCATTAATTCATCCACTGTCAAAGTAGAAAGGTCCTTCGCCTCTTCAATAGCAATGACAAGTGGATCATACCTCGTAGGTACACATCTAAGGATTTTTTCAACAATATTTTGCTCCTCTATCACATCTCCATTTTCTCTCAGCCAGTTTAACAAACCTGAGAAACTTGTTTGAAAGTCTGCAACAGACTCACTTTCCTTCATTTCAATAACTTTGAACTCTCTTTGAAGCAACTGGAGCTTCATACCTCTGACTTTATCATGCCCTTTGTAACTGGTTTGGAGGATTTCGCAAGCTTCTTTTGCATACTCAGCTATTGCTATTCTGGAAAAAATGGCCTCTGTCAAGGCTGCTTCAATCAAACTCAAATCTTTTGCATCTTTCTTTCTCTGCTCCTTCAACTGGGTCTTTTGGTTAGTTGTGAGAGTTGCAAATGCAGTTGGGTCAGTGATATGCACAAATCATTTGCAACCATAATGGTCTTCATCTTCTTGGCCCAAAAATCATAGTTCTATCCATTAAAGGATGGTGGTTGCTGCCAACTCTTTGCTTCATCTCCAACCATGTCTCCTACAACAAAAAACTCAACACCTAGAAAAAAAAAGCCCAAACTCACAAGGAAATAGGGCCTATAGCTCTGATACCATGTCCATATTTTTAAATCCAAAACAAAACACAGAGCTGCTGCTCTGATTTCCAGCTAAACTAGAAATACCCAAATTTTTAAAAGTGTGGAATAACAAACAAGAGGAGACATGCAATATTTTCCTTCTTTCTATTAACTGAGCTAGAAATGACAATATATAAAAAGATGAAACTTAAAACAAACTAAAGAACTACTTATTACAATTTTTTGGGAGCTATCAACTATTCAACTAGTTCATAAACAATCAGGAGCTGCTTAGAGCTCACTGTCACAACTCGATTGGAACTATCTTCTATTCCTGGCAAACACTGAGCAATCAGGAGCAATCCTGCTGACTACAAACACTCTGCAAAATGTTCTAAGAACATTCCTATTGATGCTGCAACTTTTCTTCTTGTTGCAAATCACTTGCTTCTACAAAAATTGACTTCTTCCAATTTCTCCATATAACAGAATAATTTGCCTTCATTCCTTTTGTCTTTCACAAACATTCCCTCACAAAATTCAAAATTACCTACCACAGTAAATGCCAAATTCAAAATCAGCTACCTCATTCAATTCTGAGTAGTCAGGAGCTGCAGGGATGAAGATCCCAAAATTGGAAAAGAGAAAACAACTCCTGATAGGTAGGTGAAACAACGACAGGCTCAGGGGTAATTAATATTTCCAACACCAAGCATGACTTCAAAGATTTAGTCTTCGAGTATTTTACTAATGGAGATTTAGATAATCATTTGTATCAAAATAGTTGTAGATTGGGACTGACGGAATTGTTGAGCATAGCCATAGATATAGCCTATGCATTGGAATATCTTCATCATGATTGTTATGTGCGAATACTGCATTGTGACATAAAACCAAAAAATGTTCTTTTAGATGAAAGCATGATAACTCATCTTTCAGATTTTGGGATATCCAGATTGATGGGAAGAATCATGACCAAATCACTAACCTCAACAATAGGTGTAAAAGGCTCAGTGGGCTACATCCCACCAGGTATGGTTTCTCAAATATCTTTTTAATTTTTCTATGTATTTTCGTGTTAGAATGGAGTAAACAATTATAATCATTGAGTTCACTGCAAGTGTAGAATATGGATTGAATGCCATGATGTCTTCTTGGGGAAATGTTTATAGCTATGGAATTTTGTTATTGGAAATTCTTACAAGGAGGCGGACAACTGATAGTATGTTTAATAGTGATCTAAACCTGCATAGCTAGGTGAAAAGGGCATTTCCAGACAAGGCATTTAAGGTAGTTGATAAAATATTGTTAATGGAAGGGGCTGACAAAGAAATAGAAGAATCTCTCATTTTATTGGTGCGTCTTGGTTTGTTGCGTTCAAGTGATTTTCCTAAAACTCGACCTACTATGAGAGATGTGTCCAATCTATTGAAGAAAATTCAACAGGATTTCACCCCAGACAACCTATTTTTTCATTAAATTATAGCCCACTATATCCAATTTAGTTTCTAATAGAGGCGCAATAATTAATTATGAGGAATCAGATAACCAAAGCTCTACATTTTAGCATACTTTTGACTAAACCAAGGGTTACATCCATGGAAGACTTGAAAATAAGAAATAGCAGACCATTCTATTATAGAGTATAAGCCAATTCCTTATGTTTATTGTTAGATTTGAGTTTTGTGATTAAGAGAGGGGGAATCAACAATAGATTTCATGTATTCAAACTTTTATTTGATTAAATACAGGGCCCAAATCCTTAGTGGCACTTTAATGAGTTTGTTGGACAGTTTTTTTGTTTGTTGTAACAGTGCCATTGTCATAGCGTTGTTCGCTAAGTCTTGTATTTCCCTTTTGTCGTTTGTCTTGTTTGTGGTGTGTTTTTTGACTCATACATGAGCTTGGTTAAAATCAATGTGTCAGAACTTCCTCAATATAGTAAAAAATATTTATTTTTTCATGGAAAAATATGTGTTATATTTATGAGCTTACTTTCAATAAGAATTACAAAATTTAACATACATAATTGCTAGTGAATTTTTAATTGTTCTTGATTACTAAATTTCTAAGCTGAAAAATATACCATTTTCTTTGAAAAAGATACTATAGAAGAATTGCTAGTTTCCTATGTTGTAAAGTTTTCCTCTACTAAAGGAAGTCATTCAAAAGTTGAGTTATAAGAAAAAAATGGAACTATACACATTAATATCTTATGATAATTTAAGGAAAAGAAGATAATTTCTTATTAATTAGACTTTAGATTAATATAAAAAGTTTAGTCTAAGTAATAAGAAATCAATTCAATAAAATGAGTAGGGTTAGGAATTTGTCCAGTTTTTTCAATGTGATTATTATATTGTAAATCGTAAATTAGATTTTATTTGTAATTTTTAAGATTTTTTGAATTAATATGTTTTTGAATCTTATAAATTAATTGGATAGGGTTGCTATTATGGTCTCGTGTCTCAAAAACTTAGTCTTATCTAAATCTATGATCATGTCTAGAATCTAGAATCTTTTATTTTTCTATTGTCGAGTTCAAGTTTTATTCTTTTGCTTAAATACTTGTATTAAGTCAAAGTAGTATTCTAGAACAACTCTGGGAGTTTGTTGTGTTACGATTGAAGTGCTCTACATCCTTTAGGATTAATTAGGCCTTTTTTAATAGTTGTACACAATGAGTAATGATAAGATAAATTGATGCCAAAATGGATGAGATCAAATGCAAGTATGTTCTTAATGTGAAAGTTCTCTTTGACTATCTTAATTCTCTTGAATGATTACTAAAAGATCCTATTGTGATTAAATTGTATGTACCCTTGGATTGTTGATTATGTCGTAAGAGTTGTTTTTACATAAGGAATCCTATGTGTTCAATATGAAAATTTTGCACTTGAGCTAGAACCAACAACAATAAATTTTTGGAATAGTGTTGGCTCAAGGAATGTGAAATCAAGTATTGATTATGGTAGACAAAAGTGCACAAGCATATATTTGTAGTGATATAATTGTGATAGTAGTCATGTTTGAGGTACGGAAAGATGTAAGATTAAAATTGTCTCTAGACCACTAGGGGTAATTGGATAAAGGAAAGGGTTAAGGATAAATTCATTCAACTAGGATGCTAAAACTTTGAAATTGGACAACTATTGATATATATTGACAAAGAAAAAGAGACTACAAGATGAGAGGGGAAAAATACGAAGGATACAACTTATAAATCTACATTTTGGCCCATTTTTTTTGTGTGTGAATCTACTGTGAAAGATGCATGCTAAAGCATATGTGTGTAAACATGGGGACCAAATACCTTTTTGGATGCAAAATAAAAGATAGGTGTCACATATACAAGATAAGGGTACAAAATAAGTAGAATTATTTTAACAAGACTTTTGGATGGGAAGTTGAGATGTGGCCAGATAATTAAAAGAGGTCAAAGTTGGAGAGAAAAGGATGATATGACATCCATGTACGACAAAATATTGAAACCCTTAACTATTAAATTTAACTAACCCAATTTTGGTGGCAGTTATGGAGCAAGGTATCACCATCTATTAAAACATATTTTTAAAGGAGTTTAGCCTTCTACCTAGTAGTTGCATTTCCTTAAAAAAAATCAAGGCCTTTTTAATAAACTATTTTGGTACTACCCTACAAATAAGGAATTCATTCAATACCACTTTTATTGGAGGTATTTTGTTGATTAATTCATATAAACTACTTATATCCTTGTGATATTGCTATAAGGATTCAACCGTTTAGTTTTACAAATCAAACTCATTGACCCATGTTTCATGAGTAGTGGTTCACAATAACCCATCTATCATGATAATGAATGGTCCACTTAGCACTAATTGCATCTAGTTGATGCTCATAGAGGTGAAGCACTAGACCATCCCGGGAGGTCACCCATCCCAGTGCTTATATCCTTATAATTATTGAGGCATTTTGTCAAATAGTTTATCTTCCATAAGTGTAAGGTTGCATTTTATTAATAAAATTATGTGCTTAGTATATGCTCTTACATTTATGTATTTATAGGTTGGGTGGAACGTCATTGTATACCTCTATCTCTAAACTTATGATTAACATACTTTAGACACCAAGAGGTTCAAATTTTAAATGTCTATGTATAGGCATTTTACCTTAGTTTCCATCAGAAGCATATGAATCACATTCAATGACTTGAGAGATACTCTGAGATAATTTAAATTTAATGTTATCACTATTAGAGTGATCTTATACATTATATAAATATTATAATTGTTGAATATTGGTTTATATTTGTAATAATAAGTATTAAAAACATGATGTAAACAACTGCAGATACCTTCCTTATGGGTTTCCCTTTCTTATGGAGTTCCCCATCTTTCATCACTTAGTTGTTTTTGCATCCTATTTTGGGGAGGAGTTTTGTTCCCACGCAGTTTTCTCCTTTACCCTATTTGGTTTAGTTTGCATTGCATTTGTACATGGGTACCTCATCAGGCCTTGTTGTTTGGACCCATCTTTGTTTTCATACATCTTTTCCTTAGTGTTTTAGCTACTTCCTAAGTTCATCTTAAAGGGGGTGTTAGAATAATAAGTTATTTTACTTAATTAATTTAATAATATTGGTTAATTAATTAAGTCACTTATCACTTTAAATTTACTTAAGCTAAACTTAGGCACATTAATAATTAATTAATTATTAATTATTAAGTGTGCACACTATGGTTTATTTTAGGTTTTGATCTCCTTTCTTAAGGATTATCTTATTGTAATTATTAATTATCTACGGTAGCATATTCAATGTGGCAGTGATTCACATAATGCATATTTGATTTTTTATCAGAGATGAGTTGTTGAGCAATAATATCTTGCTTATTTCTTTATAGTGTGATAGGTTTATCGTTGAAGGTGATTCTTGGAGTTGTGGGAGTTCATACATCAACTCTAACATGGTATCAAAGCACCAGATCTGCAATCACCTTATCTTATTTTTTCAAAGAAATCAATTCATGCATTAATATCCATGATTTGTGGTGCATTCCATTGAATCCAAAATTGTTGGAACAATCAGGTTTACCTTTCATTTCACTGAAAAAGGACCCCGTTTTTCAAATCTGTGAAGGTTTGAAGTTTATGAGGGTTTTAAGATCCAAAGCCTACCTAAAATTTTGAAGTGTTTTGAGCCCAAACGAACCTCACCATCTCGTTCAAAGTGCCCAAAAACCTCAAAATTGACTGTTAAATCATTGAAATCGGACACAACGATTGCGGGAGGCAAAAAAAAATCATTTATGGGTTGTACGGCCTAGTATGACATGCAATCCGAGAATTAAAAAAAAAAAACAATGGTAATGGTCGCCACTATCAGTTAACCGCTAGCGGGTAATGCTAGCGACTAGCCAAACCGCCAGGCTTAACCCCCAAACCCTTTTAGAGCAGTTTTGGTATTTAGGCCATGACTTTTGCATACGGACTCGGTTTTTTGAAAACAAAATATCGTCAGAAAGATAGTTCCAAGCCTAATATATTGGTATTGGTGTTATATTATGGTTTTTTTGTTTTACTATATTTTTTCTCAGTGAAAGTCAGATCATAATTTTCGCGCTTTCGGGGGCATATCTTTTGCATACAAACTTCGTTTTTCGAAAAAGAATAGGTGTTGGAAAGGTGGTTTTGTGATCTTTCCAGATCTTCAGTTGGTTTGATCAGATAATTTACTAGGTAAATTTTATTTAGCTTTGTGTTTTTTTTCACTTTGCTTAATTACTTGGATGTTCTAACACCTACATAGGATCTGTTTGCGTTGGATTGGTTATGTTGATCTGATTTATCATTGCTGAGAGTTTCAGTATCTGATTTTTTTTATTTTGAGTGAGTATCATAGGTTTTCTACTCACCCTTATGTGATCAAGCTAGATAAGGGCAATTATGAGTCTCTGCGTCATGGCATCCTGACACATCTCAGGTGGCTTGGTATTTTTCCTCATTTGTATGGACTCATACCTACACCATACACATCAAGGAGTTTATCAGCATGGGTTATTATTCGAGATCATATTGTAGGGGGTATTGGTTGTAGTGTTGATTTTGACACTTTGTGTGCTTTATCTAACATTTTTTGTCCTCGTACACTTTGACAACGTCTTTGGGTGTTTTTTTGGAGACTCTAATATCCATCCATTCCCAGAGGATCATGTTACAGATTGTCTCATCCCTCTTGCAAATATAGATTTCATACCCTATGATAATCGTACTCTAGAGGAGCTTGAGTATATCATAGGTCTTGCATGTGTTGATGGTTCAGAGACTTGTATTCATGTTCCCACTCTTCAGATTGATACTTCATCAGCGTCTCCTATTGTTCCTGATTCAATGCAACAGGGCATCATTCATCTTCCAGGAATAGCTACTTTGGACTCTTATGTTGCAGACATATCTTTCTTGTTTGTGGAGTCCTATATTGCAGATTTGGAGGATTATTTTGAGGAAATTAATCTCCTCTTTGTTGACAACCACATCACCATTGTTGGCCCATCATGTTCATTGCCTTTGGAGCATGTGCTTCATCAATCTTCACAGGTTTTAGGATTGGCATTTTCTCTTTCCGACTTGAGGACACTTGAGCAATTTTCAGAGACACCTGCCATTTGGATTTGGATGCCAGATTCACCCATTTTTTGGATTGGCTTCACATTTCATCAGTTGGCCTATTTCTTCCTAAGTGGAGAAATTTTGTTTGTAGGTAGTGGATCATATTTTGTCTTCAAATTTTTTCCAGTGATACAAGAGCTATTTCTTTGTGGGGGGGATTCATATCCTCTTTTTCTCTCTCCTATGGGGGAGCATATTCATGTATCTTTGTTATGGATGGTGTCCTTGGGGGGTCTTATGGAGTTCCCCATCTTTCATCACTTGTTGTTTTTGCCTCCTATTTTAGGGAGGAGTTTTGTTCCCACGTGGTTTTATCCTTTACCCCATTTGGTTTAGTTTGCATTGCATTTGTACATGGGTACCTGATCAAGACTTGTTGTCGAGACCCATCTTTGCTTTCATGCATCTTTTCCTTAGTGTTTTAGATACTTCCTAAGTTCGTCTTAAGGGGGGGTGTTAGAGTAATAAGTTATTTCACTTAATTAATTTAATCATATTGGTTAATTAATTAAGTCACTTATCATTTTAAATTTACTCAAGCTAAACTTAGGAACATTAATAATTAATTATTTATTAATTATTAAGTGTGCACACTAGGGTTTCTTTTATGTTTTGATCTCATTTATTAAGGATTGATCTTATTGTAATTATTAATTCTCTATGACAGAATATTCACTGTGGTAGTGATTCACATAATGCATATTTGATGTTTTATCAGATCTGAATTGTTGAGCAATAATATCTTGCTTATTTCTTCATAGTGTGATAGGTTTATCATTGTAGGTGATTCTTGGAGTTGTGGGAGTTCATACATCAACTCTAATACCCTTTATACATTACTTAAATATTATTATTATTGAACATTGTTGTATATTTGTAATAATAAGTATTAAAAACATGATGTAAACAACTGCATAGACCTTCCTTACATGTTACCCTTGAAAACTAAAATGAGTTTACTAGAATAACATTTAGACATGATTCTTGTTTACAACAATTCAAGAGCTTATTACATTATATCATAGAAATTGTTATTACTACCTTATCTTAAAGCATGGGAATGTACACCAAGATGGGGCACCAAAAAGTTGCCAAATTCCCAAAAACAATCAAAATGCATTCATATTTTGAAAAAAATCAAATAATGTGATCGTTTTATGACTCAAGAAATCTGAGCCATAACACAAGCATTTTATTTGAATAAATAACATGCACACGTTTTTATAAAAACAAATTGTGTGCACATTTTAATGAATATTATATTTAACCGATAGACTATTATATGTGGGGGAACCCCACCGGCATCTCCAGTAGTCTGACGCCGGTAGGAACCCCATGAACTTTACGGCAGGGGATGCTCAGTGTCCTAGCACAGCAGAAAAGCAACACCTATTGTCTACGAGTACATCTGACATTGCCCTAAGGGTTGATATGAGAGGGAAGGCAACAACAAACATACTAGCGTAAAAAATATATAGATAATTCAATACTTGTGAAAGGCATTGCCCATTTTTATTATAAAACAGT
Organism: Sequoiadendron giganteum; assembly: GCA_007115665.2. Lineage (NCBI taxonomy): Eukaryota > Viridiplantae > Streptophyta > Pinopsida > Cupressales > Cupressaceae > Sequoiadendron > Sequoiadendron giganteum. The sequence goes on from CM021105.1 coordinate 451,589,987, forward strand.
GGAGTGAATCCGTAACATTCTATCACCAAAACCCTCTATAATCACAGAGAAGCAATGCACTCGTTTATTATTATTATTTTTTTAATTTATTTTACATGCTACCTGCCGACCTCCATTTTATTTTCTCTCTTTCATCTCTATAGAACTGCAAGATTTCAAATTTGTGCAAACATTCATGTTGAAGGCAATCATTGTGCAACAAGCATGTCTCTATTTTGCCAAGGAAATAGTACACCCTGTATCCTTTGTTATTTATTATTTATTATTTTTGTTATCAATATCTTTTTCGTTGAAAATAATACAAAACTGTTCTTTTGTAGAAATAAATTGCAGTACCAGAAAAAGAGAGGAGAAGATTCAAAAATTGTAGATTTTAAAAGACTGCAAGAAGTAAATTTTCTTAATTTTCTGAGAGGGATGGCTGTGGAGATTGGCAGTGGCATTTGCAATTACAATTTTCTGTGATGATTTCATTTGCAAATATTCTTTGATGGGTGCCCAGGTCCTCTTCGAGAGCTGAAACTAAGCAGATCTGGGACAAAGAATAACAATGTTTGCTGATCTATTTTATTTATCTGTTGTTTAGATACACAACTGCATATATATTTATATCTATGAGCAACATAATCTTTGCTTTATTTAATAAAATACAGATGGAGTCTAATTCTTTTGTTTGAATATATACATATAATTTTTTTCTAGGTATTATAGTGTGCATAATATAATAAATCAAAATATCCAATCATAATGACTATTTATATTATATCATAGTTTTTGTATTTATATAAAAGAATTATTGTGAAATATATATAATATTTGTTTATTTTTATCCAAAATGTTTTATCCATATTCTCTTTTCTTAAATCTATCTGTTTGATTTAAAAAATGATTTTAGAATGCTTTTGAAAAAAGACTTATGATTTTTGTAAACATGAGTTACTTTTTTTTTTGTTTTTATCAAAATTATTAGTTGATTGATATATATTTAGAAACTTACATTATATTTCCCTAAAGATATGGAGTTGTTTAAACTATAAAAGAAATATTATTTTACTACAGTTTTAAAAAGTAATTTATTTCAGTCTTCAATAATTGATTGATTTATTTATTTATCCAAAAGAAATATATTATACCAATATATTAGTTGCCTTTAAAGCAAGAACTTGGAAAGAGTTCTATTCTAAACAATATTTTATTCAACAATTAAAAGACTATATTCTTTACTCAATAATATATGTATTAACTTGCTTTCAAATGTTTTACTATAATTCTCAAAAAATTTAGATTAAAGATCATTGAACAAGTTACAAATATTATTCTTTTATTTATATTTGACAATTTACACAACTAATTTTTTCCTAATAATATATGAATTAATGGAGAGGACTAACACTCCCATGAAAACTTAAATTTTTTAATAATAATTGAAAGGTATCATTAACCATATTCAACACATGTAATAACTTTACCATAATACTACTTTCTTTGTAAAAATATATAAAATTGTTCCTTTATTGAATAAGAAATTATTTTATTCTATTTTTTTTGAGATTATAAACATGAGAATTCAATATATTTAATAGTATAATTAATATAATAATTATTATATATTATTCTTTATTGTATAATAATAAATAAAATATAATATAATAATTTATATAATAATTTATGTAATAATAATTTATATAATAATTTATGCAATAAATAATTTATATAATAATTTATGCAATAAATAAAAAATAATAATAATTTATTTAATAATTAACATAATAAATAAAATAAAAAAGATTCTTTAAATAAAATAAATAGAATAATATAATAAATTTTTAATAAAAATAAAATTTGTTTGTGTTATAAAATTCAAACAATAAACAAATAGAAAAATAAAAAACTAAAGTTGTATAGGAAGTGTTTTTTCTGGAATGAATTGGAGAGGAGGGTAAAGAAGTAGAGAGGGAAGGATAGAGAAAGAGAGAGAGGAGGGAAAAGAAGTAGAGAGGGAAGGATAGAGAGAGAGAGAGAGAGAGAGAGAGAGAGAGAGAGAGAGAGGAGGGAAAAGAAGTATAGAGGGAAGGATAGAGAAAGAGAGAGAGAGGAGGGTAAAGGGACAGAGGGAGGTAGAGAGGGATAAGTGAGATAGAGATAGGGAGGGAGAGAGAGGTGGGATAAAAATAAGTAGAGAAGGAAAGAGAGAGCCAAAGAGAGTGAGAGAGAGAGGGAGGGAGGGAGAGGTAGAGAGGGATAGGGGAGATATAGAGAATTAGAGGGGGAAGGAGAGAGAGGTAGAGAGGAATAAGTGAGAGAGGGAGCAAAGTAGAGAGGGAAGGAGAGAGTGAGAGAGAAATAGGTTGGATGGAGGGAGGGATGGGTAGAGAGGGATATGTGATATAAAGAGAAATAGAGAGGCAAGGAGAGATCAAGAGGGAGAGAGAAGTGGGGAGGGAGGGAGGGAGAGGTAGAGAGGTATAGGTGAGATAGAAAAAGAGAGAGGAGGGTAAAGGGACAAAGGGAGGTAGAGAGGGATAAGTGAGATAGAGATAGGGAGTGAGAGAGGTGGGATAGAAAGAAGTAGATAAGGAAAGAGAGAGCTAGAGAGAGTGAGAGAGAGGGAGGGGGAGGTAGAGGTAGAGAGAGATAGGGGAGTTATAGAGAATTAGAAGGGGAAGGAAAGAGAGGTAGAGAGGAATAAGTGAGAGAGGAGAGAAGTAGAGAGGGAAGGAGAGAGTGAAAGAGAAATAGGTGGGATGGAGGGAGGGATAGGTAGAGAGGGATATGTGATATAGAGAGAAATAAAGAGGGAAGGATAGTGCAAGAGGGAGAGAGAAGGGGGGGGGAGAGGGAGGGAGAGGTAGAGAAGGATAGGTGAGATAGATCACTGCTTTCTTCACTCCGTCCACTACTTTTCACAGCCGTAAATAATGTGGGCTTAGCCTATCGGTGTAAGTATTGCACCTTATTGGGGTGCAAGTGCTAGTATATATTATATTATAACATAATAATATATAATATGTTATAATATAATATAATATAATATAATATAATATAATATAATATAATATAATATAATGTAATATAATATTAATATAATATAATATAATATAATATAATATAGCATAACATAACATAACATAATGAAAAAGTTTATCAGGCGCACTGCAGTTTATAGAGGGACGGATAACTGACCGATTCCTGTAGTCTAATTAAAAAAAAAAAAAAAACATAACATAATATAATATAATATAATATAAATATTATATTATATTATATATATTTATTATTTTGGGTAAGTTGTGGGATTAGGGCCCACATCCAAATATAATATCATATCAAAATAATAGGAGCTTCAAACCTGCAAGCAAGGAGCCTAGAGAAATAGATAGATCATAAAGAAGTGACTAGGAAGAAGGAAACAAGTAGACCACAAGAGGAAACATAAAAGAAGAAAAAGCCCCAAACAGGGCATTGGTACACACTACAAGAAATAAGAACTCAACCTAAGGGCACTCCAATCTAAGCTCTTTTGTTTCCCCATGAGAGCATCATCCATGGTCCACTAAGTGTCGTCCTCCATGACTTTCCTACCTTCCAAACAAAGTTTCTCAGCATCTGACTTGTGTCCTTTCTTCTTCCTTGATGTTGTTGGTTTAGAAAAGCAATACGAAGTTTGAGAGATTGTGCATTTATGTGGGGGAGCCAACAACTCATCATGTTCAAAAAAATCTGGTGAGAAATCATCAAGATTCTCCATAAAGGGAAAGGTTCCTTTAGAATTTGACTCGCCTTCCACACCTGTTGGTAGAATAAAATCTTCAATTAGTTTATCCTGAATAAAAATTGTAGAGGGGAGTTGCTCAAGAGAGGGGATGGGATTTGAGGGGATCACTCAGGAGAGGGGATGGGATTTGAGGGGATCATAGGCTCAGACCCACCATTAGAATGTGAAGCCATGAATTTTCCATGGTTACGCCATTTGAAATCATCATCTGGAGATCCCATCTTCATGATCCATTTCTTGAGACTAACCTTTCTGGAACCAGGCAAGCTTTTAGAGGTGCAAGCCCCAATTTTATGACCCATCGTGTTATAATGGAAGCACCTAAAAGGGAGGCCTTCATAATTAATAAATTGAGTCCATGTGTCGAATGGAGAATGAATCCTAATGTAGTGAGGAAGAGGTTTTGAGATATCCACCATGACACAGATCCTAGTGAATCTGCGTGCATAAACCACATCATCAACATGATCACACTTAATAAATGAACCCACTTGATTGATCAAGTTATGGATAAGATATTTGTCTCGCATTATCAAATGTAGATTGTATAGCCTAATCAATCTAGATTGGAATATCTGTGATAATGGTAGAAGAAGGGTCGAAAAATGGAGACCAAGGTGTGATAAAGAGGCCTAGCTACTCAAAGAACCAAGGGCCATTCTAAACCATGAAATTGCAATTTGCAACAGAATTGAAATACAAAAAAAAGAAGCCAAAATCCAGAATATCAATGGAAGGGGGAGGTAAATTATTCTAGGTAACCTTGGCCCATTCAAGGACAGAGTCCAGAGATGGGCACTTCCTCATGAACCTGAGAATCAAGGAGCGCCTTCCAACATTTGTAGCGGCAACATCGACATGCTCATCTAAAATGTGAAAGTCCAGGGGCTCATCCAAAAAGACCACGTCTGAGTCCCCCAATGCAAAAGAGATGCTGCCAACAGGAGGGGCGGAAACCTCAGTGGGGGAGGAAGGTGGACAAGGCGACGAATGGGAGGGAGGAGGGGTGGGATTTGAGTGTGAAATTTCTCGAGAGAAATATTTTTGCATTCATGGTAAGGGTTGGTTCTATTCTTGCATGCCATGAGGGTTTGGGGATCCAGGTGAGGAGAGGCCATCATGGGTGATGAAGAATGGGGAGGGGTCGAGCCACCAAGCATAGGAAGAACACCTGACGCCCTCCCCGGAGGATCAAAACCATTCCTGGGTGAAGAATGTGTCTTGCATAATTGTCAAAGGCTTGCTAGAGTAGGAACGGAGGTGATACCGCTTCCAACCATGATCGACTTCCACCAAAAGCTTAGAGTCCTCCTGAGCGAAGCATTGCCTAACACTGTCACATTTCTTGGCCTTCCCCAAGCCCTTTCCCTTCGCGCCTCCATCGCCCTACACCTTCCCACCCGCACCCAAACCCTCCGCACAACTGTGCTCCTTCGCTCCTTTGCAAATCTCCCAATTCTCTTAATTAATTAAATTGACACCTTGTAACTCATTCATTGTCTTATTTTATTATATTATATTATATTATATTATATTTTTTTATTTTATTTTGTTAAATTTCATTATATAGAATTCTACAAGTTCATTCCATCCAATAATAGGAGACACAAAAATGATAATAATGCTCCTCATATTTTATAAAATAGATAAATTACAAATATTTGTGCACGATGAACCTCAGCCCCCATGGCATTCCCCACATCGAGCTATATTAGAAGTGGAGATTAAATTTCCATTCGTTCTCAAGAATCTCTCAAAAGCTTTCATATCATTTGCCTCTACCCCCAAATTATACAAACTCAAAGTCATCTTAGCAGTCCTACCTCTCGCAACAACACCAACATCCAAAAAATCACCCATAAAACTACACCCGAGAAAAATAGGGATGTCTTCCAAAGAAGACATAGCTATGTCTCTGTTGGCCGGAGCAACCAAGTGTCTACAAAAATGAATTCCCTGCTTGTGGGTGCCCATTACCTGGACCATAGCCGTACATAAAAACTTATATGTACCAGACCATAATGGACATGACCACCCACCCAGGTTGACGAATCGTTAATTTTTATTACAGCATCCCTCACGGCTTCTTCGTGTAGGCTAAATAATCTTCCAATTTATTGTTCGTGTGACTCTTGAAGGAACTTGCACACAACATCGAAGTGAAGATCCATTTTGATGCCCCTTAAACCTCCTTCCCTCCTTATTTATGCTACATCGATCAGGCTACCTCGACAAGCCAACCATACAAAACAACAAATCATTTTATGCGAATGAGATTTTCTATCGACGCTGGACATAACACATCTTCAGATTATTCATATCTTTCAAGATCTGGAAAGCGCCCATGCTTGTCCCTCCTATCCCAATCAATGCTAATAGCCCTTCAACTTCTATATTAGCATTGATTTCCAATACCTTCACAAACTCCATTTGTGAAGGTAGTTTGTGAAGGTACCCAAACATGTAGCTCTATCAGCCCTGACAATAGTTGCATGGTTGGATGAGCACGAGGTCATCACCAAACTAGAAATTGTCCAGGAATCACTATCACCGCTCCATTATAATGTGTATATTCACTATGGATTTCCATGTTGATCTCGTGATCAATCTTCTCAATACAGAGGCTTTCTATGTCGAGTAGCGATGGTGATTGACAAGGTGTTGGGTACCGATAATTTCCACCACCATTTTCTTATGTTATAGTCGAGCAATGATGGTGATTGATATGGTGTTGGGTACTAAGAATTTCCACTGCCATTTTCTTACCTTCTAGTTGAGCAATGATGGTGATTGATAGGGTGATGGGTAACGATAATGGCAAATTATCCAACACCTCACGTACCTACCACCCTAGTGTTTCTCTCCACACACAACTAGCCAATTTCCAATTTGCCGATTGCCTTGTGATTTTAACCTCACAAAACATGTATGGCTTTTAACTTCACAAAACACGTACATGATTTTAACTTAACAAAACACATACGTGTTTTGTTTAGTTTTGAGTTTTTAGGATGAATTTACCTTTACAAAACATGTACGTGCTTTTAACTTAAAAAATATGTACATGTTTTATTTAGTTTGAGTTAATTAATGATGCATTTACCTTTACAAAAGGCATACATGCTTTTAACTTTAAAAAAGCATACATATTTTATTTCGTTTTGTATTTTAACAATGTATTATTTTTAACTTAACAAAACACATACGTGTTTTTCTTAGTTTTGTCTTAGAATGGTGGATCTAGCTTCACAAAACATATACATGTTTTTAACTTAACAAAACACGTATTTGTTTTTCTTAGTTTTGGGCTTATGATAGACTTAACTTACCAAAACCTTGTGCACTTAACCCTAACACCTATATAATTTACTTTAAAATCTATACCCATAACCTTAAACCCTAGATACCCTCTACTATCAACCCTAAACCCTACACAAGTAGCCCTAGGTCATAAATCCTATAATACACTCTACCCTAGACCTTATACCTTCAATGCTCAAGGTTCTTATACCCTTAAACCTAAACCTTATCACTCAATCTTATACTCTCGAGCCTAAACCCTATAGAGAGAGGAGATATCTATATAGGGAGGGAGGGAGAGTTAGATAAGGAGGGATGAGGGGAGAGGTAAGAATGGGACAAAGATAGAAAGCTGCGATAGAGAGAGAGGTAGATAATGTAAAGAGAGAGGTTAGATATTTAGAGAGTTAGACCTAGGCAACTAAAGACAATAGGTTAAACCCTTAAAAATATACTCAACTATATACCCTAGATCGTAAACCTTATCCCTCAACCCTAGGAACTAAAACCAATAGATTAAACCCTTAACCATATACTCAACCCTCAACCCTATACCGTCAAACCTAAACCTTATACCCTATACCCTATACCCTCAACCATAAATCCTATCCCTTAACCTTAGGCCCTAAAGCATATAGGCTAAACTGTCAACCCTATACCATACTCTCTTGACCCTAAACCTTATCCCTTAACCTTAGGCACTAAGGCCTATATAATAAACCCTCAACTATATACACTCAATCCTAAACCCTTTATCATATACCCTTAACCCTAAACCATATCCCTCAACCCTAGGCCGTAAATCCTATAGGATGAACCCTAAATCCCCATACACTCAATCTTAAATGCTATACCGTCAATCCTATATCTTATATCATATACCCTCAACCCTAAACCCTACACTCAGTCCTAGGTCATAAACCCTATACCCACATCTTTAAACCCTAGATACCCTATACCCACCCTAAACCTTATCCCTTAAGCTTAAAACCTACACTTAGTCCTAGGTCGTAAATCCTATACACTCTACCCTAGACCTTATACCTTCAACCCTTAAGGTTTCTATACCCTTAAACCTAAACCTTATCACTCAATATTATACTCTCAACCCTAATCCCTATAGAGAGAGAGGAGATATCGACATAGGGAGGGAGGGAGAGGTAGATAAGGAGGAATGAGGGGAGAGGTAGGAATGTGAGATAAATAGAAATTTGAGATAGAGAGAGAGGTAGATAGTGCAAAGAGAGAGGTTAGATAAAGAGATGTAGATCTAAAGAGTTAAAGCCAATAAGTTAAACCCTTAACCATATACTCAAATATATACCCTATACTGTAAACCTTATCCCTCAACCCTAGGAACTAAAGTCAATAGGTTAAACCCTTAACCATATACTCGAACCTAAACCCTATACCATAAACCCTAAACCTTATACCCTATACCCTATACCCTTAACCTTATCCCTCAAACCTAGGCCCTAAACCCTATACGATAAACCCTCAACCCTATACACTATACCCTCTTGACCGTAAAAAATATCCCTTAACCTTGGGCCCTACGACCTATATAATAAACCCTCAATCCTAAACCCTATATTATATACCCTCAACCCTAAACCATATCCCTCAACCCTAGGCCCTAAATTCTATAGGTTGAACCCTCAATCCTCCATACACTCAATCCTAAATGTTATACCCCCAACCCTATACCTTATATCATATACCCTCAACCCTAAACCCTACACTCAACCCTAGGTTATAAACCATATACAAATAAAATTAAAACCTAGAAAACATATACCGTTAGCTCTAAACCTTATCCGTCAACCCTACACCCTACACTTATCCCTAGGTCATAAAGCCTATATGCTCTACCTTAGAACTTATGTCTTCGACCCCAATGGTTATTGGTCATATAGGAAAGAAGCCCCACCACTTCACCTAATGTTTTTTGCATTTGTTGTTCACAAGAACTTCAAAGTTTATCAGATGAATGTGAAGTCTTCCTTCCTGAATGGTTAACTAAAAGAAGTGTAGATAGAATAACCTGATGCATTCCAGCTATCAATAGACCCAAAAATGGTATGTAAACTTAAGAAGGAACTATATGGTCTTAAACAAGCCCCCAAGGCTTGGTATCCAAGGTTGGATAAGCACCTATTTTAGTAAGTATTCAAGATTTAGGTATCGTAGATAATAATCTATATATCAAAATATATGATGAAAATATTCTAATTGTTGTGGTGTATGTTGATGAGATAATCTTTGGAGGTGATGATGAAATATGTAAAAGTTTTTTTTTAAGAAATGCAAAATAATTTGCACTGTCTATGTTAAGTGTGTTGTCATTATTTCTTGGACTTCAAATTGTATAGTCAAATAATGGTATATTTATCTCTCAAGCAAAGTATGTTAAGGAAATACTAAAGATGTTTGGCATTAAAGAATATAAACTAGTGAGTACTCCAATGGTAACTAGTTACCACTTGAGTAAGGGTGATGTGCCACCTAAGGTGGGTCATACTCTATGTAGGTGAAAGGTTGAAAATTGTTTTCTTCTATGTTAGGGAGATAGAACAACAATCTTCTCCACTATCATTCAAGGAAAACCCTAGAAATCTCAACCTAAAGTATGCAAAGGAGATAGAGATCTTGCAATAGGGTTGTCCTAGGGCCTGATTATAAAATAAAGAGGGGTTCACCACCAATATAGGGCTTGGACAGAATAATGAAATGCAAGACCTAATGCTTAAACCTAATGCAATGTAAGAATTCACTAAATGATCTAGAAAAGCATGTAAATCAAAATAGAAAGTTGAGAGATGAAAGGTATGCACCTAGAAACCTGTAGAGGAATGGATGGAGACTTGAAATGTTGAAAACATTGAATTTAATGTTGACTAGGACTCATATGCCAAACTAGGTGATTTAGTCCTAGATTAAGGATTTTGGGTAGGAACAAAAATCTTGTAGAGATATGATTGAAATTCCTGAAATCTACAAATTTTCCTATACTGGGACTCATACGACAGAAGTGGAGTATCAATCCAATTAGGGTTTCTAGAAATTCAAAGCCTCATTTTTCTCTTCAATGTTTGCTCTGTCCTTTCCACTTAATTTTCAGCTCTGAATCTCTAATTTGCAACTTCTAGTTGTCTTTTAATGATTTTTAATGCAACATGACAACTTTGACAACTTTGAACACTTGACCACTCTTTTGAAACTTGCTCTTCAATATGTCTTCAACCTAGATTTGAAAATCACACACTAAAGAGAGGGGAAAATTTTATTTTTTTAGTGGAAAGGGGTTTGCCTTGGTCAAACCCAGTTTTGGTAATCAAACCTTGTAATCAAATAAGATAAAGGAATGATGAATGAATAGCATGCAATGCTACAACTCACCAAACCCTAGCAATAAAATGCTACAAACATGTATGAAGTGGCTCCAATGGATGTAGATCTTGACTTGAATGCTAGCTTGAATCATAAAATCCTACATCACAATTGTTAGCTCAAAAATAAATATAATGTGTGATGACTTTCACATGATGCTTAATACTTGAATAATGCTCTAAAACACTTGATAATAAGCACTTGAAGACTCTTGAATGCTCTTGTAAACACTTGAATGGTTTTGTGAACTCAAATTTTCTATAAGGATGCTCATTCAACTTACTAGGTCACTTGATTTCTTATTAGGATGAAAATGAGTAAAATAACCTTGTATTTATACTTGTTTATGCCAAATTTCTTGAAATTACAACACTACAAGCTGCAATCAGATCTAGGAGAATAAAATCCTGCCAAGAATTTGAATTAAATTAAATTTTGGGCCACATGGGACTCATACGCCATAAGTGGCATATGAGTCTCATTAGGCTTAACTATGGGACACATTTTCAAAAATTCTTAGAATGATGCAAAATCTAGATCGGGGCCCAAAAATCTAGGTGAGACTCATACGCCCAAGGTGGTGTATGAGTCCCATATCACTAAATCTGGGCCACAAAACCTAAAAACACCTTAGTTATGATTGGATGTTGATTTATGTCGAGATTATCCTCGAAAAGATGCATTAAGTAAGGCTTGTGGATGCAACATAAGGCCAAATAAGGTATAAAGAAGCCCAGTTATTTATGAAAACCCTACAAAAGTGTGGAAGTGTGGGATAACACTTTACAACACCCTAAATAAGGTATAATTAAGTTCATTTAGCTTACAAGGGCCCAATACCTAATGTGAATGCGTTAAACACATTACAACACTAAATCAAGGCAACACTATGCTTAATTTAACAAGGAGGGCCCAAACCAGCAAGAAAAAGTAGAGGGATACTTTTTTCATTGCCACAACAGGTCTATGATTGGGGGCCAACTGTACTTAACTACTTCAAGGCTGGGTATTATGCAAGTTGTTTGTTTGGTTGCAAGGTTTCAAGCTAATCCAAAAGAAACTCATGTAAATGCTATCAAGAGTATTTTCAAATATTTGTAGGGTACTCTAGACTATGGATTGTGGCATCAAAAGAGTAATGATTTTTCTTTGAATGTATATACTGATGTTGATTGGGCTGGCAGTGTTGATGAAAAAAGAAGTACTAGGGGTGGAGCTATCTTTTTAGAAGAAAGATTGGTCTCTTGGTTTAGTAAGGAGCGGGACTCAATGTCCTTATCTACAAAAAAAGAAGAGTATATTGTTGTAGCATCTTGCTACACCCAAGTGTTCTGGATTAACAAGGAAACAATATTCCCAACTCATTTAAAATACCCAAAGCTATTAACACATGAGTGGAACATTTTCTAGTTCACATCATGGGTCTTAAATGAATTTTCTATTGATATAAGAATTGCATTGGCACAAAGGAGTAATTTTTCTTGTCATGTACAAACCCTTGAGCATGCCAACAAAGTTTTTATGTGAAGATCAAGTTGAGTGTTTCAAGGTGGGTTGATTTGAATGTTTGGAAATTAGCACAGACTAAATTTGTAAGTTTGGAATGAATCTACACTCTTTAAATTGATTCTACAATTATAGAATTGATCAATGATAGAATAATATAATTTTTATAGTTTCTCAATTCAATTAACAAATCCTAATTTCTTACAATATTAATAAAACACTTTGAAACATTTGATAAAATCATATTCTACATCAAAACTTGAAACAAATACTTGTATTTATTATTTAAATTTTTAAACAATAATTTCCTTCTTTCTAAAATATTTGATGATCAATACTAATTAAATTTTTATTTATATATTAAAAAACCTTGAAAAACGTTTAATTGTTTTACAAAAAGTAATTTCGTAGAAACAAATGTAATTCACGGAATGAAACTGTTCATAGTTGGTGCTATAGATGAGTACCAAAAATCTTCTTTACTACTGAAAGCCTAAAATTAGATATTATAGGACAGGCCTCTGGATCAGCCTTTGCGCAGATAAGTCCAATTTGAGTGCATCTTTAATTCTTGGACAGTAACTCTTTTCTTCCATATAAAAAAGAGAAAATAAGATTTGTTTAAACTGAAAATTTGTATGACTACAGGTAGACAGGGTATTATAAGATTTTTTGTACAAGATCCGAGTCAGTATGAACATGGATAATTTTTTATGACTTGCACAATAATCGCTTTAGATTTGGGATAAAAAATCAACAGCCAAATACCACAGCATGGCATTGACTCTATACATACCAGAGTTATTTGGGAATCTTATGTTTTTTATGCTTTTCTATTTGTTAAATCTGTAGTAGATTTAACAATTACTATGTTAAGTGTAGGTTTTTATGTGATTGCTTAATTTATTTTGATTAGTAATTATTGTTTAATTTATTTAAGAGTTATTTGTGGAATTGCTGGTTTTATGAATGTTTAATTTTTCTGCTTATTTTTATGCAACCTGCTTAAATTTGTATTGTACAATAAAAAATTAAGAAAAAAAATGAAAACAAAATATTAAAAAAGAAGGAAAGAGATTTGTGGAGTCACATGGATTTTTAATAATATGCAGTTGCTGTGTTTATTTCCAGCCCTCTTTTTTTCACAGTTATTTTCAATTCTTAAACAGTAGCTGCTCCATCAAAATAAAAAAAATTATAAATTGTCTTTTACAACAATCAAATTTATATATAAAAACACTCTACTGAACAAAATAGAATTAAACAACCACACGAAAACATAAGAAATATTTTAAGAGAAAGATTCTTGCGATTTGCTGTATTTGCTTGGACAGGCGCTTGCATATGAAATCAGTGGGACGCACATGAATTCCAGACTATCCACATTCAATTTTAAAAGGAAAAAATAATCATTGACAACGAGATAAAGTGGTAACGATGGCTGACATATGCAGATGATATGCCTCTTGAAAAAGGCCCGAATTTTAAAATATTCGAAGTCTTTTGGAATACGCCACACTAGCGATATTTTACTGTCATAATTGAAGACAACAAATGCCGTGAAATATTGACCTTCCAGAATGGACGATTGAAGTTCAAAAGAGGAGTTTCTCCCACAAGACAGGTTGAAATTACTCTTTCCACGCAAGCCTCGCTTTGAATCCTTGCACGCCTTCAATTGGTCTGCTTGGTTGCATACGGCAAATGCCCCACTATAAATACTATCAAATGTTGTTCCTTTTCCACTTCAAATAACGCTTGTTTATTTTTTAGGGTGGCAAACAAATATGGCCGCGAACAAATATGCAGTATTAGTAGGGTGCAGTTATCCCAACACCAAAAACGAGCTTCGAGGCTGCGTTAACGATGTCACCCACATGCGCAGAACGCTCATCAGGCGATTTGGCTTCCCTGAGCACAATATCACCTTCATTATCGACACCGATTCGGCCTACACGCAGCCCACCGGCAAAAACATCCTGCAAGCTCTCACCTCCATGGTTCTCAAAGCCAACCATGGAGACGTTCTGTTCTTCCATTACAGCGGTCACGACACCTTCATTCTAGCCAAGAAGCCCCATCGCCGTCGTGGTCACACCTACGACGAGTGCATTGTACCTTGTGACTTCAACCTTCTCACTGGTACTGCTCACATTCCAAATTCCACCTTTTCTTATACTCCTACCTCGCACCCATGAATGCCGTAAATCTTATGATATGTTGTGCAGATGACGACTTTCGAGGAATCGTGAACAAAGTGGCAAAGGGAGCATCTTTCACGATGATGTGCGATTCGTGCAACAGCGGAGGGCTAATTGATAAAGAAAAAGAACAAATCGGGTCACATGTGTTACCCATCACCAAAAAGCGCCGTCGACCAGAAGCACGCAAGTTCATACCTGTGGAGTCATTGGTGGAAGTCTTGAAAGAGAAGACGGGGAATCCGCAACTTGAGATTGCAGACATCAGAGTTGCTCTTTTTCATCTCTTTGGTAGTGATGTGAGCTCCAACATTTTAAGCCACGCCAAGTACCTGTTGGAGAAAAATCGGAACTATTTCCCCTCGCTTACCAACAAAGCTAAGAAAGATGCACTGTTACTTTTAAATGGGAAAAGTGTAGCATTACACGAGAAGAAAGAATCAGTTGATGGTGATATGGGTATTTCGTTAAGTGGGTGCCAGTCTGACGAAACGTCTGCAGATGCAAATCCAAGCGGTCAAGCTTACGGTGCGTTTAGTCATGCTGTTGAGAGTGTGCTGGCTGTGCATAGAAAAGCTATTAGCAATAAAGAATTGGTTTTGAGAACGCGGAAGCTTTTGGGAGAGGCTAGGTATACTCAACATCCGTGTCTTTATTGCAGTGATATTAACGCGGATGAGAGTTTCCTGCGCCAATAGTACCAGTTAAGCATTCTTTGCACATACCTTACCATGTCATGTACAGGCTGACAAGTAATCACATAGGAAAGAAGCTAGCAATAGAGGCTCAAGTAATAAATTTTGAGCGTTTAAAGCAATGTACCTATATGTATAATTATTTTTATGTATGTGTTGTTTGATTATTTGCTTTGATCGTTAATGTTTCAAATTTGGAAAGAATTGTTTATCTAAGGTGATCACAGACATGTTGAGTCTACATAAAATATCAGAATAATAATAAAAAGATCAATGGTTGTATGAGTTCTGCTAGGGTTTTTTGTTTTCTACGGTCATTTTTGGCCCCTCTTACATTATATTGCGCCTCCTGTGCAGGAAAAACTCTCCCTTATTGAGTACGGCCGCATTTACTACGGTTTTAGGGGTTTAATATGCCTTCAACCAAAAATAACCCAACGATTCATGCAATTCAATAGCTCTTTCTCCGAACAAACGTCTTCAAAAATTTGTTCTGAAAGTCTTTCATGAGGTAAGCATTATGACGCCCCTATTGATGTAGTTTTGTCTCTACCTGATTTTGATTCTGCTTGCCAATGGCTCGAACAACACACCCTTGCGGGTTATTTTGTTGAGAGGACAACCTTCGAAAGTGTGCTGAAAGAATGGGTCAACAAGGCTTGGGTCCCTCATGGTGCCCGTTTTGATATGGTCTAGAACTTGACCAAAGGCTTTTTTCTTTTCCGCTTCATGGAAGTTAATCATGTCCAAGCCATTTTAGGGCATGGGCCCTGGTATGTTAGGTCATCCTTGTTGGTTTTTTAGGCATGGACCAGGGATTTTGCTGTCTCAGACGACACCAAATTGCAGGTCCTGGTCTGGATTGAGTTTCCCGATTTGTACTTGCCATGTGTGCCCTTTTTGAACCACATTGCCTCCTCTTTGGGGAGAGTTGTCTATATCGAACCTGATAAGTTCTTCCAAGCCCGATTGCAGAAATGGGTCTGTGTGGAAGTTGATTTATCCAAGGATTTGAAGGAGTCTGTAGACATTCAAATAGGAGCTATTAGGCACACCCAAAAATTCATGTATTTCAATCTTCCCAACACATGCTATCGGTGTCATTCAGTTGTCCACAAGATTAAAGACTGTCCTTTGGCAGTGCCTTGTACTTCATCACCATCACGAGATGCTGAAAAGCCTCACTAGACGGAGCCTTCTGCTAAGGCTGAATCAAAATGGACTACGGTTGCAAACTAGAAAAATAAGCCGTCTGATTCTAGGTTGGCTCCCAAGGCCCCTGAACTTTCTAAAGTGGTTTCAAACCCTTCAGAGAAGAGGAGAGTCGTTCCTTCTGGAACTACTTTTGTTTCAGTGCAGCCCAGGTCGAAGGCGACGCCCCAACCTGCGGCTGTTATGTGTGCTCAGCTGGTTATTCGGCCCTCAATGGGGGCTCAATGATGGTCTCACATTCCGTCTCCACCATCAGAAGAAGGAGAATATGTGCCACAAAAGTGAAGGTTTTCATGTCCTATTTAGATTGGGTCTATTCCACAAGATTTTTTAAAGAATAGTTTCTCTTCCCTTGTTGAGGAGGAATTGGATTCTAAAAGCATGGAAGAGTTTCATCCATGAATTTTTTTTCATGGAATGGTCGAGGTCTAATTGACCTCTCAAGAAAGTATTTTGTTAGAGATAATTTATAGAAATACTCAAGGATTGAAGTCCTTTGTCTCCAAAAAGTTAAAATTTCAAGATTTTTGCTTATAGTGGCTTTCCATTCTATTTGGCCAGCAAGTACTCTATTTTGCACTGTGCATGAAGCTGGGCGTGGTGGAGCCGCCACTCTTTTGTCCCCACGATTGCATTCTTGCGTTGTGGATTATGGGATTGACCCTTCTCAGTGTGTTGTCTGGGTTCTTCTCAACATTAATAATCATTCCTTCGGGATTATTAATGTTTATGCTTCTAAGGATGTTGTGGAGCGCTCTTTGTTTTCGCGTTGGATTGCTAACTCTCTTCCAGTTGCCACCTGGTTGCTCTACGGGGATTTCAATATGGTCGAGGTGGCATATGACAAGGATGACACTCTTCGCTTCTGCTAGGCTGTGGGTGACAGGGAGGCATGGTTTTACATGTGTAATAAATTGGGGCTTTTTGACCCCAATATTGGTCACTGCCATTCTCATACCCTTTGGCACACTTGGTGTAATTACAAGGCCGAATCTGACATAGCTTTTAAATGCCTTGATCGTGCCATGATCTCAGCTCAATCTTTGTTTTTTGTCAGCTTTGCCTTGCCAGTGAAGTCGTTAGTGGATGTGACTTTATCTAATCACTTCCCCATTCATTTTCGCATTGAATGGACTTCTTGCCAGCCTCGCGCGTGTAAAACTCAGTTCTTTCTGAACACGTCTCTTCTCTACCACAAGCCCACTCTGGCCCACATTCATCGCGTGTGGAATTTGGAGTGCAGACCAGCTGGACATACAGGTTGCATTACTTGGTGGAATGATTCCATCTTTCGTACTACTCACTTCTTGTGCATTTATGGGCGCAATCTAGCTATATTTCATCCACAATCATATGAGGCTACCACTATCCATTTGTGTATCATTATGGAGGCCTTGGCGACCAGTCCCTTTTCCCCATCACATAAAGTCTGGGTGGCAGAATTAAGGCACAAAAAGTAGGTGGCTGATAATTACAATTCTATAGGTGTGCAAATCAAGGCTCGACTCCATTGGCTTAAGATCGACAATCATGCCTCCAAAGAATTTTTTTTGGCACTTCATGCCAAACACTCATCTTCAAGCATCAAAAAATCAAGGATGGAACTCGGGTGCTCTCTGAGCTTCCCGACATTCTCCAAGCCTTTGTGTGTCATTATGAGGAGGTATTCATTGTGCAAGATTTCACACCTGTGCAATAGCAAGCCCTTCAGGACTACCTTGTTGTTGTGCCACATAGGCTTTCTTCAGCCCAGAATTTTTTTTGTGATCAATTGTTGACAATTGATGATCTCAGGGAAGCCATTTTTTCTATGGCCGATGACAAGGCTCCTAGGATTGATGGCTTCCCTTCTGAATTTTACAAGGCTCTTTGGGATTGTGTTGGGGAGGACTTGCTTCGTGTGGATGTTGAAACTTTTCACACAATTCTCTAAGCACTTTAATCAACAAGGGCAATATAAAATTCATACATAAGTCTAGTGATCCTGAAGATATCTGCAATTGGAGGCCCATTACGCTTCTCAATGTCTCCTACAAAATCATTGCTAAAGCCATGGCTTTGAAAAATCCGCCATCTCTTGCCTCAAGTGGTGTGTCGAGAGAAGACTGGCTTCATTAAATCTAGATTTATTCTTGATAATATCATTGTTGTCTGGGAAGGCATGGAGTGGGCCCGACACTCCAACGAGAAAGCTATGTTCATTAAAATTGATTTTGCTAAAGCCTATGATCGCATCGAATGTCCTTTCATTCTTGTGATGTTGCATGCCTTGGGGTTTGGACCCAACTTTATTCAATCTGCTCGTATGACTTTTGTTGATGCTTCAGCTTGCACTACTATTAATAGCCGCCAGTCTTCTACTTTCGATATTTTTCGTTTGATTCATCAAGGGTTCCCCCTTGCTCCGTCATTATATGTGCTTGCAGCTGGGTATCTGTAGGATCATCATGGAAGAAACAAGCCCTTAAGTGGCAATAAAATTCTGAAAAATCAGAGTTAGACAACTTGATATAAAAATTTGAATAAGTTATCTATATTATTTCAAAAATATGTAAGAATAGAATCTATAGAAAATTGAATGTAGTTTATAAACTACTAGGTTTATTTAAAAAATAAAAAAATTCATTTGGTGAAAATTTGAAATTTCAATGCAGTAGTACTTAAATTTTAGGGAAAAAATAAGAAGATGGTGTCTGTCTAACCACCCTAACCAAAATAAAATGATAATATTTTTTTATAGTATTTTAGATATAAGTAGAGGACTCATGTCCTAATGTGATGCATATTTTTTTGTTATTTTCTTCCAAGTAAATAATTAATTATGAATTTTTTATTACAAATATTAAGAAATATAAAAACTTGTGTGTCTAACCACCTTAACTTGGTCAAAACTTCATGAAATTCAGTTCTTTTTTTTTTTTAATCCTATAGTATGCAAAGCATAGAATGTGACACATGTTTCAGATCCAAAATATGTGATACCATTTGAAAGCTATAGATGTTTTTCAATCAGCCTATCAATCAGGACTTTAGTCATAATTCAAATAAAAAATGAATAATTATTATTTATTAAATTCAAAGTAAAGCATAATTTATATTGGTGGAAAGATGAGAATCTCCTTGAAAAACCCTTTTCGTTTCATGAATTTTGGGTAAAAAAAAGGTCTTCAGCCACTTGGGCCATCATATCACTTACATGTCACCACTTTTTGGCCAATCATGATCCCACACATACCCAACTGAGAGCTTTGGTTACCTCTTAGCCCATGTTGTTTCTCAATAGTGCATCAAAAGGATTTCTCTCCCAAACTAGCAGGAGTAGCTTGTTAATGGCCACTTTGCGGATGACTCTTTTCTCACTCTCTTGGTGGAAGAGGAATTTATCACTGTTGCCCTCGACTGTCTTAACACTTTCTGCCTTGCCTCTGGTTTTTCCATTCAATGGCACAAGACCTTATGCTATAGGAAATCTATTTTTCTCGCCCCGGAGTGACTTCAAACCTATCATTGGAAATCGATCGGTCAAGGAGAGATTTTTTGCTTCCTGGGTATTCCCTTTGCTTTCTAGTCCTCCCCTAGGGAGCTTTGGTAGACTGTGATATCTAGAGTCGAGAAAAAAATTGCTTATTGGATTACCAAGCCTCTTTCCTTGGCTGGAAAGTTCCAGGTTTGTTCTAAAGTTTTGGTGGCCACCCATGTGTACTATTCCTTCTATTGGGCTCCCTCCAAATCCCCTTACAGTAGGCTTGAAAAGCTACTACGAGATTTTTTATGGGCCTCCTCTGAATCCCATAAGGGTTTTCATTGTGTTGCTTAGGAGTTTTGTTGCATCCCCAAGGACTCTGGAGGGCTTGGTCTAATTTCCACTCAACGGAAAGGGACTGCTCTTTGCGTCAAATGGATTAGTTGGGCCCTCACCGAAGATGAAGCCTAAAAGATTCTCCTCAAACATTGTATCCAGTCCAGATTTCCTATTCACAGACCTACCTAGAAATGAATAGGCCTCCAAACCCTCCTGTTTATGAGAGAGCTTGTTCAAATTGTTGGAACTTTTGTAGCCAAAAGCATTTGGCATGCCTAGGAGGCTGTCAAGCCTTTGCTCTGCTGGGCCGATGCTAGTTTTCGTGATGGGCTTTCACTCAATTTGCAAAATCTCTGGTGGTCTCCCCTTCTTGCTCAAAATGCTCAGCCCTTGGCCAAGTTATCTTGGCTCAAAGCCCTCAAATTTCATAAAGAGGGCATTCTAACCCTGCAATAGCTTTTTCACCGACCCACTATGCGCATCATGCAGTGGGTGCTTTTAAGGCTCAGTATAGTGTTCACAACCAGAACCGTGCCACTTTTGATGGGTTGGTGAGTGCCATTTTGGTTGATATACTCCACAAAGTTGGCATTCGTGGGCATAAACCCTGTTGGAAAGACTGGAAATGGTTCCCTCACACTCCTTTTCGGAGCTACAAGTTGTGGATTTCACCCCATCTTCCTATGATCAACAGTTTAAACCAAAGGTGGTTGCTTAATTCCTCCACTCATGTCTAGCGAAGGAGATTTGATGCCATTTGGTCTACAAGTGTTAATCCCAAGCTGGCCCACTTTGCTTCATGTATTCTTTTCCAAGGCTTTCTTGTGGGTTCTTAGCTTGTTCACTAGGGGGTCCAGGACCCTCGTTGCCCTTTTTGTGGGCAACCAGAAAGCTTCAAGCATCTTTTCTGGTTTTATCCCAGAGCTCAACAGCTTTGGACTTGGATACATGAATTTTTTCGGCCCTTTCGACCGAAACTTTTCTCCTGGCATATGGTTTTGCTTGGAGACCCGCCTAGGTTCCCTACTAAATTCACCCAACTTTGGCACACTTTCAGGGTAGAAATCCTCTTCAACATCTGGAAAGACAAAAATTCTTGCATATTTTCTCATTCTCAAATGGATATAAATATTTAGTTGTATGCTAAAGCAGTTATTTGTTTTAATGTTCTCTTATAGATTCAGGTGCAAGCTAACAAAGTTGCGCTAGAGGTGGCTCACCTACAGGTCCTCTTGGACCATTGGGGAAATGCCTCATGTGCTATGGCTTGGGTCCCTGGTTCGCCCTCCTCCTCTTGTGGTTGGTCACCCTCTTGGGGCCAGCAGCAGAGTAGCTCTACTCGTTCCCACTCCTAGCCCCCTGCTCGATGGGACTCTCACCCTTCTCGGTGTTCTCGCTCTTCGTTGCCATGGGATCCCTAGGGGTGGCCTTCTGGTGGTGCATTAGGGAGTGGTGGTAGCGGTTCTAGGTGGCCCTCTGATGCTACTCTTGCTCCTAGTTCTGGTTGGCCTACCAGTGGCAAAATATTTCCGCGGCTAGCTCTTGCAATCTTGCCCCGACATGAAGAAGAAGATAAAGATAAAGGTAAAGATGATGATGGTTGGGCTTCTCCTCCTAACGTCACTCCAGACCCCACTGATGTATGGGGGAAAAATATGGATGACAGAGACCCCCTAGCTCTATTGGCACTGCTCTGGACGCTTAATGGCCTGTTTGTTTTAATTTTTAATGCTTTTAGACTTCCGAGCTGGGCCCATGTGATTTGATATTTTTTTATTTTTGGGTGCTACCCTTGTGACATTCGGGGTGTGCCTTCTTACCACCCACCCTTTTTTTGTGAATATATACTCTTATCTTTAAATTAATATAGATATCTACCTATTCATAAAAAAAATAGAATAATAATAAATATTTTTAAATATTACTAGCAATCGCATCTTGGTGTGCAATGGGTACGCGAAATAGGTGTGGATGGTAAAATATCGAAAAAAATGGTCTTTTTTTTTAGAGTTCTTAAATAATTTTTCGAGAGAATATTATCTTCCTAAATGCAATTTCTTTTGTGATAGAGGCACGAAATATATGTCTAGTCATCAAATTGAATTCTTCATAGTTAATGCACATTTTGTTGAGAAAAAAAATAGACAAGCTTTGTTGTTTAAAGTTTAGATCTAGAATCTTCTATCTTATTTTATTTCTAGCTCATGTATTAAACACAATGATATATGAACACAGATATTTGAACAACACAATTAACTAGGACACACTATCTTACCAGAATCAAGATATTATCCAACTATTAATAGTGTAATATCATAAAGATCAATATATTTTTTTCTACATATAAATGATGCTTGTATTTTGAATATAATCCACCTTGACTGACAAGAATCAATTATAGAACTTTACATAAGAGGTAGCCTAGTTATGAAATTGAGTAGGCAAAGAAAATAGATTTAAGCATATTGGAAAATAACTTAGTATGTTAGACACAAAATGATCATAGAACTATTAACATATGATTGAATAACATATGAATGAATGTGATAACATGAAAAGAATACTCAAAATTCAGCAGAGATATAGGAAATGAGCACCTTAATTTTAATTTTATCAGACTAAATAAAGACATTCATACATCATGGATGCTACAAATTATCCAGATGTCCCATTTAATGAATCTTTTCATCCCTTATATGAATGGTTTGATCGTAATATTATAAAAGGAAATGTTATTACTGACTACAAAATTGGAAAACATGACACTTGTGGAGAGGGTGTTAATGAAGACAATTAAAAAAGTTAGGTAGGGTTTGAAGAATGTAAATGCATAACAAAACTAACATGCCTACCCTCTATTAAACAAGCCACACATTGTTTCAAGGATTGCCTGATAATTGCATTTTCTTGGAAATTTATAAAGCCTTTTCAACAAATCCATTCTTTTGCATATCCTACAATTATTGTAGTCCAATAGATTTAATCTATTTGAGATATCTTGTCAAAAAAATATGGGAGAATGCTGGAAAAAGTTGACCAGTTAAGAAAGAGGTTCAACTCATTCTTATTTATAATTGAAACTAGTTATAAAGATGAACATTCACTTAGCTTTACACAACTGAGTTTTTTTTATATTATAAAGTTTTAAATATGTGTTGTGCAGTTTTACATTACACAAACGAGATTTTTTATGTGAAAATTAACTTTACACAAAATTTTTTATTTTAGTGATTCTTATTTTCCATCAAAAGTGAAACTCAAATTCAAAATGAATAGGTGAAATACAAAAAAATAAGAGAATGTGGAATACCTTGTGCAAGAGGAGCTCCAATAGGAGCTTGTTGTTGATTGTAATAACTCATTCTTTTTAACCTAAAGCATTCAATTACCATTATGCAACAAAGATCTACATTTCAAATCTAAATAATTGTAATTCCATATATTGTTGTCACAATCTCCAAATGAGTTTTTGGTTTGGAAGTAAATTGTTTCTAGTTAATTAAAAATATAGGCGTAAAATTTATTACAACAGGAAAACGTTAACTGGAAAAATAACAAGTATTTGTCAAAGGAGATTATCTTGAAAAAAGGTGAAGTTCAACCTAAATGCTGAAAACAAGTATGATATAAATGAGGAAATACAATGTGGAATAACTTCTATTTTTTGTTCTCGACCATGAAGAAGATATCCAAGAGACAATCAACAATAATAGTAGCATGGGCTTTTACTGGGGGATGATCTTGCCTAGCATCAAATGAAAATAAATGTCTTGAGTTGCAAGAGTCTTTGTGCCTTTTCTTAGGCTTGCATATCTTTGCACACCTACAGGAAAAATGTTAAAAAGATAAAATGATAGATGCTTTTTTTGTTCAGATTTAGAGCAATTTGAATTTACTTTTTCACAAGGAATGTATGAATATGTATTTTTAAAGGAGGATGTTGGAATAATAATTGGAGAGGGTGTTGTATTGTAACTAGGTACATTGAATGAGGGTATTTATTTTCAAGTAGAAAATTGTAGATGATAAAATCAAAGGAAAAAACCTAGAGTTCTTCTCAATATTATTGTTCATTGAAGAGTTTTAATTTTATGATGCCAAAAGTGTTCCTCCTCTTTCTTCTGGTTAGCTACATATGGACTCTAGGAATGCATTCATATCTTTGGAATGTGAAGGCTATTTTGATTTCTAGGCTTGCAAGCTCACACACTTTAGAAATAGTTATGAATGTTAGGTCGTTCCAATCTATGTTGTTGATATTGATTGTTTCTATTTCAACTATAAGGCCTTATGATTTGTGTATTGTTAAAGCCCATGCCATCCTGAGTGGGATTTGATGATAGAGACCATAGCTTAAAGGGGCAAAAGATACATTTTTTGGGTTATTATGATCCCAAATAGGGCCTATGTAATTTTTGAATTGAACAACAAAAAACAAGGGAACTGAAGGAATATTTTTAGTATCCTTGTAGACTATTGCTTTGACTTGCCCAAGTACACCATTCATAAGGCTTTTTTCCACCCATAAACTTGAACATCACATTAGCTTTTCTTGAAACATAAAAGAATCTTAGATTGAAGTTGTTCTTTCTCTGGATTTGAACATGGTGACCCCCTAAGTTTCTCTGCAGTTAACAAGGCAACAAATGTTGCCAAAGACAACATTTGTTGGTTATGCAACAAGAGCATTTCATTTGTTGCAAATAAATGTATTGAGTATAAGAAATAAAATTGCTCTGTAGAGGTGAGGGTTGAGCTTGAGTGACATTAAAAGTTTCCAATCTTCAATTGTAAGTTGTACATTTCAAAAACTAGAGAGGAGAGAACATAAAGAAATCTGTGTTGATTTTTTACCAAATTGATGAAATTTTCTATTTAGTATGATAACTTTTGTGAAACTATGTCATAGAGTGCCCTATAGGAGGTTGAGGCATACATATGGATGTTCTTGAATAGTGGAAGTTGGCCAAGGTCACCGAAGAGCAAGATAGAGTGTCCTCCAAATGGGAACTAGTTATGGTTGGGGAATGCTTCACGTAATCTCATGTCAAAGAATTCTAGAAACTTGGGACCAATGAAGCTCATTTCATCTATCAATATGTAGGAAATGAAGTACATTTTTCTTGGAAGCTCACTAGTGTTTTTAATTTCAAGGGGTCCATATCTTTAATAGGTATTCGAAGGGAAGAGTGGATTTTTGATGCTTCTTTGTTGAATGTTGTTGCACCTATAGGTGTAAGAAGAAGTAATGGTGATTGGCCATTTTCAGAAAAAATCATGAGTGCAAATTTGATGGATTTTATCAGGTGCATTTTACCTATTCTAACAGTTCCCTAAACAATGATTTTTAGAGGAGGTTACAAAGAATTGGCATTTAGATGTGAGAAAACTATATCAAATGTTTTTTATTGTTTGATAAAGAGCTCATATTGGGTAGGGCAAGTGGGAAGATAGCAAACTTCAAATGTTGGATAGTTCAATTATATGAATGTAGTATTATAGACTTGTTGGTGTGGATTGAATTGGGAAAATCCCCAATCATAGTGTAAGTCAATGTCATAGTGGCCAAGCATGTCTAGCTCATCAAAGTGAAAAGCAAGGCTTGGGTATAGGAATAAAAATACTTTCCATTGAGATGGGTTGTTCTCTTGCATTATAACTTCTTGACTAGAAAAGGTGCTAGAATCAATTTCTTTCGAAGGTTTTGTTGGTGTGCATAGCACATTATAGGGATGATAATCACATGGAAAACTCTCCCATTGTTATATAATTTGAGTGGATGATGAAGAAAAATCATTTTGAATTCTATGAAAAGGATTGTATAGTAGTAGTTCACTCCAACAAAATACTTCAAATAATCTATCATTTTTGGAAAGAATGGCTACGAAGCGTAGGGAGACACAAACAATGACTTGTATGGAACGCACTTTCCATTGGGTATGCTTTTGAGATGCTTTGAAGGTCCATTTTTTATTCACTTCAATAAGTGACATGGACTCTAAATTTGATGGATGGTCCATGCAAGTGTCAATGTATTTTGGGGATGTGGTGGTTGATTTAGAGGATACCAAAACATGTTAAAAATTGTTTTGGTTCAAATTTAAAGAAACAAATTTCTTGCTAGATAGGGAGAGTGGAAGTTTAAGAAAAAGGTGGAAACTTTCTTGGGCATCAATATCACAATCCCCTAGTGTTTCAATAAGAATTATTTGAAAAGTTTTTGGGGTGGGCTTGTTAGACTCAATATTGGTTGAAATTCGAGAAAGTATGTTGTGGTATGTTTTTGATTTATTTTCAAATTTTACTACATATTTTGCAATATATTTGAGGACTCCATGCATAGAGAGAATGGGTTGGAAAGCTATAATAGCTCTCCATATAGAGAGGATAAAAGGGTTGTGTAGATTTAAGTGATCATCATTGTGACATGGGGTGAATTATGGTTGGCCGTGCTCATTGATTGTAGGACTTGAACTATCTTCCATACTCAGAGGGGATTTATAATGATATTGAAGAGATTGTCCCTTTCTCCTAAGGCATGTTTGTAAGGTACACCTTGTATGGAGTTGAACACAATTTATGATTTTAGAGTAGTCAATGTAAGGATCAAATGACATAATCTTATTTTTTTCCATTAAACATGGGTCATGGACAAGAGATCGATGTATTATCTAGTTCCTCAAAGAAAGGGTTCAATTGTTCCATGCAAAGATATACCTATCAATGTATTCAAGTGCATTTAATACTGATTAAATGTTATTCCATTTTAATTTTCCAATGGGCGAGTGCATGGAAATGGGTAGCGATTCCGTGGACACCCTCAAAAAAAAAGTTTGAAAACCATAACGTGCTCGCGTTATAATGTGATTGCATTATGTGTCTATTAAGCCTAGGCTAGGTATTGGTAGCTGCAAACAAATAATGCGAGCATGTTATAATGCGCGCGTGTTATTTACTGTTAAAAGCAAAAAAACAAATTCAAATCTCTCATTTGCATTTTGACTGGTTTTTTTTGTTGCACCCGCGGCAAAAAACCCCTCAATATCATGCTCGCATTCTAGGAGGAGAATTTATTCACAACGATGGTGCCACGACGTCAACGAGCTATGAGAGGTAAGGATTCTATTTTTTTTGTTTTAAATTTGTTAGTTTTTGGTTGAATTTGTTATTTTTAGGTTGAATTTGATATCTATTTGTTTGAATTTTTAGGAGATGCAAATCAACCTGCAAACCCTCAAAATCCTCAATAGGAAGACCAACCAAATCTTCAAGATCAAAATCAACCACAACATCAACCTCCTCCACCAATCACTCAACCCCCTCCTAGCACTCAACAAAATGTAAAGAGTGAAATTGAAAACAACAAAAAAAAAATTGAGGATTTGATCAATAGGTTGAGTGATCCACATGGTTCAACCATAGAAAGAATGACCCTAGCAAATTCATTGAAAGATATGTTAAAAAATGTAAATTCAATTAACAAACAAATAATTGGATGGGAAGATAGGAAGCAGATGACTAGGGACTATTATGCAAATAAACTATCATACAAGGATGTGAAGGATTTAAAAATTACAAAAGGTGATTTGTGCTCATTATTCACCGAACCACACACAAATCAAAATCTTACCCTCAATGCAAAGAGGTTTCCTATCCATTGGTGCCACCACCAATAGATTAGGAACCTATTTTATGATAGGGGGTACATGGTCTTCGATTATCCATCGTGCAAAAATTGCAAGGTCTCACAATATTTCCTTAGGAAATTTATACAGTGAGTTCATTTTGAACAAAATCCCAAATTATTTTGATATGAGGGATTTCCAGGGGAGAGGTGGGGGGTCAAATCAGGATAGACCTGATGCACATCCTGATCCTACGTGGCAAGGTAGATGAGCTCTCGCTAGGCCACCTCGTGAGCACATTTTTATTCTTTTTGTCGTGAAGGAAAGTGCTAACATAGAGACATTGTAGGAAACCAACACTTTGACCTAGACTGTCATCCATCATACTATCCCTATTCTACAATGCCATCCAGGGGAGTCTTCGAGTGGTGGCCTTCGAACACATGTGTGTGAATCTTGTGGGGCTACTTGTTCACATGACCCCACTGACCCTCAAGAGACTGGTATGCAGGATCCATCTGCAGCTATGGAGATGGAGAGGGCAATTGACATTTTGCATGAGGCATATGGCATTGATAGTCAGGTAAAAGTTAGTGCATGTGTTCATTGAATTTAATTTATTAAATTTCAATTTTGAAATGCAAGATTAACTAAAAATGTTGTATGATTTTAATAAAATTGCAGGTTCACAGTGTTGAGACTAGATACACTAGCCCCCCACCAACCTATTTATGTAGTACACCTATCACTAGGGTATGTAACTAGTAAACAATTATAAATTTATTGCATGTTAATGGAATTGTTCTACGAATGGTAATTTAATATGCAATTTTGGATGTTGAACAAACTAATATTGGAGGTTTTGATGGAACACTTCCCAGTGGTGGTGGATTTACTCAAAGCTTCACGCAGGTAATAGAATAAAGAGTTTAACTAATGAATCAAGTACTTAATAGATTTTTGTAGTTTATACATGCACATCGTTGATTACATTGAATAATTTGTTGTTTTATTTTCATTTGTTGTGAGATGATACACCTCCGAATATGACGAGGGCAATGTATATTGGTGTGACATCTGCTATACAATCCTCGATGGCTTTGACAAAAGAGGTATGAGGAAAATTAGTAAATTTCAATTTGCATTTGTTGTTATAGATGTTAGTTAGTGAAAAATCTAACCATTATTGATTCACGTAGTTTAATTTCTATTTGTATGGTTTATACAGGGCTTGAGCACGCCTGAGCATGGGTGTGAGAATATTTCCCTCATGGAGAGAGATCATGAGATGGCTGTAAGTGATTATTTTGTCAAATATATCATTTTTTATAATGTAATTTTTATATATTCATGTCTTTACTTCTTATTGTAACAGTTAAAACTTCACCATGAACTAAACCCTAGGAGGAGTAGCAGGAGCACTCCACGAGTGGAGCAAAAATGAGTGATAGACCTATCACCATCTGAGCGAAAAGGAGAGGGAAATATTTTATTTCCAGGGCATGGAGAGAAATGACTTTTGATTCCAAAGTCCTTTGTTGTATGCTTGCATGGCAGTTTTGTACATATTTTTTATTGGACATATTTGACATTGTATGCCTAGATGGCATTCTCGTAAGCCTATATGGCTATTTTGTATATATATTTCATACTTATATCGACATATATAGATGTATTCCTATATGGCTATTTGGTTAATACAAATATCTTTTATCGATGCCTATCCATATTTGTATTCTAAATTGATGGTTCAATAGATATGAGTTACGTGTATTCAAGTGTATACTTTACAACTTATGTGTATACTTTGTGACTTACGTGCATTCAAATGTATACTTTGTGGCTTACATGTTTTCATGCATATACCTTGTATTCGTGCATATACTTTATTTTAATTTGTGTATACTATGTATTCGTGTGTATACTTTTTGAGGCTTACATGTTTTTG
This sequence comes from Sequoiadendron giganteum, assembly GCA_007115665.2. Taxonomy (NCBI): domain Eukaryota; kingdom Viridiplantae; phylum Streptophyta; class Pinopsida; order Cupressales; family Cupressaceae; genus Sequoiadendron; species Sequoiadendron giganteum. Next base: position 451,619,441 of record CM021105.1, read on the forward strand.
AGTACTTTTACTTCCCTTATTGACATGTACATGTTTGACTTATTCACGTGTATAATTATTAATTTGTTATCCCTAGAATTGATCTATGTCATCCTTAATGCATGATCCTTGAGATGGAGTAAGAACACCCTCAAGGTCAAAAGGAGTTTCACATGCATTCTTCATAGGCTCATTTTGGTAGTGAAACCAAAAACCTCTTGCATCATTGTAATGATATTTTTTTCATTTATAGCAGGTCTGAAGCCATTATCATTCTCCACCAGTTCTTCATGTATCCACTCCCCATTAATGGTTGTTTCATGACCTTCATGAAACCAAGCACTTATCTCATTTGTGATAAAAGAAATGTATGAAGATTTATCTTCCTCCTTATGAACCATTCATTATCATGAGAGATGGGTTCTTGTAACCACTATTGATGAATCATGAGTTAGTGAGTTTGACTTGTAAAACTACACGATTGAATCCTGATAGCAATATCATAATATTTATATATCTAAATGTGTTATTTCCTTTAGCTAAAATTTGTGCTTATACTTATGTGATTGATGTATGTTTGTGTATGGGATCATAGTAATTTCTATTTGATAATGCTATTGTGTCTTTAAGGTTTATTTATTAAAGGGTGCATGAAACAAGTTTTAAATCCTTAAAAATCTTTAAATTTCTTTGGTTTTTCTATTTGTCGAGTTTGGGCTTCAAGTTCGAGCCCAAGTCAAAAAATGGCTTATCAAGTCCGAGGTGAGTCCTAGTCTTGTAACACTGTCGTGAACACATCGAGGACTAATATATATGCTGATGAAGAGAGAACCCATCCTTGTTTCCAAACAAACCATGGTATAGATATGGTTGGTCGAGATAAAACATCACTCTTCTAGATAGTTTGAACCATAATCTTTCATGGCTACAAACACACCTTCATTACATGTGTGTTCTTGATCCTACTGAAGAAATGGTGGAACATGTTGTAGATCAAATATTGCAACCCTAAGTCCACAAGAAGGTTACTTGTCCTGATTTCCGCAAATGTCTTTAAGATGTTCATCCTTATTGAGTAATGTGAACTATTGATGTCATCTAGATCTTTGAAACTGTTTGCAATCGTGTGCAATACTATAGAAGCTAGAGCTATATCTAATACTACAAATGACTGCTCAATGGAATCTTGATAGCAATATCACAATTTGACACATTGTAGAAAATACCTCCTACTTATCAATTGATGAGCTAAAGGGGATCTATAATGAATGTTTCATAAGGCACAACACTTCCTGAAGGTTTTGCAAATGGGGTTGCAAGCTAAGTGGGCTTAAACTTGGGGAAAAAACTTTCTGGTTAAGCGCTTGAGCTAAAGTATACTAGAATGGGTGACCTCCCAAGAATTCCTAGTGCCTCATCTCTATGAGCATCACCTAGATGCAATGAGTGCTAAGTGGGCCATTCAACATCACTTTAAATTTGTTGCTTTAAGAAAATTACAAATTTGCAACTTTAGACTCCTCTAACCTAAGGGATCGATTCGGTGGAACATAGCTCGGAGCGATTCCACATGTTGTGGTGCAAAATAGGACCATGCCTAGCATAAAAATACCAATTTGGATGTGTTGGAATAGTCTGCTTGGTCATACAAGTTGCAGAACGAAAGTTGCACCACTTTGCACTGCTTGCATTTGATGTTTTTTCCATCAAGTGAAAATCCGCCACCATTGAAAAACCACTCTGAGATAGCCAAAACTGATAGAGGTTTTTGTAGATAGGCTCAACATGATCCTATAGGATTAGACGAGAAGTTTCTAAGAATCACAGTATCTGAGTAATAGCATGCTGAAGTTTGAATCCAGTGTGAACTTTGGACCCTTAAGGGATCGATCCGGTGGAACATAGCTCAGAACGATTCCACATTTTACAGTGCAAAAGAGGAAAATTCCTAGCATAAAAATAACTATTTGGATGTGTTGGAACAATCCTCTTGGTCACACAAGTTGCAAAACGAAAGTTGCACCACTTTGCAACTTTGCATAGCTTGAATTTGACACTTTTTCCATCAAGTGAAAATCTACCACTACGAGAAAAACCACTCCAAGATAGCCAAAACTGAGAGAGTTTTTTCTAGAGGGGCCCAATCCCTTTAAGTAGGATCAGATAGGAATTTTCTAAGTATCATGGTATCCAAGTAATAGCATGCTTAATTTTGTATCCATTTTGCACTTTGGACCCTTAAGGGATCGATCCGATGGAACATAGCTCAGAGTGATTCCACGTGTTTCGGTGTGAAAGAGGACCATACCTAGTGTAAAAATACCTATTTGGATTTGTTGGAATAGTATTCTTAGTAACACAAGTTGTAGAACGGAAGTTGCACCACTTTGCAACTTTGCACTGCTTGCATTTGATGCTTTTTCCACCAAGTGAAAATCCGCCACCATGGGAAAACCACTACGAGATAGCCAAAACCGAGAGAGGTTTTTGTAGAGGGGATCAACTAGATCTTATAGGATTAGATGATAATTTTCTAAGTGTCACGATATCCGAGTAATAGCATGCTGAAGTTTGTAGCCATTTTGCACTTTGGACCCTTAAGGGATCGATCCGGTGGAACGTAGCTCAGAGTGATTCCATGTGTTTCAGTGCAAAACAAGACCATGCCTAGCATAAAAATACCTATTATGATGTGTTGGAACATTTATTTTTGTCATACGAGTTGCAGAGAAAAAGTTGCACCACTTTGCAACTTTGCACAACTTGAATTTGACACTTTTTCCATCAAGTGAAAATATGCCGCCATGAGAAAACCACTCCAAAATAGCTAAAATCGAGAGAGGTTTTTCTAGAGGGGCCCAACACCTTCCTGTAGGATTAGATGAGAAGTTTCTAAGTGTAACGGTATACAAGTAATAGCATGCTGAAGTTTGCAGCAATTTTGCACTTTGGACCCTTTAGGGATCAATCTGGTGGAACATAGCTCAGAGTGATTCCACGTGTTTTGGTGCGAAAGAGGACCATGCCTAGAATAGTCCACTTGGTCACACAAGTTGCAGAATGAAAGTTGCACCACTTTTCAACTTTGCACTGCTTGAATTTGATGCTTTTTCCATCAAGTGAAAATCCACCGCCATGAGAAAACCACTCCAAGATAGCGAAAACCAAGAGAGGTTTTTCTAGAGAGGCCCAACGCTTTTCTATAGGATTAGATGAGAAGTTTCTAAGTGTCACGGTATCCAAGTAATAGCATGTTGAAGTTTGCAGCCATTTTGCACTTTGGACCCTTAAGGGATCGATTCGGTGGAACATAGCTCAAAGCGATTCCACCTGTTTCAGTGCAATAAAGGACCATTCCTAGTGTAAAAATAATTATTCGAATGTGTCAGAATAGTCTGCTTGGTCACACAAGTTGTAGAATGGAAGTTGCACCACTTTGCAACTTTGCACTACTTGCATCTGATGCTTTTTCCATCAAGTGAAAATCTGCCGCCATGAGAAAACCACTCCAAGATAGTCAAAAATGAGAGATTTTTTTCTAGAGGGGCCCAATGCCTTCCTGTAGGATCAGATGAGAAGTTTCTAAGTGTAATAGTATCCAAGTAATAGCATGTTGGAGTTTGCAGCCATTTTGCACTTTGGACCCTTCAGGGATCGATCCGGTGGAACATAGCTCAGAGTGATTCCATGTGTTTTGGTGTGAAAGAGGACCATGCTTGGAATAGTTCGCTTGGTCACACAAGTTGCAGAATGAAAGTTGCACCACTTTGCAACTGTGCACTACTTGAATTTGATGCTTTTTCCATCAAGTGAAAATCTGCCGCCATGAGAAAACCACTCCAAGATAGCTGAAATCGAGAGAGGTTTTTCTGGAGGGGCCCAACGCATTTCTATAGGATCAAATGATAAGTTTCTAAGTGTCACGGTATCCAAGTAATATAATGCTGAAGTTTGCAGCCATTTTGCACTTTGGACCCTTAAGGGATCGATTCGGTGGAACATAGGTTGAAGCAATTCCACGTGTTTCAGTGTGAAAGGGGACCATTCCTAGTGTAAAAATACCTATTCGGACGTGTTGGAATAGTCTGCTTGGTCACACAAGCTGCAGAATAGAACTTGCACCACTTTGCAACTTTGCACTACTTGCATTTGATGCTTTTTCCATCAAGTGAAAATCCACTGCCATGAGAAAACCACTCCAAGATAGCCAAAACTAAGAGAGGTTTTTTAGAGGATCCCAATGTGTTTATGTAGGATTAGATGAGAAGTTTCTAAGTGTCACAGTATCTGAGTAATAGCATGCTGAATTTTGCAGCCATTTTGCACTTTGGACCCTCAAGGGATCGATTTGGTGGAACATAGCTCAGAGCGATTCCATGTGTTTCGATGTGAAAGAGGACCATTCCAAGCATAAAAATACCTATTTGGATGTGTTGGAAAAGTTCTACTTGGTCACACAAGTTGCAGAATGGATGTTGCACCACTTTGCAACTTTGCACTGCTTGCATTTGATGCTTTTTCCATCAAGTGAAAATCTGTGGCCACGAGAAAACCACTCCAAGATAGCAAAAATCGAGAAAGGTTTTTCTAGAGGGGCCCAATGCCATTATGTAGGATCAGACGATAAGTTTCTAAATGTGACGGTATTCGAGTAATAACATGCTGAAGTTTTCAGCCATTTTGTACTTTGGACCCTTACGGGATCGATCCGGTGGAACATAGCTCAGAGCGATTCTACATGTTTCGATGCAAAAGAAGACCATGCCTAGCATAAAAATACCTCTTCGGATGTGTTGGAATAGTCCGCTTGGTCACACGAGTTGTATAAAAATATGTACAAATTGTTTACATGACCTTTATATGACCTTTTTCACATTGTTTACATTTCAAAATTCAAAGTTTGCAAATTTTTCTACTCAAGGCTTTTATAGAACAAGGTGTTACTACACCAAACATGAACTCCAACCTTACAATATTTGAGTATATCTCATTATGTAATTAAATCTTATTACAATGCCTCTGACACCTTGTTCTCTCAGATCTTTTACAATGTCACTCATACATTCAAGATTCTCTTTAAATGTCTACATCATAGGTGTTCATTATGAGGTTAACTTCAAATGAGTAACTTGAGATTCCCTCGCTAATCTTCACATGCTCTCTTATAATGGCTTGAAATCATAATTGAGATTTGTCAAAATCATCAAAATAAGTATGTTGCATTGCTTTTTTGGCTAAGATTCTCTTTGATGGCTCTTAAATCAACATTTTTTACAACGAAAGATCAATCAATTTTTAGTAGTTTACTTAAAAATACGCAGAGTGAAAGTGAAAAAGAAAGAGCATCCAAAATGGAAATGAAATAAAAATATATGGAAGGCACTTACAAATGTTACATGCAAGCATCAAAATAAGGATGTTGCATTGCTTTTATGGCTGACATTCTCTTGGATGGATCATATATTTGCATTTTTTGCAAGGGGACACCAATCACTGTAAAAGAAGATGATATCATTGGCATCAAAAAATTAATGTGCATACAAGTATAAATTAATAAGAACCAATGTGCATATACTTACAAATTAATCCAATGAACCATATGGGTCTACTCTACTCTTTATTGTGTCAAGTATTGCCTCATGGTTAGACTCATGGACCTTCCATAACATCTTGTTCAAAGGTCTACCCCCATATTTGGTGAAATGAACATTGTATGCCACGACAAGGTTTGAGTAATGAAGAATCTTACGATGCATGTCATAGTCCTGAAATAGCCAATGTTTAACACTTGAATTTCGGCACCTTCTAAGCCATGTTCCAGTAACCACAACTGAGCATGTAGGGTATTCGATGTTTTCTCCATCTATAACTAGGGCCTCCAATTTTTTTTTGGTCTCAACACAACGACACAAGTAATTGTTTGTTCCCTCTTCATTGTCTTCATCTGTAATAACTGCATAAACATGCCCTGCATTGATATGTACAAAAAACCTCTTGAAATTTGTCAACATTACAAATATAGTACAAAGTAAGATAACGATATGGAATTTCAACAACTAAGAAAGTAGATATATTACCTGATTGAACTAGATCTGATACGTGGTCAAAGTCAACCGATGATTCCATCTGTGTCAATTCCAATACTGTCGAAGGGTGATACATGTGAAGTGGGCTAAGATAACTTGTGAACCATTTGTCAACCCACTCCCCTAACTCACAATCATTCTAGGCTTGCATTGTACATGAAGAACAAAAGCATGCCATCTTTCGTGTATCGATACTCCATGAACCTGCATTTGAGCTAGGAAAAAGTGTACCTCACTCAATCCTGTTAGTGTACAACAATCTTCATATGGTGCAATGTTAGTATCATCCATCAACCAAAAAAATCTATGAACTGAAGATGTACCTTCATTACCTAGACCCATCAAAGAATTACACCACTCGACGATTGATTTTGCATCTATCAACTTTGCACTGTCTTTATACTTTAACTCTTCTCGTGCTAATGCTCTTTTCATGTGTCATCCTGCACCATCATGCTCCTTCTTTCCATGTCCAACCTCACAAAAGTTCCACATATGTTGAACACCTATAATGACATGCATCCTGCACATCCAGTAGAACATGCACGAGTTCTTGAACTATGTTGTACAGTTATCAGACTATATTATATGTTGATCATATTCTATGTCCCTCTGAGCTAGACCACTATAGAACATCTAGAAGCAACCTTGCATAAACTCTAGAGAATGTGTACAATCATCACTAATGTAAAAATGGTACTCCCTCAATACCTTCCTTTTTTCATCTGTACTATCAAATGCATGAATGAATGCTATGTGCACAAATATCAAAACTTGTGTGGAGTTGTAATATTGTGACTGCACCTCATGTTGTGGTTGTAGAGTGTAGCTCTTTCAAAGTCAACCATGGATACTATGCTTCAACTGGAAAGGTGTCCTTGCATAGCTTGAATTGCGTTTCCAACCATCGGGCTCTATGGGTATGCATTGCATACTCATATGGTATACTGTCATGAAATGTGGTCATAAATTGGTACACTAGAATCTTCTCAATAATAAAATCACACCTTTTTTCTTGAGACCCATCTTTTGTAGCATATGCCACTATTTTATACTTCTCGAACTCTACTAGTTTTTGTCCCACCTCATCTGTGCTTTCCATATGTTGACATATTGGCATACGTTGGAAGCCACCACAATGCTTGCATGAACCATCCAAGCATGTTTTCCTATAGAATATCTAGCCATCCTCTATTTCACATAATTTTTTTGATAAGAACTCTCTTGAATATTTTGGTGGGGCTTCTATGCCACAATCCTGCAAAACATCGTCAGTATGCAAATCTAAACATATAGAACGATAGACATCATAATGGTTAGAAAACTCAATATGTAGTCTACAACAACAAGTAGTGCATGTGTGATTTATCTTGACATAAAAAGGTTTAAGCATTTTAAAAATCTTTGAGAAATACTAATTTGAGGATAATCATTTTCAAATTTCTGAAAAAATTGGGTTTGAGTCATATCGAAAAATGCTTTGGATGTGGCTCACAATTTTGACTACCGATTCTCCTTCTTACCACATCCATTTGATTCGGAGATGGCCTTGTGTTATTTTTCCAATACTCTTCAATTAGTGTTCTCAAGGCTTAGACAACTTCTTTATCTTTTCATGACAGTCTCCCCAAGAATGCCCATAATTCATTTGTATCATTGCCCTCAATTCTTTATCACCTTTGAATGGCTCTTGATAAAGTTTTTCTACTAATTCCCATTTGTTCACTAGTATTTTTAATTAGACGAGCTCTCTTTGTTTGACAGCTTACCAAAGTCAATGTAATGACACGTCAGGTGCATTACTATCCTTTGAGCATGAGGTATTACCCACACTCTCATAAGCATCCATTAGATTCTTCACAATAGTGTCTTCACTCGATGCGTTCGATGTTCTCAACCCAAGAGTCTTCATGATATTCCTATACTTTACACCCCACATCATTTCAACAAATAGTTGACATCTTGCAGTCTCATTTAGCCTTTCAAAGAATCATTCCCAAATCTTATCAACATATCTTCTACAAGTGCATCTTGAAATATTACCTTCCATGTGTTGCAAAATCTCATCATCAATATTAATCAAATAATTTGGCTTTCAACACAAAATTATAGGTGGTGTTCTCCTAGGTACATACATCTCAACATTAGTAATTTCATCAATATTTAATTGAGGTGGGCTAGATTGCATACCTTTGATCGAGGGTGGAGAAGAATACATACCTTGAGGTTCACATGGGGATGATGGCATACCTTCTTTGTCAATTCTAAGTGATGATGTACTCTCATCTTGAGATGTGTTGGATGGTGTCCAACAATATTCACTTGTGGTACATGGTGTGCCTCCATATTCACTTGTAGTAGATGGTGTCCATCCATATTCACTTGTGCTAGATGGTGTCCCTCCATATTCGCTTGTGCTTAATGGTGTCCCTTCATATTCAATTGTCGTAGAAGGTGTGTCTCCAACTATAGTATTTGAATCTATCTTACGATGATGCTTTCGTATTCGTGCCTATTGTACTGCCAATTCCCATTCTCTTTTTGATGGTTGAGGTTCCTCTACAATTGGGTTGTTTTCATCAATCGTTTCCAATTTCTTCTTTTCACTATATTTCGCCACCCAAACTCTCTCCTTTTATTTCAAGGTTTCCTTCTCTTCATTTGTTAGTTTCCTCTTTGTCTTTTTCTTCAGCATGGTGGATAATTTTATCTTTACTTTGGTAATGAGACAAATATTAGTTCCATAGAAATGTATCCATTGAAGTTAATTGAAAAATATATGTTATTGAAGGCTTCATTTAAATAATACTTACAATCATCGTGTAGAAAAGTTAACCTAGCATGTAGACAAATGTGTACAAATTATGGAAGCACTAGGTTGGCCAGAGCACATTCCTAACTAAAAGTGAATAACCATGATGGTGATTCTGAAAACTAATGAGTGTAATGGAATTGTGAGTGTTTGATAATTTTGTGGTGTAGGAGCACCTTGACAATCTATGCTTCCATTTTCAAATTTGATTCAATTTTGGGTATCTTCATGTTGTAAGAGGGTCATTAAAGACATTTTCCATGTACTGGTTATATGAGCTTTCAAAGGTGGTTGTTTGTTAGTTATAGGAATTGGGAGGAGTTGGTTTTCATTGAAAAAGGTTTAAACAACCTCCATTGGCTCGAAGGGAGGATTTTTGTTCATTTTGAAATCCATTTTTTTGATAAAAAAAATGCTCTTTTATAGAAATTCACTGGTTTTTTTTCACTTTCGTACACTTGTACGCATGTATACAGCCTCCCCTTGATAGAAAAATAATATAATATTGTAGGAACATGTTTTAAATCTCTAATGCATCAGTTCTAAGGGCTTAAAATTATGTTTGAAGGGAGCAATTGACAATTTTATGAAACTACTCATTCCAAGCCAGTGAAGGGTTTGAGTAGGATTTAATTATCAAATGACCATCCCACCTACTCTTATGACTTGTTTCTTGATGGGATGGAATGTACATTGTTAGAGTAGGTTCTTTTATTGTTGAACATGCCTCTGAATGAAACTAATGACAATAGGATGGGGTTCTTAGCTCAAACAAGCACTTTTCCATGAGAATTTGAGGAACCAAGGAGTGATTTTGAAAAAGTGTTGAAGGAGTGGTCTATGTAATGAAATTTTGACCTTGTGTAGGGTATTTTGAAGATGTTTGATGATTTGGAATGGTCTAGGAAGGCCCGGGTATAGGAGTTTCTATAAACCCTCCCTCTTTGCATTGAAAAATGGGGGTTTTGTATTGGAAGCCTAGTTGAGTGGGTAAGGTCCTAAGACCTAGAAATTATCTTGTTTTGAGACCTAATTAGAGACTATTTTGGGTTTGGAAGTCTGGTGTGAAGATCTAAGGGTAGTTCCTTTGTAAAATTGGCCTACTTGGAGGCCTAAAATAGTGAAAAGGTTATTTTCCTTAAAGTTGTCCCAAAGGAGTCATGTAACGGGTTAAGGTATGTCTTGCAACTCTGAAATTGGTGCTAGAATTATTCTTTTATTTTCTTGGCGTTTTGGAAAGTTTTTGGAGTTAAGGGCCCAAAACTTGTTTTGCACAGTAACTAGATTCCAAGGGTGAAATGTGGGAAATAATGTTTTTGTTTGTTTTCCAGCTTGGAGGAGTGTTGGGATTGGTCCATTACGCCTTTTTAATCTTCTTAGATGCCTCTTGAAGGAAATTTGACATCTTTAATGGTTTTGGGTCCTCTAACTCTACATAAAAAATGAGTATCATAGTTTGAAGTGTGTGCATGGTTTGGGAGATAAATGTGATAGTCTGCAGATGCTTGGCTACTACTAATGTGGACAGTGAACAAAGGAACTAAGTTTGTGTGTAAGGGAAGACTTCTTAAAGGTTTCATTTTTGTTGTACTAATTCAAAAAAATATTTATTAAGCAAATAATGGTTTGGTTGTGCCTTAAGAATTCTAGTTTGTGTTTGTAAACAATGGTGCCATTATGGAAGATTTAAGACAACTTGTGAATGACATAATCGTTGGTTGATGTTTTGAGGAACCTAGTTGATTGTAATCAGTTATTTTCAAGGTGTTTTGAAGGTATTGGAAGGTGTTTGGACCCTTTGGAGGAATGGGAGAGGATTGGAGTTGTCTTAAAGGATGAATTTTCATGAATGGTTTTGAGTTTCTAATCAGCTTTATGCTATGTTAAAATCAATTTTATGATGGTTAATCTATTTTTTTGAGTCTGCAAAAGAGTTGAAACTAGGTTCTAATATTTTGATGAAAATATGATTGAGTTTTTTTGTTGATCTTCTTCAATTTAAGTTAGGGTCAGAAGTACCCTTGATGATTTGTGGATCCTGGTAGATGCTCTAGATCAAGATTAAAATGGTAATTGGAAAGTGTATATACTTGTGTATATAATGGTAATTTAAAATGTGCATTGACAACCTAAGGTTATAATAACAAACAAAAATGAAAGCAAGCCATAATAGAATGAGAGAAAATGTGTAAAGACTTCAGATACCTTAAAAACGAGACTTTCAAATGGAGGAGTTCAACCCAATTATGTAGCCTTAGCTTCTTATTTCTTCAAACTCCACAACAATTTGACTTGTTCAAAATCTTGTTCCCTTCCACACTTCAATTGTATATCAGTTTCCAATGGAATTCAAACTTCAATTGATATTATATGTCTTTCAACATGGAAACTCTACTATTTCATGCAAAGGTGGTAAAAAGATCATGGAAAAGGTGATGGAATGTGAAAAAAATGCTTGCACACTACACAACATCATCAAAAAGCTCTTTTTTGTCAAAGCACATGTAGAACCAAGGGAATATGCAGACTGTGGGCCTTGGAATCACGATTGTATAGATTTTTTTACCATTCAAGTGGAGTAAAAAATGCACTCACGTTATGTGAAATTTCGTTTTCTTAGTATATTTTTCAGAGTGGGAGAAAGAGAGAGTGGGAGGGAGAGAGGGAGATAGAGAGGGAGGAGAAGGGGAGAGTGGGATAAAGAGAGAGTGGGAGGGAGAGAGGGGAGAGGGGAGATAGAAATGGAGGAGAGAGTGGGAGAAGGGGAGAAGCAAGGGTGGGAGACTGAGAGAGTGGGAGATAGAAAGAGGAGAGAAGGTGAGAGTGGAGAAAGATAGAGTGGGAGAGAGTGGGGGAGAGTGGGAGAAAGAGAGAGTGGGATGGAGAGAGGGGGAGAGTGGGAGATAGAGAGGGAGGGAGAGAGGGGAGAGGGAGAAAGAGAGAGTGGGAGAAGAGAGAGTGGGAGACCGAGAGAGTGGGAGAGAGTGGGAGATAGAGAGGGAGGGAGAGAGGGTGAGAGTGGGAGAAAGATAGAGTGGGAGAGAGTGGGGGAGAGTGGGAGAAGGGGAGAGTGGGAGGGAGAGTGGGAGATAGAGAGGGAGGGAGAGAGGGGGAGAGTGGGAGAAGGGGAGAGTGGGAGGGGAGAGTGGGAGATAGAGAAACCCTAAACCCCAAACCTTCAACCCTCAAACCTTAATTCCAAAACCCTTAAACCCTAATCCCTCAACTCCTATACCCTCTTAATCCCTCAATCTTCAACCCTGAATCCTTAAACCATAATCCCTCAACCCCTATACCCTCTTAATCCTTGAACCCTCAACCCTCAACCCTTAAACCCTAATTCCTCAACCCCTATACCATCTTAATCTATCAACCCTCAACCCTCAACCCTCAGACCCTAATCCCTCAACCCCTATACCTTATTAATCCATCAACCCTCAACCCTCAACCCTTAAACCCTAATCCCTCAACCCCTATACCCTCTTAATCCCTCAACCCTCAACCCTCAATCCTTCAACCCTAATCCCTCTACCCCTATACCCTCTTAAACCTTAATCCATCAACCCTCAACCCTTAAACCCTAATCCCTCAACCCCTATACCCTCTTAATCCATCAACCCTCAACACTCGACCCTTCAACCTTAATCCCTCTACCCTTATACCCTCTTAATCCCTCAACTCTCAGCCCTCAACCCTTCAACCTTAATCCCTCTACCCCTATACCCTCTAAATCCTTGAACCCTCAACCCTCAACACCTAAACGCTAATCCCTCAACCCTTATACCCTCTTAATCCCTCAATCCTCAACCCCTAAACCCTAATCCCTCAACCCCCATACCCTCTTAAATCATCAACCCTCGACCCTCAACCATTCAAACCTTAAGCCCTAATCCCTCAACCCCTATACCCTCTTAATCCCTCAACATTCAAACCCTAATCCTTCAACCCTCAAGCCTTAAACCCTAACCCCTCAATCCCTATACCCTCTTAATCCCTCAACCCTCAAACCCTAATCCCTCAACCCCTATACCCTCTTAATCCCTCAACCCTCAACTCTTAAACCCTAATCCCTCAACCCCTATACCTTCTTAATCCCGCAACCCTCAACCCTCAACCCTTAAACCCAAATACCTCAACCCCTATACCCTCTTAATCCCTTAACACTCAACCCTTCAACCCTAATCGTGCAACCCCTATAACCTCTTAATCACTCAACCCTCAACCCTTCAACCCTAATCCCTCTACCTCTATACCCTCTTAATCCTTAATCCCTCAATCCTCAACCCTTAAACCCTAATCCCTCAACCCCTATACCCTCTTAATCCCTCAACCCTCAACCCTCAACCCTTCAACCTTAATCTCTCTACCCCTATACCCTCTTAATCCCTAAACCCTGAACCCTGAACCCTTCAACCTCAAACCCTCTACCCATATACCTTCCTAATCCTTGAACCCTTAACCCTCAACCCTTAAGCCCTAATCCCTCAAACCATATACCCTCTTAATCCCTCAACCGTTAAACCCTAATCCCTCAACCCCGATACCCTCTTAATCCATCAACCCTCAACCCTCAACCCTTCAACCCTTAAACCCTAATCCCTCAACCTCTATACCCTCTTAATCCCTCAACACTCAAACCCTAATCCCTCAGCCCTTAAACCCTAATCCCTCAATCCCTATAACCTCTTTATCCCTCAAACCTCAACCCTTAACCCTTAAAAACTAATCCCTCAACCCCTATACCCTCTTAATCCCTCAACCCTCAACCCTCAACCCTCAACCCTCAACCCTTCAACTATAATCCCTCTACCCCTATACCCTCTTAATCCTTAATCCCTCAACCCTCAACCCTTTAACCTTAATCCCTCAACCCCTATACCCTCTTTATCCCTCAACCCTCAACCCTCAACCCTTCAACCTTAATCCCTCTAACCCTATACCCTCTTAATACATGAACCCTAAACCCTAAACCCTTAAACCCTAATCACTCAACCTCTATACCCTCTTAATCCCTCAACCCTGAACCCTGAACCCTTAAACCCTAATCCCTAAACCCCTATATATTTTTAATCCCTCAAACCTAAACCCTTAACCCTTAAACCCTAATCCCTCAACACCTATACCCTCTTAATTCCTTAACCCTCAAGCCTTAATACCTAATCCCTCAACCCTTATACCCTCCTAATCCCTCAACCCTCAACCCTCAACCCTCAACCCTTCAACCCTAATCCCTCTACCCCTATACCCTGTTAATCCTTAATCCATCAACCCTCAACCCTTAACCCTAATCCCTCAACCCCTATACCCTCTTACTCCCTCAACCCTCAACCCTCAACCCTCAACCCTTGAACCATAATACCTCAACCCCTATACCTTCTTAATCCATCAATGCTCAACCCTCAACCCTTAAAACCTAATCCCTCAACCCCTATGCCCTCTTAATCCCTCAACCCTCCACCCTTAAACCCTAATCCCTCAACCCCTATAACTTCTTAATCCCTCAACCCTCAACCCTTAAACCCTAATCCCTCAACCCCTATACCCTCTTAATCCCTCAACCCTCAACCCTCAACCCTTAAACCGTAAACCCTCAACACATATACCTTCTTAATCCCTCAACCCTCAAACCTCAACCCTTAAACCCTAATCCCTCAACCCCTATACCCTCTTAATCCCTCAACCCCCAACCCCTATACCCTCTTAATCCTCAACCCCCAACCCTTAAACCATAATCCCTCAACCCCTATACCCTCTGAATCCCTCAACCCTCAACCCTCAACCCTTAAACCCTAATCCCTCAACCCCTATACCCTCTCAATCCCTCAAACATCAACCCTTCAATCCTAATCCCTCAACCCCTATACCCTCTTAATCCCTCAACCCTCAACCCTCAACCCTTAAACCCTAATCCCTCAACCCCTATACCCTCTCAATCCCTCAAACCTCAACCCTTAAACCCTTAAACCCTAATCCCCCAACCCCTATACCCTCTTAATACCTCAATCCTCAACCCTCAACCCTCAACCCTCAACCCTCAACCCTCAACCTTTCAATCCTAATCCCTCTACCCATATACCCTCTTAATCCTTAATCCCTCATTCCTCAACTCTTAGACTCTAATCCCTCAACCCCTATACCCTGTTAATCCATCAACCCTCAATCCTCTACCCTTCAACCTTAATCCCTCTACCCCTATACCCTCTTAATTCCTCAACCCTCAACCCTCAACCCTTCGACCTTAATCCCTCTACCCTATACCCTCTTAATCCTTGAACCCTCAACCCTTAAACCCTAATCCCTCAACCCCTATACCCTCTTAATATCTAAACCCTCAACCCTTAAACCCTAATCCCTCAACCCTCAACCCTTCAACCCTTAAACCCTAATCCCTCAACCCCTATACCCTCTTACACCCTCAACCCTCAAACCCTAATTCCTCAACCCTCAACCCTTAAACCCCAATCCCTCAAACCCTATACCCTCTTAATCCCTTAACCCTCAACCCTTAAACCCTAACCCCTCAACCCCTATACCCTTTTAATCCCTCAACCCTCAACTCTTAAACCCTAATCCCTCAACCCCTATACCCTCTTAATCCCTCAACCCTCAACCCTTCAACCCTTATCCCTCTACCCCTATACCAT